>NQII01000242.1:633310-690401 GCA_002778355.1 Clitarchus hookeri | reverse complement strand
TGATGCAGAACAACACGAATATACTAGGGGCATCGCTTTAAAATAAGTGCAACATATTTTAAAAAATTGAACAAGTTTGTGAGATGGTTTCTGACAGTTTGTTTACGTTTATGAACGAAACGTTTTATGCCAACAAAAGTTGTTTTAATGAATTCAGCATAGCTTACCTAGTTGATATTGAAGCGGCCGTAGTGTTAAAATAAGTAGAACATATTAAAAAAAACTTGCGAAATATGTTTGTTTGTGTCTATTAACGTCAGAGGAATTATACCAGCCCCCTACCTAGGTGAGTCAATTTACATTCTTTTGGTGTGTTTTACGGTTCCTTTAAATCCCTGCAATCCTACATTCGTATTTTAGTGTAAAACCCAAACATCCTAGGTTAGTGTAAAACCCAAACATCCTAGGTTAGTATAAAACCCAAACATCCTAGGTTAGTGTAAAACCCTACTATCCTAGGTTAGTTTAAAACCCTAACATCATAGGTTAGTGTAAAACCCAACAATCCTAGGTTAGTTTAAAAATGTAAAATAGTGATTCGCCCATCGTGGGGTTAGGTTTTGTTAGGTTAGGTGGCCACATATTACGAAATTAGTCGAACGTTAATGCCCCTAGTATATTCGTGTTCTGCATCATTAGTAGAGTAGAAATATATCATAATTTTACATTTTTATTGTGTTTTTCAGAAAAGCCCCTAAACTAGATAATTACCGTTAACTTAAGCACCTTGGTAAATGTTGGGAATCACAGCTTTTCGAAAAAAAATCTGGAAAACAATACCAGACAATGACATACATTGACATAACTAATCACACTTAATATGAATTTCACGAGAACGTCTCGTTATTTGTATTATATCCAATGAAATGTAATACTGGGGAAGGCTATGAAGAACAAGCGGTAATTATTAAGTTAAGGGGTTTTTTCTGAAAAACACAACAAAAATTCAAAATTATGATATATTTCTACGAACTTAATTACAAGAATAAACAACGCTAATTAAACTGTGTCTGAATAAAACATGCAATCCTGTTGCCTTGTTGAAATTCATGAGAGGATTGTAGTACATTCCAAGGAAGTAGTACAAAAAACTATGTACATCATACAAGGTGTTACGGGGCTTTGGTTATGTGTATTCCCATTATATATTTGTGCTACGATAATATACTGAAGGAAACAAATGCGAATCGACAGTCGGTCATCCACTGTGATCTTTACCATACCTGTATAGCTATCAGTTGTCAGCTATAGGCCGGTGTGTGTGTTGGTGTTTGGTGTTCCTTGTAAATTTGACAGTGAAGGCTTGTAATTTACGAATGAAGAGTGCTAATACAAGTGTTTCTTTGTAAATACTTCTGCGTAAAGTGTTAAATCTAAACACTGTGTGGAAATACAAGTGTTTGTGGAGTTGACTCAATAGAATAGACGGTAGACGTATCCTATACATGAGTTCAGCAATGATACATCACAAAGATGTATCCACAGGTTACATGGGTGAGCAATCTTACTTATTTTCTGATAATCAGTTAAATGGGCTGTAAAAACTCGAGTTTTAACGATGAAATTATATTCAGTGCAGTAAATTCCCACTGTGAAGTGTTGCACGTTAATATTGCTGTATTCAATAAAAATAACCAAGAGGACAAACTGAGCAAAACTGTTTCATGTTAAGCATACATTTCTGTGACATCATCACAAAATATTATGACTGCTTGCTTGTGGTAACCACGTGATGGAAGTTGTATTAACTAATCTCCAAGACAATGGTTTCGGCAAACTCACTTACCTTCTTTTCTTTTTTCTTGTCTTTAATTTCCCTATCCATGGCAGCTCGTAACAAAGCCTCGAACTTTGCTTTTGTTTCGCTGATAGCAGGCAATGAAATGGTGAGAGGAATTTCATCATCTTTAACATTTTTACTCATTACTTTATTAATGTTATCAACCGATTGTAGCTCGTTTAAAATTCAAACTTAAAAATAAACAGTCTCCTAGCAACCGTGAACGAATACATTCCAAAACTAAAACAATGGACATCAAACACCTGGACACTCTGATCACAAAGATTCATTGAATAAACGAAATACTCATTCGGGTCGTGATCATACTTCTTCACACATAACCTTATTGACAATCTACAGTCAGTCAGCTATCTGCTTTAAGTGTGACCACGATTTAAAGCTGAGCGAAAAACTTGTCTGGAAGAAACTGTTGACAATATAACTGCATAGTAATGCAATCAAGGAACTAGATAAAATATATGGTTGAATGGAGGTATAAAATGCTTGAATATCACTGATTAAATGTGTTAATAAGTAGATACACATGTTGCCACTGTAGAAAGGACTTACTTTTTTTTTTCATAAAGATGATGCAAGTCAATGCTTGTACGAAGTATACTTTAGAGCTTACCTCTTAGGATGTACCTTCTCCCACTGCTGGAAGATTACATGAAAAACAGTGTTGCTACTGTGGAAAGATCTTCAATATAAGCTGCCAGGCTCGGTGACATGAGAGAAACACCAATATAAAGAGTCCTTTTCGCGCGATGATGCATTATGAGAATGGGCACATGCAGTTTGTGCAAGGTGATATATTGAAAAACCACATCAACAACTGTAAGTATTTGTCTTTTGAAAGCCAGCACTGCTGCATCGATGGGTACTGATTCCCCAAACGATTGTGATGTGACAGTTAATGCTAATTACGGTATGAGAGACCTACGAGATTTTTAGAGTCACTATGTGTGAAATGTACACTTGCAAGACGTTCGCATGAAATCGACGAACTTCAGAATAAACAATTGTCAGCTCTAGTAATAAGTGATGATGTCTGCGCGACAAATACATATAAAGGTAAACTTAATATTGAGGATGAAACAGGAGGTGAAGACGACCATGAAGACATCATTGATGATAATGACTATGAAGAATACAATGCTGATGCATTATCTCATGAGAAGGATGATGATTCTCTTTATGTTCCCACACATTTCACCAACGAGTTTCCTTCGATAAAAGGTGTGAAGAAGGCAGAAGGCAACAATAACGCTCGTTACATGTTTCCCGATGACCCGAATGAACTTGTTGATAGACTTAGATATTTGATTTACCTGCAAAGACATGGGGATCTCCCACGCATTGTTGAGATCTTCAATCATTGATTAACTGAAAAATCGGGGTTATGTCAGATGAGACTGTTAGCTGTTATCCATGATCTACAAACATCAGAGATATGTAAAGATGAAATGTTCAAAATGATTATAAATAAATATAGAATGTATTTAGAGGGTAAATAAATTAAACTTTATGTATATTAGTAATGTGAGTTTAATTTCTTATACAGTCCCGTCTGCTTCTCTGAAAGACTTATTAATTTGGTGGTGTTTGAGAGTCTGTTTTAAAACAAATTTATGTGAGTGCATGCAGTAGGAGGGCTATAGTTAGATTTAAAGTATTATGCCTTACTCTGGTTGTTTAAAATCGACTGATTTCTATATAGCGAACGAATGAAATGAGGAGAATATTTTTTAGGAATTTTTCGCAACTAGCTGGTTGGTGTGGTCTGGTAAGTTGCCTTTGTAAGTTAGTATGACCCTTTGGTATGGACGGCTCTGGTTGAAATGTTTTGCGAAGATTTTCTGTGAAGAGGTTAGCTATGAGACTCTTATTAGGATACTTTTTTCGAGATTTTCCATCATCATTTGATTGTATAGGTGGGTGGTATGGCAGGTTGGTCTTTTCGGTTGGTCAAGCCAGTTTTGTAGGAACTGGTCTCGTCAGGAATTAGTTTTGGGCTATATCAGTCTAGTCAGAAACCAGTCTTGGGTGGAGTTAGTCTTGTATGGAGTCTGTCTTGTATGCAGTCAGTCGTTAATTTGTAGTGTTAGTCGGTATGGAGTCTTCATAGGTTTAGCTGGTAATTACCACTTGAATGGACTTTAATTTTTATCGCTCAGATACACTGTGATAAGGTCGAGGCCGACAACCAACATGGTGGCTAAATCGACAGCACCTCTGGCGACTAAATCGATAATTGTTACAAAATCATCATGTAGCTGTTGAGAATTAAAACAAATGACAAACAAAAAAAACTAATATGTAAGGTGGGGTGCATTCGGCTGAATGAGAAGGGGAATGTTAAAACAATGTGATTGATTGGAGGAGGGTCAGTCGTCTGCTGGACGTGGTGTTAAGGGAAACCTCTAGAAATGTAAGTTTAAAAAAATAATGATTTCTAATAATATTTTTAATAAATTTTTTATAAATTCTCAGGAAATTATTGGAATTTTTGACAAATTTTTGGGTACAAGGTTAAAGGTCAAAATCACCGGGATCTAAGATGGCAGTAGTAAATAGTATTGTATTATACTCACTTACTTTTATATATTTATTCAATTTTTACAATATTTCTCTAGTTTTTGTATTTAAGGTCATCCAAGGTCACAGTTACAGGGTCCAGGTCAATATGACCTGGATGCAACATGGTGGTTGGGTGAAATCATAACGTAGCAGCTGAGTCCCTCGTCCCCTAGAAGCTGAAACGTTCGCAATTTAAATTTTTTATAAGATTTCTAAATAAATTTTTTATAAAATTTCTGATATCTTCAAAATATTTTTCTGTGGTTTTTATTATTTTTGGGGGAATTTTTAAAACAATTTAGTGAATTTTCGGGTTAAAGGTTATTTAAGGTTATGGTAATTGATTCAAGGTCCAAGGTTGAGGTCACCGACATTCAACATGTTGGTTGGGTGATGTTACAATATGGCAGCCGGTTGGCTCAGGCTCCCCATCCCCTCTGAGCTCAAACATTCGAAATTTTAATTTAAAAGTCTTTTAATAACACTTTTAATAAATATATATTTATTTTAAAAATAGTATTTCAATAATTTTTAATACTTTTTTTTTATATTTTTTTTGTTTTTAAGGTCAAATGTCAAGGTTGAGGTCCCGACATCCAACATGGCGGATAAGATGACCGCCAGGGAACCGAAATGACAGAGCATAGACAGCTCCGAGGTCAGCCCCGGATCCCGATGCGCCGAACTTCTCTATTTCCGTATACTGCAGTCCATTGGGGATAGTAATGTGGACGTCGTCCGGCGACCATGTTAAGAAAAATCAGAATATTCCACAATATTCCCATTTCAAATAGAATGTGTGCCAACTCACTGGGTGAAAACGAAGTCACAGTTCACAGGATCGTGGGTCGAACGACTACGTGGCTATATCACTTGACACACACGGTACAAATTTACAGGAAAATGTAATATATAGCAGGGGTATTAGGAACTCCAGCACACCTCAGTATTAACTTTTACCTCATAAATGAAGAATGCCTCTTTGAGGCGTCGATTACTTCCTGGATAAGGCCAGGACCCGAAATACAACACTAAATGAGAACTTACAAGTTTCGGTTAACTCAAGTAAATAGTATTGCCAAATAGTGTACACAGTCACATGTATACGATGCAAATTAAAGCGGACCTGACTCACAAGGCATACCAGCGGCTGTTACTGTAGAAAAAGGCTAAGAATGGTGCAAAAATTTACAATAGTAATTAAACCTCCGGGGTCGGTAAATTGAGCTTACAGAGGCGTGCTGCGAACATGGGGAAGAGTGTTGGTAAAGTTTAATAAACATTCCAGTAAATAACGTTAACCTATTGCAGTTACGCATTCAGAACAAAGTATGAATGTTCTCCACGATGCGATGCACGTGCAGCACCTAAGACCCGTGGGATCAGATAGCCAGGACGCAGGCGAACCGCATCCTCGCCGAGAGCTCGCGCCATCCCGCGAGGTATCTTAGTTTACTGACCTCATTACATAAACATGTAAAACATACAGACAATAAGACCCTTCAATGTTTGGGATGGACATCCCTTAGCTTGAGGAGAGTTCAGAGTTATTTCTTAAGCACTAATTTAAATACAAATAATGATTATGTGGTGCCTTGCAAAGTATGTGGGAAATTTAGGTCTGTTAAGCTTTGGTGCACTCTATACCGGAACGGTCAGGTTGAAAGAAAGACTAATTATTTCCCATGTAATTAATTAGCTTGATTAGACACACTTTTACACTAGGAAAATTATTTATTTTGCGATTACTTCACCATCCCCTAAGGACGAATTTCACAAACATTTGCCCATGGACGATAAATTCTAATGTTATTTAATACACATTCTAACACTTGATACCTATCCTAATTACATAGATCTCTCTAAGGACACCACAGGCACTTGGTTGGATTAATCGGTATCGGGTCATGACCCGTTCCCAAGTGAACGATGCGGACACGCATCGGGACACATGATATGCATGTTCCGCGGGCTGCACTGGTTCAACGACTGTGGGCTGATGACGTGATGACAGTGGCCATGCCATACCACACAGGAGTGGTCCTAGTCAATTTGTTCGTACACATTAGAGCATGTATATCCTAACTTCTCACAGCATAAGGAACTCATCGTATGATGTCCCATAAAGCTACGAATTTTCCATTCATTACATTGAATTCTTTTTAATAAAATTAATATGAGCGTTTTGTTCTTTCCCATTTGACCGATCAGAGACTGGGAGTCACACCCTACTAGCATTGTAACATCCCTAGGATTCCTTCTTAGGATGTTTGCAGAATGCATAATTGTAGTCCTTTTAATAAAGCAAATGTTCAGTCTGAAGATAGTTTGTGGATGTCCCTGAGATATCAAACTCACCCATCCTTGAGAAGCCCCTACCACCTCCTAGAGATTTGGTTAAAAGTAATTCCTGAGATGTCTCCAGTACCTCCAAGGGACATCGCTATTAATCATCAATGAGACATCTCTATTACCTCCTAGGGATATCATGTTATCCCTGGAACATCCATAGTACCTTCTATAGATGTTATAGCAACCCTAGGACGTTCCTAATACCTCCTATGTACAGTATGTCATCCCCAGGATGTCCCTAGTACCTCCTACAAATGTTATGTCATCCCCAGTTTGTTTCTAGTATCTACTATGGGCGTTGTTAATAGTCATCAATGGGACAAGCCATAATACATCTTAAGGCATATTATGTCATCCCTGGGACATGCCTAGTACTACCTAGGGATGTTATGTCATCCCTGGATATCTCTAGTACACCCTATGGATGTTATGTAATCTTCAGGATGTCCATAGCAGGCACCTCTTATGGATGTTATGTCATCCCAGGATGTCTCTAGTACCTCCTAAGTATGTCAAGTCATTCCCAGGATGCCCATAGTACCTCCTAGAGATGTAAAGTCACCTGGGGAGTCCCTGGTACCTCCTACAGATATGGAGAAATGTCCCTGGGACATCCGAGGATACCTATGGATTTGTAGAACATTTGCCCCTCGTACTTTCCTCGGACCTATAATGTACTACTTCTTTACAAACTGTATGGAAAGAGTAATATTAATTTATCTGAAAAAATTTCTTAACTTTTGGGAGAACCCTTTAAATATTACTTATGTTAAAGAACTTAAAATGTGATATATAAATGAACATTATCTAGTAGAAAAAATATGAACCAAGGAATATCCCAAAAGTTTGGTCACTGTCTCTGGGGCACCAAAGAAATAAATGGAGCATCCTATGGAGCTCCTTAAAGGACGAACTTAAGATTACCCAATGGGGCATCATAGGGATTTCCTTGAAGGACATACTATAGGGATATCCAGAATTCGTACATTAAGAATTTTCCCAGGACATCAAAGAGGTAAATAGGTTATCTTAGGAAGCTCCTTGAAGGATGAATTAGGAATATCACATGTTCATCAATTAAGGATAATTGTGGTACATCAAGGAGATAAATAGACATCCTAGAGAGCTCCTTTAAGGACGAACTTGAGATATCCTAATTTTATTCATTGAGGATCTTTCTAGGACATTAAATAGGTAAATAGGATATCCTTCGGAGCTCCTTTATGGGAGATCATGGAATCATCCAATACAGTAGTCCACAGGATAACCTAGAGATGTTATAGCCATGGATATCCTCAAAGGGTGTCTCTAGGTTGTTCTGAGGACTTATGAGAGTTCGTGGGACAGTGATTACTAAAACGTTACTAGTTCTTTTTTTTTTTTTTGCCATGACACCATAATTACTTCCAGTGCTCTTCATCTTATATTTTTTAAAACTATCAAATTTTGCAGTGTTAAGGGAAGTTGTATACACTGAATTGTTTTCATATGTATTCTTTCTGCCTTCTGTTTATTCCAACTATTTGACACAATAACAAGTGCCGGGTTCCATCATCGTTTCCACGGAGACAGTCAGTGTGGTTTCAGGTGTACTGGGGGTAGCCGTGCTGCACAACCATGCTTGGACCTTTAATTTATTTACTACCAATCACATTAACTACAATAGTTTCTTAAATTTACTTTAATATTTTTGCTTATTTTGCCCAGAGAGAGTGCTCTCTCCTGCAGGCGGTTCACCCTGAATGTTATATTGCCTGAATTTTTTTTGTAGACCATGAGATGTTTTCTGCAAACCACACAGGCTACTGAAAAGTCTCAATGATGGACTTGCTTACTTGTGTACATGTGGACAACTTTATCGATACTATGGCATGGCCACTTCCTGGTCGCCATTATGGGGGAATACTCACCAAATGGCTGTACTCGACCTCAGGATGGAGTATAAAAGCAACATGCCGACGAGTCCCCCCAAGGACAAGGATTGAGATGCTCAATCAGCACAAAGGTGCATTCAGCTAACATCCGAGTTGACCAGCTCCAAGCTCCGAACTGTTACTGTGATGTGCCATCTGCTCCCCCCAACCCCTTCTGACCATCTGGGGTCCTCACACACAGAAGTAACCATGGTCTTACCAAGGCACTACCCAACCTCTACTCTCTCTCCAGGATAGTGCCTGAGCTGTGTAGCTACTCACTGCGTCGATCCAACTCAGGGGAGAGTACTCTACAGGCCTCCTTCAGCTTGCGAAGTTTCAAACTACTGCCCCCACGAATCCAACCTCAATGCATTGGACACCTGAGACAATCTCAGGTGGGGCAATTCCAATCGCCCATTATACTATCTTACATTTTCATGGCACTAGTGGGTAGTTCCACAGTTCCATTTCTATTATCTTGACTTTCTTTACATAGATATTATATATATATGCATTCTGTGGCCCAATGGCCATAGCGCTACTTAGTCCAACATCCCAGTTAGTGGCCGAGCCTAGGTGCCGACTATCGATCCAATCATCAGGCCAGGTACCCCATTCCCCGTATATGAAGTATGGGATGGACAGCGACGTCCACGATGGAACCTAGGGGAACCGAGTAATGAAGCACCACTTTCGGAGGCTTGGGTCGCCAAGGTGTGAGAGGCTATGTAGGATTCAAGGTCCATCGCATACACACACCCTTCTATTGCCATGCAAAATTACCCAGCTTGGATAATAGGTCACAGCACTGTCCCCACACCTTAAACGCCTAAGAGCTGTCCTCCTTAGTTAACCGAGGAGTGTGTGGCATTATAACCCCCTGTGTATGTGGACAGTCAACATTTCTTCATATTGAATAAAACCGAGAACATTAGAGTGTATTTGTATGTGTTTTCATTTATGCTACAGTCGCTTCACAGCCATGCTGGGGCATTGGGGCCCTTATCCTCGCAGGCACCCTCTCATCAGTTGATTATCAATTATTGTGTTTCACCATTAAGTCTGTGTGTATAGGATGCTCCCACCACAGCCCTGTGGAGTTTTCAGGACAGCCATGGTCATTGGCCACATGATCTGCACTCCAAACTCAAGCTCTCTGCAACTTACAGCATCCTGGATAGTAACATCTACATTCTGTACCTCTGCTGCAATACGCTTCCTGTTCCACTCCTGAAAATGTGCCGTTTTACAGTTTTTCATCAAACGAAATAATTATAAAATCTGTGTTACATGAAAGGGTTCACATAAAAACAAGTAGTTTGGCTCTTGTACAATCTTTTTACATTTTCGCTTAAATTTTGATAACAGTTTTATTTACTTGAGATTAGAAGAGATTTTGGTTTGGGAATTCGAGGCAATTGGGAAATGTTGTGTGAAATGTTTAGGAGGTTAGACCGAAATGGATGTTGGGATGTTATATAATATTTAATGAAAGGTCTACACAGCATCAGCCAACTTAAACGGTGATGACAATGAGACCCTGCCGCTCCTTAGGGAATGTCATCAATTGCTTGGGCGAATAAATTCCCCCTTTACATCGTGAAATATTTACATACCATTACAGGACTATTATTGTCCCTCCCGATGCCAAGACTTCACATGCAAGATTATTAAAAGCTATCTAGCTTGCCTCATGTTACCTCAACTGTAAAATGCAGGTTAAGGGGTATAGTACCGCAAAACACCAAGAAGAGGCGAAGCAAGACCAATAATGAATTGATTAAAAAAAAAAACAGCAATGACTCTTCTATATACACAAAACAAGTAACATTTGACAAAACATAATATTTGACCTGCATGGTAGGCAATGTTGTAGAAATGCCAGGAAATAATATCCTTTGTTGCTCGATCATCGGCAGGGATGAGAGGCAAGCCCCACATACTAAAAGCTAAATGGATCCATAAAAATTAACCAGTGTAAACTAAATGAAAAAACACAAACAAAGGTGATGTCCCAGACTAATGCATCCTGGTGGATGATACATAGAGACCATCGAGTCATGTGCCAATGCATTAGAACTTTCAATTTATACACATTAATAAAAGAAAAGATGAAAAGACATAATATTACAATTTTACATGATCAACTTGCTTCATTTTTGTGTGAAAAACCCTTCCCAGCATAGTTAAAAAATTACAAAGAATTAAGTGTTAAATACATAGAGATTTGGAATTTTTTTGCTAGTCTGTGTTTTAATAATGTCATGTGAAATTCTAGATTTTATTTTGTGATATACAACTTTCGTAGAAGTTTTCGTAACCCCAGACGCGTCAACTGTGGCTTGGAAGGGTGGGAGCATACTTTTGGGGGTTTAATCTAACACACTAGCAATTTTGTGATTTTATCAGTAAAACTAGGTTATGGGATGTCCTTTTTGATTGCCCCAAACCCCTTGGCATATCACTGGAGGTACACAGGTATTATCAATTTGAGCACTGCACACATGATTCCTAAGTACTATCGAGGTGCAATGTTTGACATTTATTAACAAGATTGCCTTAGTAGTCAGACAATGTAGTTTTATGCGCAAGGGGCGCCGGTCGCGGGACGAGCGGCGGCCATCTTGAATGGCATCATTTTTTTCTCACTTTTTTCCCCTCGAATTTTTATATTTTCTCTAAAAAAAATATAGCAAAAATCGCTGGAATTTGCCAGAAAATTTCACGAATTTCCCCCAAAAAATGTTTTCGCACAATCTCCATTTATGACCCCGCAATGTTGTTAAATGACTCCTTACTAATGAGAGGTTTTCCCTGTCAATCATGCTTTATCTTTCCATGACAGCATCGGCCACCTTGTTCACTACTTAATGCTCTTGCATTCCAAGCGAGAGGGTATTCTCAGAGTCTTCCCGAATTCGATTATTATCTCATTCCTTTCTATTAGATATTAGAAGCTCTCACATTCCGTTAGTCCTACTTCATGCTCTTGCATTCCTACCAGATGTCAATACTTCATGCTCTTATGTTGCTCCTATCCTACTTCATGCGCTTGCATTCAACGTGGGAAGTAATCTCAGGCTCTTAGATTCCTGTTTTCTCAGAGTCCTTCCGTCCTCATCCCTACTACTTCACGTTCTTACATTTCTGGCCAACGTCGATCACGGTCCCTACTTCATGATCTCATATTCCCACCTGATGACCATGCTACATGCTCTTGCATTCCATGTGGGAGGTAATCTCACGCTCAAGCATTCCATTTGGGAGGTTTTCTCAAGTCATGCCGACCTGATGCCCTAGCAGGAACAAGTCTCACGTTCTATCATTCCACCTCGGTTTTCTCATATTCCTTCTAACATCCTTTAACATGATGCCACTAGCAGGGACAATTCTCATAACTATAAGCATAGTTGTCTGTAATTTCCGAAGCATGTGAGATAGACATCAAATTCATTACATAGTCATCACCCTTCGACAACAAAAAATGACCGCAGGGTCAAATATGCCTTAAGCATACTTATAAACTGGTTGTGTTTGGTCCCAATGGTGAAAACTGTCTCCTGATATATATATATATATATATATCATCCTGCTTACCGGGGATGGCAGAGGAAAGACTCGCGCTATGTACCACTGTGGTCACTTCTGATATTTCAACCCATTGCAAGCAACTTGTGAAGTGTGAATGTAATACTTTATGTACTCGTTCTTGCAAATGCCAAAGACAATCTCTTCAATGTACAAGTCTGTGTAATTGTGATAGGCAGTGTAACGTCTAAAACTTTCTTTGATGAGAATTTCGCTCACACATATGTAGACTAGTTGATTATTTTCACATTTTTTTCCTACTCTGTTACTTCTTATTTAACATTTCATTAGTTATAGGAATACATTTTTAAAATACTTATATCCTGTGCAAACATTACCAATTCATATAGATGTAGTCCAGTATATTAGCACCAAGATATTATCTCGCCTTAAAAAAAAG
This sequence comes from Clitarchus hookeri, assembly GCA_002778355.1. Taxonomy (NCBI): domain Eukaryota; kingdom Metazoa; phylum Arthropoda; class Insecta; order Phasmatodea; family Phasmatidae; genus Clitarchus; species Clitarchus hookeri. The sequence goes on along the minus strand of NQII01000242.1, from coordinate 677,785 downwards.
ATCACAATTTTCGTAGTTGGTTGATGTGGAATGTTTTAAGAATTCAAAACAAATGCAATCTTTAATTAACTACGAAAACTACATCATCAAATTATAAGTTACAATCTGCACAACTTACATTTTCTGCTTACAGCATGTATAAGACGCCATTTCAAAACTTTTCCTAAAATAATGCATGTAATAGCTCAATCAGAATGCAAAATTGATCGCATATTTGGATTCTTTGGCCTGGAAAACATGGAAAATGATGTGCTTGGTGCCTAGTAACAATGTTTTCACAAATATTGGNGGTGCCTAGTAAAAATGTTTTCAGAAATATTGGTCTTGCCGGCAGGCACTTCCTTTGTTAGTGTCATACAGGCACCATATTAGTTAGATCTTTGGGGTCTATATCAGAAATCGGTATTAATGGTTCAACCAACCACTGTACCAAATGGTATGTTGGCATCACATTTTGCACAATTATGCAGATTTTTGCTGCTAAGCCAGTGGAGAGCCANGATGCCTAGTAACAATGTTTTCACAAATATTGGTCTTAGGCACTTCCTTTGTTAGTGTCATACAGGCACCATATTAGTTAGATCTTTGGGGTCTATATCAGAAATCGGTATTAATGGTTCAACCAACTACTGTACCAAATGGTATGTTGGCATCACATTTTGCACAATTATGCAGATTTTTGCTGCTAAGCCAGTGGAGAGCCACTTGGTGGCTGCAACTAGGAAAGAGAGAATGGAGTGGGTGGAAGCGAGGTGTACATGAAGATAGTCTCGTTCTTTTCAAAAGGACGTTTTTCTTTCCCTTTTCCAAGACCATGAGGTGTTGTCGTCCATTACGTTGTACCTAAAGAGATCATGCAGAGGTGTCTGCAACATAGTAATGTTCACAATGAAATACCAACAGAAGTTAAGCATTCCAGTAAATTGGCACAGCTGCTTGGCAGTTGGCTTGCTATAGTGCAATGCAACATCATTTTTCCCTGCGACAGTCTGTTTTCTTCCCCAGAGACTGTGCTTTTTGAGCATTTTACTTGCAATTTCGCAAACACACACACTGATGGACTGATAAGACTATTTGAAAACAGAAATTCTGTGTAAATTTATTATTTTATTTTTAGGTTTTCCAATTTATAGAGGCGGATCACAAAATAACCTTTCGTTATACTATTACTTTACTGTGTATAATCAAATTTTAAATATTTTGTAACAAAGTGGGATTTTAACACAAACTGAAACGATTCCAGGATTTAACTGTCACATTTCGTCTAGCGCACACATGCACACACTTGAAGGGCTTTTCCATAAAGCTCGTGTTCCACTACATTACTCAATACCACCAAGACGTAAAGGTAAGAAACACTAAATCAGAAACTTCAGAGAACTTCCTGTGTGAACCTTTGAAAGTCTATGAATCATCTGTACAGAATTCAGTCCAGAAGACATAGAAAGCCATAAAGTCCATAGGAAATAGTGATGGCAGTAATGTGGATATTTGGCCCAGTCACAGTAATTTGGCCAAAGGCCCTACAAGGATGATAGTGAAGATATTTGCAGTCAGGTGTTTTGTAGGAACCATAAATATTTTGAACAGAAACACTTCCATTTGTTTCAAAATCTGCTAAGCGGAATCAGTATCTTGCATCAACTATTGCCAGAAGTACTATTGCATCCGCCTTTATAATAGTAAAATTCAGAACCACAATCTGCTGGCGGGATTATGTCAATGTGCTTCCTATCCATTGCATCATTGCAATGGAGGAAATTCCATCGTTCTTTGAATACATGTCCAATTTATTTCCAGGCATCAAAATCGGGGAAAGGGGGGGGGGGAGATTAAATGGATATTGTCAATACTTATCTTAATATGTCCTCAACAAACCACAAAAAATAACCAAGAGAAATCCAAGTTGTAATAACACAAGCAACGCGAGAAGGCAAGCAAGAGCACAATGGCAGGATAAACACGTGACAGTAGTTATGAACGGAAACATTGGTGAGAGGTGGAGGGTGGGTGGAGAGGCTGAGTCAATAGGTATTGGCTAGCGCTGGCAACCTAGGGGAGGGAGGTGGGGTGATATCTACTTTTAGATATGTGCTACATCAACTACAGTGCTCACAAAGAGAAACTTAACATGTAACGATAATAAAAATGTGCAACAAAATTTATCGCAGGATTTCAATGAAACTTTTAACTGTTTTCAAGCTGTACTTTGTATGGGTCCTCAAAACGTGTCATGGAAAAACAGGCAAAATAAATGTGTTTGATATAGAGGTTCTACGTACAATAATTTCTGTGCATTAAACTCTTTGGTACCAAAACTTTTTACCTGCAATACCACGTCTGTTCATCTTTCATATGTTATATACCAGAAGCACAATTAATATTTTGTCTCTTAGTTAAAGAGGAATTCTCATGAAGCAAGTACAGTAGCCACAATAATAAGACTTGTACACATATCTTAAAAAAAAATTTTCTCATTCAACAAGACAAATGTACAGCAGATTTCCCACAACAATATTAAAAGTTGTAGCAGTTGCACAAAACACTGCGAGACAATTGATTTATCATGACACCTACAGCCATTTTGTTGCACACAAAACCAGCACATCAAATTGAAAACAGAACTTCTAAGTAATATTATTTCATACTTAATCTTCAAATCTGTTTCTAGATCAACTTTAAAAGGACAAGAAGTAATGTCATTTTTCTTTATATTTTGTGGATAAAGATTTCAAAACACAATATTATACAAAAACTTTCAGGAGAAGCACTTATCAGAAAAACAACTGTTAATAACTGGTCAGTATTTAATGGTAGAAAAAAAAAAATGGCTAACCTCCAGGAAATTTTCACACGTGATTAACTTGCATTACAATATTCTTTACATTCATATTAATATCAATAAATGGTCTGAATTGTACTGTGCACTGTAAATAATTCTGCCACAGATCAATTACTGTCCATGCACACCATAGATGACCACTCTTAATAATAGTATTATTGTTACAAAATTTTCTGTGGCTGAAATGTACAAGTGGCAGGGCTTGTTTATCTATGTAGCAAGTGGAATGAGGTGACCTCATTGTCCAGGCACATTTAAAAACAAAGAAAATTCCATTCAACAAAAAGTAGTTAATATGTACTTAACTATTTCAGCACTGTTGCGAATTATAAATCCACACAAAATTATGGTTTTTACAAGCCAATTTTTTTTATTAATGTTTAATAAAGAAAAACAGGTTTCACAATCACTGCATAACAGCTTTCTTCTCGTCTGAGTATTTATAGTGCAACTCCTTGCAGTCTTCATTGGAGATGTTCACCCAACCAGTACTCTTCATATGATAAACTGAAATGAAAATGGTAAGAAAAGAATTATGAAAATTTAATATGAATACAACATATTTTTCCCCAGAAAAAAACAATGCAACATTACTCTCACTACTTTAACAAAAGTGATAGTAGGGTTTAAAAACTACTGTACTTTAAATATTGAAGGGTACTAACCGAAGATTTTTTTGTCACACAACACAATTATACAGAAATTTTATTAATTTTCATCATCCAATTTATCTAAAACCAATTACAATGGATTTGTTCAATTTAGCAAATTTAGACAAAAAAAAAACACACTCAACAATTAAAAAATGATTAAGTATTTTATTGATTTTTTAATTCGTATTTCAAATTTCCTGTCGAATGAAGAATTCTGTTCGGAAATTTACATCATATACAATAATTAAATTGCAGTTACTGTGCCAAATGTATTCCCAAAAACCAATTTGTGGAACAAACATTAACTACATTCCTAAAAAAAATGTACAGACGGCACACATATCTCCAATTATTGATGTGGCTAAAACTTAGAACCCATGACAATGACTGGCAGCAGATTCCTCTAAAAATATTTAAAAACCAAAACTTTGACTGTCTACTAACACAACAATAGCCAATCAGATAGTTACCTCTAACTATGCCACCGCTGTAGGCATCTCGGAATGTTGCATGATAAATGGACCTCCGGCCCAGTTCATATGCATCCTCATCTGTCAGATCCCAACTGTAGCCGGAGTCCAGCACACCAAAAGCATACACTGATCCAGAACCAACGGAGAAAACTTTTCCCTTGGTCCTAGTTCCTTCACTGTCAACGTAGTACAGCCCTGGTCCCTATGCATAGTCAGAGTATCGTAAGGCATTTAGTAACTATACACATATCACACATACAACTATGTCAATAACCAAGGTCCTGAATGGTGTCATGAGGTAAAATCCACATTTTTGCTGTGACTGCTTAGTATAGGTTGTTGACAGCAGAAAATACATCCTATTACATCACAAATGCACTATATTGAAGAATAGACCCCACATCATCATTGACATATCACTGTGCTCTCTGTCTCATCAATAAACACAAGAGATGAATCAGAAGTTATGTTGTGGAACCCCAAACCATAACACACGAGTCAAGGAAGTGTGGCTTTCACAAATCAGTGCTGGATCATTGGATTGTCCTCTGCAGTGCCGTGCAAACCCTGATGTGACCATCGTCTGTACCAAGATAGATGTGGAACTTATTAGAGAATATTATGTTTTACCATTCCTAACTCCAAAGGAAACATTCAGTGCACCTCTGGTAAAGAGCCAAGCAATGCCTAGGTGTCAAAAGTAAAGGGCACAAAGGATGCTGCGCATGTAGTCCCACCTAATTTAAATGGTGAGTAATGATTCTCGTGGATACATATACATTTTGTGAAGACTGAACAAACTGGAGGGTCTTTCTAAATGTTGAACCACCATTTCTAACTGCACATAAGCAGATATGGCGATCATCTCTATCTGCGATGCATCTGGTGGAAACAAACAAAGCAAATGCTATGTTGTACGTGTACTTAGCCACTTTTGCAGAAACACTGTCACAGTGGGTATTGCACTGCCAAGGTAACAGGAAACAGTAAGGTGACCATCCTACTTTATGCATTACAGTAACACAAATCCATTCAAACGGCTCAAAGGGGTAGTATTCTCCTCATGCACGGCACTGTGGTGTACCAATTGTGACATCGACCACTGTGATCATTCAAGTTACACAGACTTTTATACCCATTCTACAACATGCAGTAGTGCCCTTACCAGAGCATCACTTTAACCATGTCATCGATGCAACACCAAACATTCGCAAGTAAGTCATATTTGAGACATTTTTGTGATAGCAATTTGTATGCAACATGACAACTATGAAACTAACAACTGTTTTAAAAAAACACTAACAAAAATATTTACAAAAAATACGAGATAATAAACTTGAAAATCCATGAGTAGGAACAACTTCTCTCCCACACTTACACTGCTTCACTTAAGAGAAATATGTGAAACCACGGAATTACACCAAAGGCAACACATTTTTGGAAACTGTAAATCTGATGGGTAAATCGCAAATCTTCATTAAAAAGTTCATTATTTTAGAATAGCATGTATTGCTTCAATTTTGCCTCTCTAAAATATTTACTACAGAGTACAGATTGCAAACTTCCGATATTGTGTCAGCACGAGTACTCTTGCTTACTAATCTTCTTTCCATATAAGCACCATTGCATACAATGAACAAAAAAAAAGAACCAAGAAGGTAAATATCTATTTTCAGCTTTGTAGAAACTATGACAGTTACAAATATTTCTTGAGACAAAATGAAACTTTTGAATGCAAAATTATGCAACTACTTTGGGAATGCTCACTATTACTCGTATAGCAATTATAGATGCCTCTCACTGTACCAATGCGCTGAGTAATACGGTTACATACAAATCTGAACACCCAACACTGTCTGCATGCTTTATTCTTGTAGTGTAAGTAACATTTCCTACCACTGGCTGACTGTGAGATGGGATTCAGCAAGCTGATACATACAAATCAGGCCTGCAACAGCACACTTTGCAAATACATAATGTATTTTATCACATTATCATAAACACTGCATCATCATAAAGCTTAAGAGGTTCAAGTCATTAAGATATGCAGCCAATCGTAGCGAAAGACGAGCAAACATACTTCTCCCACCTCTCGAAGAGCCTTTCCCCACCCCTATAGCAGTGAAGTTGTGCATCACTTGGGTGCAGAACGGATTCTGCATGAAGATTACCTGCCTCCCAGCAGCCCGCTGAGAGAGGATGGACCTGAGGATGCTGTGCTAGTTGCCAGACAACCACTTTCCCTCTCGCCAGGCATGTAAGGGGAGGAAGCAGTCAGGCACAACTTTGCTTTCCTCCCATACATGCCCGGCATGGGGGGAGGAAGTACTTAGTTCTTTCTCTACTTCAACTGTCTTCAGGCATGTTCAGTTGTTTCTCATCACGGCCGAACATGTCTGAAGACAGTTGAAGTAGAGAACTAAGTACTTCCTCCCCCCTCGTCCAGCATGTACGGGGAGGAAAGCAAAATTGTACCTGACTGCCCAACGGCCTGTAATTCAAACTGGGAAAACTAACCCTTACTGAAGAAACTAAATGCCTCCCCCTTATCTTATATATGTACAGTATTTGAAAACATTTAAATTGCATCAGGCATCCAGAGGTTCTGAAATGGAGAGTCACAAAAGAAAATAAAAAATCTTTTAAATTTAATCAGTAGTAAGGCCTTATAATATGCTTACATACGCTAGTGGAAGAAGAGTGACATTTTTCAAAGGTTAATCTCAAAAGTGCTTAATTAATCTTTCAGTGCTCCCCAAACAAGGGCCTCCAGACATTCGGGGGACACTCAAAACTACAATAAATAATTAAATAAGATAAATAAAGTAAAAAGTTGGTGCTTAATAGTGAGATGTTATGCATAGGTGAGACGGTGAGGGTGAAATCAGGTGAAAATGTAGCGGCGGCGGAATGCAAGGACAGGGAAACGGGAGCATTCTGAGAAAACTCAGTGGACAATGGCAACATCCACCATGTTTCTCACATGCGAAAATCAGGGTGATCCCACTGGGAACCCAGTTCACTTTAGTGGGAGAGGGGTCTGACTAATAGACTACAGTGGCCCACCACACACTTGAGTAAGATGTGCCAAGACCTACCCTCTTGTCCCAGCCAGCTATCATCATTCCCATGGACAGGCCCATGCCTTTGTAATTGTAAACCATGTTAGCCATGAGCTTTGATGCAGCAGCAACTGAAATTCGCTCACGGTTCCGCAGCTCGTACAGACGGCACTGCTTTGCCAAGACTCTGTCCCAGTACAAACAATCCGCTGCACCTCCAGCGAGGGTACCCAAAAGATAGTCATTGATTTCAACTACCTTCTTCACATCCTGGGAACCTGACAAGCAGAGAAAGTCACTATAAAGTGATAGCAGGTGTATCACGCAACTATCTATCATGAACAACACACATTTTTTTTTATATCCACGACCAATATCAATAGTATTATAACTATTTTACAAGCAAGGTTCTTACAGATACTTTTGATGTAAATTCAAGGACTTTCCAAGTACTAAAATGTACAATTTCAAGGACTAAATTATTTCAGTGTTCCCATCAAAGGTTGAGGTTCTTGTGGTGCTGATTCCTGAGATTGGGCTCTGCCCAAGAGGAAGTGTTCCTCCAGAGATTTGAGGTCCTTATGATACTGGTTCCCGAGATGGGTTCTGTCTAGGATGTGTGCCTGTAGATGTTCAAGGTTTTCGTGTCTGCATTTTACTTGATTTTTCATGAGTTAATGCTCAGAGATTTAGTTAATTTATTAATGGTTACTAATGACGTTTCAGGATTTGAAATTTCATTACTATCAAATTTTTTAGATTCAAATGTGAAGGCCTTGTTGACTAAATATTTTACGCGAAAACTCTGTATCTATTATGAGTTGTTCTGTAAAATAAGTCTCATGAATTCCTCTGATAAATTGAAAACCTACGAAAATATTTGAAATCTTCCTTGTAGCATATTTGTTTACGTTCATTTATTTTGAGCTAGATAATTAATTTATGTTGACAATAATTTATAGGCCTTACCCTAAGAAATAGCTAGCATTGTATTTTAGGAGATAATCTCCAAGTTATTATTTATTTACTTTATTTTGTTTACAGTATCACACATTTTAACAGTTCTGTAATCTTTATTTAATTTCTACATTGACTGGTCTCATATGTCTTTGGAAGTTGTAATGATGCAATATATTTAATTTTCGGGACACGTGTTTAAATTTCTTTTGTTTCTCTTAAGCTTTGCCAAGCTTCGTAATATTTTTATCGGGTTTGAAGTTTAAAGCCGTGGTGGCTCGTTTCCCGTGATAGTTTGTTTATCGGGCAGACGTTTGCTGTTTTACGGTTATTGGGCAGACGTTTGTAGTTTCGTTTCGAAAGTTGGAGTTTTTGTTAAGCATCAGCATTATTTAGAAACTTTCAGGCTGCGTCGTACAAGTTTTGTTGTACGAGAAGTCAGTTTATGTTGACGGCGCAGTATTAGTTCCTGCAGAGCAGTATGATAATATGTTGAGAGCGAGACACAGCGCAGTTTTGGATGACGCTGCTGGCAGATGCCGGATGCCGTGCCCTTATCTCAGGAGAGGGGGTGATAGGCAGCACAAAAGACGTGTGTGTCTGCCGCCCTCCAACTTCTTCAAGTCAGTCGGCGGCAAGGGCAGTCACTCTTCAGTTCCGTCAAACAATGGTCGTCTAGGTCGCGTCGGGCAGGACAATAACCCCCACATCGGCAACTAGACTTTATTTCATTTCTCCGCCGGTGTGGGAGGTAGCAGCATTTAAATTCCTTAGGGACAGTTTTGAGACAGAAATAATAAGTAAACAACTGTGGCGCTGTTTTCTGCACTTGAATGGTTAATTGTGAAGGTTCGTACTCTGCATACTGGAACTTCGTCTGTGAACTGTGTTGCTAAAGAATAAATAAAAGTATATGACAACTAATCTGGAACTTGGAACTTATTATTTTAATTAATCGGCGTTCAATTGTACTGAGTCTTGTGTTCCACCTTTGAGCAAGCCGTGGCAACATAACATCGGTTGTAACTAGTGCTGAACGTTACAAAGTGTTAGATTTTTATTGCAGTTTTCTCTATGTACATTACATGGTGTTATCACTACAGTTTTGCCATGAAGAAATAGCTTAATTAAAGACTGATTACAATTTGTTACGTGTCATTAAGTGACTCTTATCTGGAATTTTCCTGTATTTGGTAGCGTCATTGGGTGAACCCCAGAGGACTTTCTCCAGACACCATGTAGAATGAACTGTTTATCCTTATTTTCGCTCCAGCAATGTAATTTTTAACTAAATTTCAGAATTTTAATGAAGGATGTAGCTTACTTTCCAAATGATAACCAGAAGCCAGTAGATAAAATTCTCATGTTCTACAGTCGAGCGTAATGAACTTTTCCAGCAAGATTAACAATTTTGATGAGATTTTGAGCCAGTCAAAAGAACTTTCACACTCACGTAAATAGTTATTTTATTTGGTATGTTTTAATGAGATGATTTAGATTCAAATATTTCTGTGATAATTTTTCTTTGACGACAGCAATCTTTCATTTGATATTTTGCATTATTATTTTTTCTGAACCAATTCAGAATTATTTTATCAGCAATCACACAGTAGCTTCCAATTAATTTAACTTCATTTTAACACATTTGAGAGTCAAATGTTTGTGTAGATTACAAAGTAGATATATCTTTCCATACAAATTGTATGGAAGTTTTGTCTTTTCATATCTGTTTGAAGTGTTATATGTTGTGTTTGAACTGATCGTATTGGGAACTTTCACTAATGATGATAATTAATGTGGCTGAGAATTTACATTAAGTAATTAACTGAATTTGAATCAGAATTTTGCAATATTTCATTAAATTTTACATGGTTAAAGGATTTTTATCACGCTGCTTAACTTACAAAGGGTTGCCGCTTTTGACTGGCGTCATTACACAATAGCTAGCTGCAGAGACCATGGAGAAAATATGTGGCATCTAAACAATTCTACTCTCCATTACACACATGCCCAACAAACCTACATACACATTATATATTTTAATATCTTTTTTTTTTTCACAATATTATTCATTATATATTTTACACACACCAGTACATAAACAGTTTTGTTAATCCTTTACATTGCAAAAAAAAGTTAAAAATGGTAAATATTTCAGAAGCGATACAATATATTCTAAAATTGTTTTTTACCTTCAATACAAGACAAAAATTTACATCTTTTGACCATAATATCTTTCTTAGGATAAATTTTCTAAAGTATATCATAATTAGATTTTGGTGCAGCAAGGGATGTTAGTAAGGAATATCTACTAGGTTAAATACAGTTTAATAACATTTGTGCACATGTAACATAATTTGCCATATTTTCCATTGCCATATAATTCTGAAATATTTCTGTGTATCAATAGAGAAGGTTGTATATTTCTATATTTTTGAAAATAGCATTATTACTATTAGGGAACCTAGTTACTTGGTAAGATGTTTAATAAATTTGTAGTTGAGAAATTGCATTTACCGTACAATTCCATCATTATTATTTATTGTTTTAAATTGTTTACCATCCGTTATATAAATATAGTTCAAAATATTGAAAATGTTGAAGCAAACATAATAGACTATATGTAGAAAATGTTGTACCCTTAATTATTTTAGGTATTTTTCTTTATACTCATAACCAATTCTGTTAGGTATGCTTATTATATAAATTATAATCGTAAAACTTGATGAATGTATTTCCTTTTATTCCAACTAACTAAAGATAATTTAATTTGTTGTATCACGTAGACAATTAATGTATATGATTTTAAATCAGGTTGTGATACATTGAGTAATGAACATAATAAATGACACAACATAGATTGAAATGTTATATTTTCTTTTGCGACTTTCAGTGCCAATCAATCAGAAAGAAGCATTTGTGAATTACACCAGCCAGTGCAGCACACATCATGAAAGGATATACATTTGAATAGACTACAAAACTCAGGATGGTAATTATTGAGAATAGGGGCTTATCTGAAGGAAACATAGTAGACCCACAAAAGTAACGTAAATGGGTTCTGCACAGCTTACCTTTTTAATATTGAGGGCAGCGTAATGGTAAAATAGGTAGAACGTACTAAATAAAATAGTTAAAATACTAGGAGTTCAGCCACTTTGTTTACATCGGATGCCATGTAATGCTGTCAGTGCAGATGTGAACTGCGTTCAGTGGCTGTTTAGATGCAATACAGTGCGGTTCTTGAGTTGTGTTGTTCGAATCTGACCGTGTGAAAGCTTGTGATTTAAGAATGGAGGGCGCAAGTACGAGTGCTTCTGTGCCTTACAGTCGTCTATGTGGCGGGTGTTACTTGGACGTTTTAGTGGATCTTGGTGTTTTGTCGAGTGAGGTACGGTGCAAGTCATGCACGAAAGTGGTTTAATTGGCCGAGGACAGTGGAATTGTACCCACTGCATACCTAGGCAAGTTAATTCAGATACGTCCGGTATGTTTTACTGTTACTTTAAAACCCAAAAATCCTAGATTAGGATCAAATCGTACGTTAGATTATAGTCCTAACATCCTTGATTATAATGAAATCTTAGGTTACATTAAACCCTACAATCCTAGCTTAGATTAAAAATTTAAAATAGTGATTCACTCATCATGGGGTTAGGTAAAGTTAAGTTAGGTGGGATAATATTACGAAATTGGGTGGACAAATGTTAAATTGAGGTGTTTTTGTATTTTTTGTGGGTGTATTTTTTAGTGATTTTAAGCCACAATTTTCCTGATCAACATAGCCCTCTCCACTATCGTATTTGTGGTTTGTATTGGTAATATGTTAATGCCCCTTGTAAATTCATGTTCTGTGTATTTAGTAGAGTGGAAATATACCACTTTCTATGATTTTTTCTTTTATTTTCAGAAAAGCCCCTATTATCTAGTGATGGGGCTTTTCTGAAGGAAACATTCTTGACCAACAAAAGTAGCATTAATAGGTTCTGCACAGCTTACCTTTTTAATATTGAAGATGGCTTAATGTTAAAATAAGTAGAACATATTTTAAAAATTTGTCAAAAGTACGAGCACTTCGGCCGCTATGTTTAATGGCTGCGCATCGCTGTTTCCGACGCAACCTACCGGCCGCGGATATCAGGAGGGCGTAAAGTTAAAATAAATAGAACATATTAAATAAAACAGTTAATAGAATGAGCAGCCCGCCGCTTTATTTACGTCGGACACCTTAACTTTTGGTGAATTAATGCATTAGTGATAGTGACGTGAATAAATGTGCATCATGCAGTCACCTGATTGGCTGTTTACTGTATAAATCATCGTCACAGGATTGTACATTTCAGTTTGAGATGCCATTAGTTGAATTTGAGACGCGAGGCAGTGCGGATGTGATTTTTGCGAACGCGAGTTCTGACGTCCGAATCCGACCATGCGAAGGCTTGTGATTCAAGATTGGAGGGTGCAAAAACTAGTGCTTCTGTGCGTAATATTCGCATGTGTGGCGGGTGTTACTATATGTTGTAGAAGATTGTGGTGTCAGTTGATTCATAGACTTCTGGTGTGTTTGACTGTTACTAAAACCCTAAAATCCTAGATTAAACTAAAATCCTAGCTAAGTTTAAAACACTTCTATCCTAGGTTAATTTAAAACCCTACTATCCTAGGTTAGACAACACCCTACAATCCTATGTTAGTTTAAAAATGTAAAATAGTGATTCACTCGTCGTGGGGTTAGGTTTAGTTAGGTTAGGTGGGCACATATCACGAAATTGGTAGGATGTTAATGACCCTAGTATATACGTGTTCTGCATAATTAGTAGAGTGGAAATATACCACTTTTTGGATGTTTTTTTTTTTTCCAGAAAAGCCCCTGCACTAGATAATTACAGTAAATTGTAATGTATATATTGCATGAGTGTGGGATGCGAAGGGCTAACTTAATGCTGTCACCTAGCCGTGTGAAATGCAGAACACATAAACAAATTATACTTAACTTCACAACAGGTTGCAGTTTTTACTGTGATCCTGTGTAAATGATATTCAAGTGTCGCCCCCTCACACTGAAAAATACTCTTCAAGCATAGCCAAACATTACACACCGAGCCAGAGCGCCAGCAGGGGACCAAATCCAGCTGTTCTTTGTAGGTGTCAAGTGCAGAGCGTTTGGACATCCGCGATGCTTGGATTTTGCCATAATAACGAAAACAGGGTGTGTGTGCTAACACGCTATTGCACGTCGGCACACACACACACCCTGTTGTGATTGAACAAACGTAAAGTTACATGAAGTTAGGTTAGGTCTTCCTGCATTTTGCGNCTAACACGCTATTGCACGTCGGCACACACACACACACCCTGTTGTGATTGAACAAACGTAAAGTTACATGAAGTTAGGTTAGGTCTTCCTGCATTTTGCGCAGCAAACCAAATTTGATTTCATAAATGATACATAATTGTTTTCCCTTTGGTAGGGCCTAGTACGTACTACGAATATCGTGATGCCCCACGTAAATTCGTGTTGTGCGAATAGTAGGCCTAATGTCCATTTATACAATTTTCCGAGATTTTTTTTCCCCCGAAATAGGCACGAGTCTTAAGAATTACCCATTTACCAAACATATATGCAAAACTTACCAATGTACTGGCCACCAGTGGCTCTGGAATCAACTGCCAATACCACTCCACCCTGGTACTCGAAACCTAATGTCGTAGTTCCATGATCAAAATGAATTTTAATGGGTTTACCATTATCATCGGAAGAAAATGTGCCCAATGGACCGGAAGACTACAACATAAAATAAACTAATTACAAATGCTAGACTAACTTCGATAATATTACACAAAATGTCACTTCAAAAGAACAGATTGTAGTTAATACTAGAATAACAGCTATCAATTTACACAAATTTTTTCGCTATAAATTTTGCAAATCATCGCAAATCGCCTACTTACATTCGAAAATGGTGGCAAAGCCAATTTCACGTTATTCGTAAAATTGCCAACATAATCATTGGTGTTTAAAAAATTAGTTTCCTTCCATACGGGCTTGAAACTTAGGTGATTGAGTTTCGATTCCAAACCGCATAAACTTTCTAAAGCCATTCTTCACTAACAGGTATCTAACCAACAAACCAAAGCAATCAAACTTCTTTTTTTCACAAAACACATATCCAAAGACAAAAACCAAAAACAAAACAGCAAGTCAGTAAATGGGCGAAGATCAAAACACAAGCGTTTGCAAGCGCGGAGAAATTATTCTTCTTACACCCTAGAGCAGCAAAATGTCCAAAAAGATGTATAACAATATAAATTGTGTATAAGTTTTAACCTAACAACCTTTATTTGCATACTCAACCGCTATAATTTTATGATGATCGATTCTTGTTAAAAAGTTAGGACACGACTAAATCCAAAATAACCAAATATTATTCATCCCAATAAATGAGATTGGATCCATGAAAAGTGTGTGGGGTAGAGTAAATAAAACGTATTTTGACATACACTGTAAACACTTGCAATACGTTAGTTGTTTACAAGATATTGTTCTATTTTTTTATTTATCTATTGTAATTAATATCGATACTAACCTGAGACAACAAATTTTCTAGAAAATAAAAAATTTGTAATTTTTCTGAAATGTGGGAAATAATTAGTCTTTCTATCGGCTTGACTGTTCCGGATGTAGAGTGCCCCGAAACGTAACAGCCCTAAAATTCCCATGTGCTCTGCAAGGCACCACATTATCTTGTTTTATATTTAAATTAGTGCTTAATTAAGAACTCTTGACTCTCTACAGGATTAAGAAAACTCGCTCAGAACGTTTTAGTCTTTTATGTGTATATGTTTCAAGTTCTATGTTAATGAGGTCAGATAATTAAATTACATCGCGGAGTGGAGCAATCTCTTGGCAAGGACGCCGCTCGCCTGTGCCATCTCCAGCAGTCTGATTCCACGGCTCTTAGGTGCTGCAGGTGCATCATGGCGCAGGAGACTTTTATATTTTGTTCCGAACACTTAACTGCAATAGGCTAACATAATTTAATGGAACTTCTTTTAGTTTACCAACAGTCTTACCCACGTTCCAACACCCCTCCGTCAGCTCAATTTACCGACCCCGAAGGTTTAATTACTATTGTAAGTTTTCTCGCCAATCTTCGACTTTTTCTACAGTGATGGCCACGGGTCGGCCTTGTGAGTCAGGTCCACTTTAATTTGTATTGTATACACGTAACTGTGTACACTATTCAGCAGTACAATTTACTTGAGTTAACCGAAACTTGTGAGTTTTCATTAGTATTGTATTTCGGGTCCTGGCCTTATCCAGGAAATTATCGATCCTTTAAGGAGGTAGCCTTCATTTATAAGGTAAAAGGTAATACTATGGCGTGCTAGGGAGCATGAATACCAAACTATGTATTATATTTTCCTGTAAATTTGTACCGTGTGAGTCAGAGGATACAGACACTTGGTCGTTCGGCCCACGATCCTGAGAACTGTAACTTCGTGTTCATCCAGTGAGTTGGCACCCATTCTATTCGAATAGGAATATTTTGTAATATTCTGACTTTTATTAACATAATCACCGGACGACATCCGCATTATTAGCCCCGACCGCTCAGGTAACGTTAACATAACGCTTACTGCGTAACTGCACCTACTTTTCATGACTTTGACCCTTATTGAACAGTAATGGTCACCACAGACCACAGTGCTGAGTCGTCATAAACATTTGACATATAGGTGTAAGTGCAAATGTATCTAAGAATTAAGTAAATGTATTGAATAACCACGAGATGTTTATTTACTTTACCCCTAGGGGTACTTTGGGCGCTGCACTCTATTGCAGCAGTAACAAGTGTAAGTAAGGTGTGCTAGGTGGCCTACAGCCTCTCCAGCATTAAAAGTGAAACCACTAGGTATGTGCAATTATTGGTAAACATTATGTAGTCTACATTAAATTTGTCTTATTTAGATGGAAATACACAACAATTAAATTATATATAATAAATATGATAATTAACAGCGATTTGTTAGCAATTAACAGAAGTTTTCATAAAATGCAACTTACAGCCAGATTTAAACTAAATATTTCATATGTAAATATTTTTAATACCGACCAATCCTGACATGGAAATTCATGAGATAATAAATAATATTTGCAGACAATTTGTGTGCCAGCTACATTCTTAAAAATCTCAAATGTACATAACTGCATTTCATCAATAAGATTTTTATTTTAAGATTAAATATGCCTAATGTTTTTTTTCCATAGGCCTTATATGTTCATTATTACTATGTTTCAAAAAACAATTGATAATTAAATTTTTGTAATTGTTTAACAATATTTTTTGATGCATTAATCGCACATTTTCACATTGGTGGGTTCATAAATTAAATGTGCCATTTTAGACCTGTATTGTAAAATTCGATTAAATATTGCACAAAATATTAATTAAACATTCTATACATGTATACTTGATTTCAAATGCTGAACATGTTATTAGGGAAGAAGGAACTTTACATTGTAATAGGCTTTTTTTTTATCCTGCAAAAGTTAAGAATATTTATAAAATGTTATTTTACTTTCACTGGTAAACTAATGAGAATTTTTTCATAGTGTATTAATTATATATATTTTCTATAAAAGGTATTTCTTGCAGGTTAACTAATAAACATAGTTTACTATAACTAAGTTTAGCCAAATATGGAACTTCGGCGATGTTACTTGAATAGTTTTAAATAATTGTAGTACTTGTAGAACTCGTGGTATAAGCCCCTGGTGTATTTTTTTTTTTTTTAAGCGATTACTGTGTGCTTGTTAAACATTAATGTGTTGGCCTACCTATTATTGCTGTTGTTCCTTCATACTCTTGACTCAGCGAATTGGGACTCCTGACGTAATCAGTTGGGAAATGGTCCGAGCACAAACTGTAAGTCATATTTATATACACATCATGATAAATTTTGTTCACACTTGTTAAATTCGTGTAGCTGACTTTTTTTTTAAATGTTTCGTGTAAGGTGTTGTGCCCAGGAAATAAATGTAATTGTAGAGTGGTACCCTTCCGACCGGGAGATTCTTATGGGCAAATCATTGTGTGTTGGCGAGATGGTGTGGACTGCTGGGTGATGGCTTCAGTATGTTTGAAAGGGGAGCATGCCTGTTATTTAGAGTTCCAGCACGCAATAGGCGGTAAAAAGTAAGTGGGCAAAGTGTAGAGTTGATGCATGAAAGAGAGATACTTTTGGGGGCGAAGACAGAATTGGTGATTTAGGGGTAATGAATGTAGAGGTGTGGATGGTGCAGTGCTACATCAGCATTGCCTGGGGACATCATTATCCGGGCTCGTCCTCTTCTGGGTCCTCGATGGCGTCTCTCCTCAGGTGTTGGGTGAATAGTAGCGGCTGGCGAGGAAAAAAACGGTGGGTGGAATGGGGTTGACGAGATGACAAATGATGGGACTGTCGAAGTGACGTGCACATGAGTGGGTGAAGCGGTTGGTGATGTTGGCGAGAATGGTATAGAAATGAATGATGTGAGCGGTTGTGAGTATGTGATTATGCGGAATGGGGAGGGGAGGCAAAAAATGGGACGAAGTGAACAGAAGAAAATGTGAGAGATGGGTCGGATAGTATGAGTGGTGACGTGGGTCCAGGCAGGTCAGGCATATGTGATGATTGGGAGGATGAAAGTGCGAAAGATAGTGAGACGAATTTCGGGGGTGCCCCCGAGGATGGTCGGAGGACAGGTGCGAGATGAATCATGGCGGTACATGCTTTGGTGGTGATTGAGTCGAGGTAAGGGATGAAATTGAAGTGGGAGTCGAAGATGACTCCCAGATCACGAAAAAAGAGAATGGAAGTTGATTTGGTATGATTGAGCCCGATGCCGAGGGCGTGAAGTTAATTGTTGAGGGAGGTGAGGCCACGACTGAGGTGGTAACTGAGCTAGTTTTCGTGGGCGGAGGAAGGGAGGAGGAATGTGTCGTCAGCGTACTGGACGACATGGGTGGCTGGAGGGACTTTCAGGTCAGCGATGTGGAGTGCAAAAAGGATGGGTCTTAGGACTGAGGCTTGTGGAACTCCGTCTGGAAGGTGGCAGGGGTGAAAGTGAGTGCCACCCACCCGCACCTGGTAGGAGCGACCCTCCAGGAATGAGCAGATGAGGTGGGTGAGATGGGGTGGGAAGTCCATGGCAGACAGGCGAGAGACGAGAAATTGGTGTGGCACAGAGTCGAAGGCTCGGGTGAGGTCGAGGAGGACGGTGCCCATGTGCTGGCATCATGAGAACCCTGTCACGATGACGTGTTCCACACGGGCAGTGGCATAGGTGGTAGAGTGACGGGAGTGAAAACAAAACTGGTGGTTTGGGAGGATGTTTGCTGTAGAGACTGCGTGAATGAGACGGCGATGGATGGCTTTTTCTGCTGAATGAAACTAATTGCTAGCGCATAATGCAACATTTAGTAATCCAATTCACAAAACAGAGAGTTGAATAGGTAATTGATTCAAAATTGGCAAATGTACTGGTATTGAAAAGTTAAAGTAGAACATAAAGAATTTTCAAAATTAAGTTTTCACAACAGTATGGTACTAGCAATCGTAAATTTCACAATTAAATAAAAATGTATAATTCCAGAACTAATTATCAAGCAAAGTTCAATAAAGTGTACTTCATTACATAAATATAGCACCGTATTCAGCACTGTTGCAGAGTTTGGGCAATGGACGTGCCAGACATTATAGATGCGAGATTGATAACGAAATAACTTGGAACGTTTTGTAGTACATCGCATCACTGAGTCAAAGTGCTTGCATCCCACGACTTCATAGACTAAAGATTAGGTAGACCTCTGATTCGTCTTCTGGGCATTTACTCAGCATCGATCTACTCCAAAGAAACACAAATGTCAAGTCACATGGTCAGCAATAATGAACATGTTTGTTTATCTCTTAATTTTGACATGAACTACGCGTCCACCAGCTCCTTGTGCTCAGTCTGACCGCCGCAGTCACATCAACTGCATCAGCTGCACTAGCCCGTATCACACGACATCAGGCCAAGAGTGCGCAGTGCAGGTTGATAAGAACGGAACTTGCAAATTCTTGCCAACTGGTATTACGTGACTCAAGAGACCATCCTTTTTTATTAATTACAAGAGGTAATTCTTTTAATAAATTAGTAAGCGATCCGAAACTGTGTTTACCCCAAAGCCATAGCCGTTGGGTGCGTGGGCCATTGGTCGTTACATCGTAGTTTCTCGCGCCGCGACATACGATGTAACGCAACATCGGGTGATGTCAACTGGCCTTTATGCCGTAGCTGAAGTGTCAAGTGTACCAAAATGCAACCAATAGTGGGTAGTATTTTTCTATACCTAACACACAACTTCATCTCATTCAAAGCTACAGTCAGGGGTGGGTTTTATTGTATTAAGAGCAATCGAACATGGCAACCCACACCCCTTTACCCAGGTGGCCTCGTTCCTCAATCTCTACAGAAGACAGCCACCTGGCAAAAATGTAGCAAGTGAAATACAAACACGTCCCAGGAAATGTAATACAAACACTTTTCACAAGAAAGAGCAATAGTGTAGTCAAAGTTTTTTTATAAGAGGGTAATCGTGTTTTCATAAAGGGAGATTGCCTATAAAGGCCTCCATTATAATAGCATTTAATTTAGTGCAGTGATACTCCCCTTCAACTTCACAACATCAACTTTAACATACATTTGTTAATCATTGGGGGTGTCACCAATGTGTTTCATTTAATTTATATAATATTTCACCATTGCAATAATGTTACATAGTGCTTATTTCATGTTTTACCATTCGGCATTTGATGTCAATTCTCGTCAATTGTGACGGAAGCCGACGCCAGTGTTCAGTTCGCTTCAGAGCCAGACTTGCAGCGTGGTCGTCATAACCACCTGCATTCTTACCAGAGAGCTTAGTGCTACTATATCATCCCACAATGTTGTAATATATTTCAGTCGTACGAGATGGCCTACAGTCTCGTCATAAGGTCAACGAATAAGTAGTGTAATATTAAGTACGTGATAACTTCATCATCAAACTGATGAAGGCAACCCGGGCCCCCTGGACCGTCGACCGAACGACCCACATCACAAATTCTCTGCTGAGTTATGGCGCCGGGAAATTCTACACTCAACCACCCCTGGGTCACCTCGACCATGTCAATTTTCAAAAGACAAGCATTATATGAATAAAATACTTCTACCAACTTAAATTTAACCAAACTGCATTGCAAATTTGTTATAGGATGTATACATACATCTCAAAGCATTTGTTTACAAATCAGTTTTCTATCCTAAAATCCAAACCATGCTGTTTGTGCTAGACGTGTTGGCAGAAAAGCAGTTCTATGTTGGGACATGGAGATTTGTTATGCGCATTTAGTGAAATTGATCTCTTTCAGCTTTATAGTATATGCAGCGACCCGCGCATCGTGAGAGGAGTGACGAGCAGAAGCTGTGACTTCGAAGTAGCTGTCATAGCGAAGTAGCTGTCATAGCTTGTCACAGTGACAATCAGGTAACCGTGCCAAAGTCTCCGTGACAGGAAATATATTCTCCATCGCTACCAGCGACCAATCAGAAGTCATAACAGAACAGTTGGTGTTGTTGGCGGGAAACTGTTACTTACTGTAATGTAAATATAAAAAATACAAAAAAGGCGTGTGTATGCAGATATTTGTAATTATATTTATTCACAAAAATAGGTTTCTCTGCTAGAAGATGTATGCTTTGAAGTATGATATATAAAACAATATACCTAAATGTGGCTGTTTTATACAAGGCTAGTGTACGAAAAAAACAAACAGGACAGGCTTGTTTTCATTGGCTGGACTTGCTACTTAGCAAGCCTGACTAGCCATTCAGGGTGTCGACTATTTAAAACTGATGCTTGGTACTCCTACCAAGAAGTCTGGTCATCATAAGGTGGCTGGCTTAATTGCGAAACCCCAGCAACACTCATTCCCACTTATGACTGCACAACACCAATGCCGACCCCAATGCCCCAGAGCTGCTGGCCACCCTCCGTGGTTGCTCTATTGGTTATGGCATACACTTCTTGCCCATGTATTTTGGCTGCTGGTTTAGTGATAATATAACTCTGCTGCTGAAGAAATTCCTGCCATTCTTTCTTCATGTTTTATTTCATTTTTGGCACTGCCTATCTTTTCAGTGACATAGTATGACCTAATTATCAAATTTGGTGATCTTGTTGCAACTGCCTAGGATCCATCGTTTACGTGTAAAACGCACACAAAACTTCGGCTGCTGCGATGCAAAGCCTAGCACATAGGCAATACCACCTACATGCATCTGTGGTAAGCTGTTGTGCCCACTGCACAGATGATGGTAGACATTTTTAACACTTACTTTAAACAACATGTATCAAAATCAATAAGTTTACAGTACCGAAACTGCCTGTTTGTTTCAGGCAACAGTCAAGTGTGTGTGTGATTTCCTGCAGGAAGTTTTGGTATTGCCTACACCCCAGGAACTGTATCACTGCCGCCGAAAGTTTGTGAGGGTACCTGGCAGGTATCCAACTGCACCCTTACAAACCTGATCTGTTTTATCGACAAACATTTTCCTGAGAGAGTTACACAAAGGCAACTATTTTTGGCTATTATTGTGTACATTATTATGATGTCATTAAAAGAGATAAACACACAAGGGTTACACACATTTGTTGGATAATAACCTGGCCCCTCCTATTGTATCAATAATCGGGATGATATTACCAACACCTTTTTACAAATTTCAGATCTTGATTCATGACATCCGTAATCATTGACTTGTTCTTTCTCCTCGAGTAAGATTTATTATTTTGAATTAAAACTATTTGAAATATTGATTTCAAGGACACCTATCTCCCTTACAAATTACTGTAGAACATATGTTGTATAATGTTTTCAATCTCATTTTGCATAGGGAATTACCTCACAGCGTTTCTACCTGTAGTTCAGGATGAATGTGTATATTTGCGGGTGCTACCTTCTGTCAAACATTTATGCCATTAACCCGCGTTGGTCGCGCAGTGAGTATTTCCCCTTACACTTCCCGAAAAAAGTGTGTATTGGACGACTTAATTTTTCTTTATTTCCCTCCAATATTTTTTCTATTTGTTTTTTATGTATAAATACAATTTAAAATTTTTATTTGGAAAAAAAACATGCCCATGTCACCTACTTAAAAATTATTTTTTACACAAAAGCGGGAGTGTGAGGGAAATGCTCACGGCGCGACTACTCGCGTCACTGGTGCCGGCCAGCCGTCCGACAGGACAAGGCATGTACGGGCCTGCCTCCCAGATTTGTCAGTATTCTTTCACCCTTCGTTGTGATTGTTTGAGTGAAGTGCGAGTTAGTTTTTTTTGCTGACAAATGAGTCGTGCAGCGAAAATTTTACAACTTTTGAAGAATTTACCTGTAGAAAGGAATGACTGTAAGTACATTTTGTTCTCTTAGAGTTCGTAGGTAAACTTTAGGTCTTTTTTTTAATAAAGTGGGATTGTTCTGTTTTATATTGTTATTCATGGCTACTTGAGAGGTTGGCCAAAGCAGTACTGGAGGTCAAATTTCGAATACTCCAATTGAAGAAAAAGGTGTAATTCCACAACATAACCTTGAAAACGAATCTGGTGGACCTAGTGAACATGAGGATGATCAGTCTCAATCAGAAAATGGTAGGCGAAAATGAATCCCATCAAAAAAAGTGGAGAGAAGATTCAGCAGAAGGAATTTGTGGTGTCTGCCCAAGAAGAAAAATAGAAAAACAAAAAAANTACCTTTTTGTAATGAAAATTGTGAATTTACTTGCTCTAATTGCATTTGAAATGTTAGCGAATTAGAATCAGATAAAGTAATAAATTATTTTAAACAATATTCATATTTCTATTTTTATTTGATTGTGAATGTAACAGTATTATTTTTATAATACTAACATGAGAGAATCTATGTATACCAATCCTTGTAATTAACTATTTAATTTGCATGTTTTTAAGGCTTATATACAAACAAAAGAGTAATCCCTACTGTTCTCTAAATAATCTATTATTAATTTTAGTTAATAATTAATTGTATTGTGTTAATAAAGTTTTGTTGTTTGTTTTATTCATTTTTTCCCCAATATATTAATAATAATTTCACAATTTTATTGAATAAAATACATTAAATGGGTGAATTATTTATTGATGCATTTGTTTTAAACAAAAATTAAAAAGAAACCCGTAAATAATTCAGATTATAACTAATATAAATTACTAAAACTGAGATGTGGGGGAAATGCTCACGCACGACCAACACCGCGTTAAGGAGAGGATGAAAAAGAGGAGGGGTAGGGTAATGAAAGGCAGAGTGAATAAGAGTAGGAAAATGAAATTCCTTAGTTGGGTTCCGGCAACCTCCATTCTATAAATTGGTTAAGAAACTGATAGATTTAGAGTTGTTGATGCTTTTTAAACATGCCATTGTTTCTCTTCCCCCTTAGCACTTTTTACGTGCGCACAGACTATAATTGCTGTGGATGTATTTGAGGTGTTTCTCATGTTGCTTCCTCTGCTCTAATTTCCTTAGAAGCAAGTCTTCTCACGCTTGTACACCAGAGTAAGTCCAATAATACAAGTGAATGTTACCTACAGGTAACTGCATCATGTCTGCAGATAGGCACTTTGTAGCCTGTTGAGATCCTTCTGGTATTTTCTTATGTTGTGTTTAGTTTGACATAGTAATATAAACTTTCTCTGTTTTTGTGACAGTTTTACTGAAAATTTAGATTTTTCATGTCATAAAGGTACACCTCACAATCATCAGAAGTGAAACTAGGCCTGTGTCAGGATTTTTGTTACAAGAAAGTTGTAATTTGTACATAGTAATTTTATTGTTTGTCATGGTACATACAATACCACTACAAATAAAAACAAATAACAAGAGCTTACACTACAAACAAATGAGCAATCACTTTAATAGAACAGTATTATTAACTTATTAGGTGTTATGCTTCATCAGCAATGGAGTACAGATTGCTGATATTTTTGAGTATGAGTATTACCACAGGCACTGGGCTTAGAGAATACAAATTCATTATTTTTTTAAAACAAAATTACATGTATTGGTTACAAGAATATAGTAGTTTCCAAATATTTCCAACAAAAACAAGTAACTCATAGTAATATCAATCATTATACCACTGCTTGTCTAGATAGTATTAAATTGTGTGATGAAATCATTCACCTTTGTGTTTAAAAAAATTAATATTTAGGTGGATATGTATGATTAAATACATACAGTTTAAATTTACATGCATCTATTTTTTGTTTTCCGAGGTGCGCTTTTTCACAGATGCGCAGCAGCATAAATCACAAGTATCATCAGTCTGTCCTTGTGTCACAGGCAAATGGCAATAAACAGCAATATGTACTAGCTTTCACAGATCTGTGTAGGTTTAAGGAAGGGTCTGAGGATTGCTTGGGGTGTGTTGGGCCCTCTCCGCATTTCTCTTCTCTTTGGATAGGTATGTAATCTAAACACTGTAACACTTGGCATTTTTTTTACAGTATGATACACTCTTATCTTATTGACAATTTACATTGAACAGTAACAATATTTAGTTTAAATGATCCATTTATTTTATACGTTAATTTTACAGAAAAAAATTTTTACAGGAACTTAAAATATTGTAAAGAGATTTTTAAAAAGATTATACAGGCACACTGATTTTCATACGAAGATCATAAATAAGACGTTGGGTAGCTTTTAAGTTTCCCAGACAACAGCAAAAGTTTTTATTATAGTAATATCAACCAGGTCTGTATGTTCATACTGCAGTCTTAAGTAAAATAAGTCATGGAATATTCTTTCATATTTCCTAACAATATGCAACTGTAATGAAAGTCCAGTGTTGTGCAGTGAGCTTTTAAAATGAACAAGTTTGAATGAACTCGTTTGTATTTTGCGAGCTTTTAAAGGAACTTGCTAGTTTTTTTTTGCACAAAGAACTTGAACATTTATTAATTCTTTTATTTAATGAATTCTATTTATTTTGTGTAACTTGCTTGTCTGTGATGATTTCTAATTCTTCATGTCTAGAGAAAATTAACTGTGGTTATTTTTCCGGTTGCTAGTTGCTGACAACCCTATACCTAGCACGATTTCTTGGCCCCTCAGTATCAGCCTATTGGCGAGCATTACCAAGCCCTGTTGCCACTTTTATCAAGCATCCATCCTGTCATAATACGTGTGTCATGAAATCTTGATTGTAGTAATATAAATTATAATTATATAAGTAAAGAGGAACATTTCAATATAGTAGTAAAACAAATAGATTAAGCACATACGTGATATATTTGGGAGTTTTTTATCTTATGCAGGTGAATTGTTAAATTTGTACATTCGTGGTTAAAACATTTTGACACTTAAATTTACATAGTAGCAACGTCTGTTAAGTGTATATGTAATAATTTTTGTGTACTTACAGTTGCATATAGCATAGAAAAAATCATTCCATCTTTGTGCTGTAGCTAGTAATGGGAGTACAAACTCCTCTCGCAGTTGTAATTCCATTCCTTTCCACTACAAACTTCCGTCGTTCATTCCATTTCTTGTTACAAAAGCCAGCACTTTACAAAAATCTTGCTATGGAACTTGTTGAAACTGTAGAACATATTTTCTCACACATAACTGCAGTAATTTTTTAAAATCTGAATTTCCTCCCATTTCATAAAATTCTAACATTGTTTTGCGAAGACAGTGTTTGTTAAAATCATCAAAATCTGTAACTCGTTTCCTGACAAATCTTGCTTTAGACGTAGATGCAATACTGTTCTCTACTTCATTGCATAGTCTTACTGTACTTTCACAAAACATCACACGCTGTTGCTGTGATGTTAATTTGTTTAAAATTTATACTTTTCGCAAAATTATTTGTTTGAAAATTTAGTAAAAAAGGAATGCACACTAGAGATTATAGATCACTCTTGTTTTTGAACCACTTCCATTTTGCAGCTACTTTTGCTAGCACAATTTTTTAGTACCTAGCTCCATATTTCCAACTAAAACTTAACACACATGCAAATAAAAAACAGTGAGGATCATTCAAATCCAGTTCCAATACTGGCTACTGAGGCTACGTGCTAGAGCAGACATCAACACTGCATGTAGAGCGAGTTAGCTGTGGCGCTACACTTTGTCTTGTGTGGACTGAGCTCAGGTCCAGACTTCATCATCGTCCGCTTGTAAAGCAGGGCGGAAACATTTAGATGTAGCACCTACGAAATATGGTTTCCTCTCAGGGGAAGAACAAATAACATCCACTATTCCGGCAAATAGTCGCGAGTTCATGCCAGCTGTCGTGCATACTCCGTGCTAATGGATAACGATACAGACATAGGATTTTCACCTACTTGTTCAGCAAAATGAGTCTCTTGCAAACAGCAACATTTTGCTTGACTCGCGGTGGCCACTGTAACACTGTGAACCAGGCAGCGGCATGATGGGCTACTGGCACCAGCTAGTGAGGGCAGCACTGCTGAACACTGATACTGCGTGGCCAAGATGTTGTGTGCTGTGAGTAGTGTAACTAGGACGAGAGAACTTCGTAGGTACCTCTCGTTTCCATTGACAGGTGTAAAATTGTTAGCACAGTTTTCCAATTCTGTAAAATTTGTGAAAAATTAATTCTGGAATATGTTTTAGTATATGTGGTTACATTTTCACCAGCAAGAGGAGCTGGTTATGAGACAAGCTTCTCTAAAATATTCTGCATATTAAATTGGGACTTTATTAACAGTGAACTATTTAAGACTCGTTCTTTTGCGTAAATGAGCCTATGTTATTAGTCTATAGCAGTCTTTGTGGAATTTACGATGCCAAAATAATAGGCCCTAAGTTTTAAACACTGTATGTAAAGGTGTGTGTGGTTTGTTTAGCCATTCATTTGAGATTTGTATTTTGTACCAAAGAACTTTTTGTGAACATAATACATTTTTAATAAGAACTTGAACTTTAAGATGGACCTTTTCCATAAATTGAACTTAAACTTTTAAAAGTTTGTTTTCCACTTAAGATTTCTGAACCTTCTCTAAGTTCATTTTTATTGTACATACTGTGAAAATGTCAATAAAGTCATTCTTACAAATTAGACCTCTTTGATGTAGGCCTACTGTAAATGGTTGGCATGCTAGCTTGCTGTGCAAGATGTTCTGGTTTAAAATTGTAAGTAAGGAATGGATGTGTGTGCCATTTTTAGGTTGGAGATTGGATGTAGTTTTTTATTTTAAGCCATCCCCACCTCCCAACAAGCCTTCCTGTATAAATCAGGGTTGTTATAAAGAAACAAAACAAAAATAATTGATTTCAATGAACACTAATTATAGATAATTTTTATATATCCATTGTATGCTCTGTATTTGTAAAACTGTGTTATTTTTTTGAATTTCTATAACTTTATTATTTTATTTACTTTCAAATGTGCAGTATGAAATGTATGGGTTGTTATGGGAAAATTGGGTATAATAGACCTTAATTTGCTGTTTGCTAGCATAGTACAAAAAAAAAGTGCAATTTATTGTTGTTAAATTTTGCCACAACTAGGTTGGTGTTTTTAAATAGTTGTAAAACAGTAACTTAATCATTACTAAAGTTCCCTTCTAATGATGACAAATGTTATTCTAAATTAAGTTAGTACTTCATTTATGCAGAGCAAAATACATTTTGAAATGTTGCTGATATTTACCAAACCACCACTAGAACTAAAATTGTTTGTAAGTTTTACAAATAAAAGTTTTCATTGAAGTTATGAGAAGTACAGATCTTCCACGTACTGTTAGAAATGTGTTTATGCTAGGTCTAATATGGCTGGTCACCTTATGTGGAAGATGCTGTGTTCATTTGCAAAAGTTCAGCATCACTACACAAATGGCACACTACACAAATTTTCACCAAGCTGTGGAAAATCCCATAATTTATCAACGCAACCTCTTCATTGAAAAGTGCTGATTGTGCAGTAATACTGCAGCTAGCTAGTCATGAAGTTTGTGACATACACAGACTCGCCATAAAATTGCTATAAGCGCACGTGTTTGTGCTTTGAATAATAGAGTAAGTTTCAGTGAATGAATAATTGAATGAATGAACGAACGAATGGTTCCATAGATATGCTTTGTTAACATTTGATTTGAACTGTATTTAACACATGCTCTGAACATTACATTGTGTGCCTTTTGTTTTTGTTGGTACAAAGATTTATGGAATGCAAAATCAGCGACATGCATGCAAACACACAATTTAAATGATCCCACCGTGATAGTATAGAATGCCTCCTCTAAGAAACTAGGGTATAAAACTCTTTTACGCTACTAATTCATTTGCTACACATGATAGCGACAAAAGTTGTTTGTGATTACAAAATTATTTGTGACAGTTTAACAGAATATGAAATGGTCAGGAATTCAAGTATGAATTTTTTTTTTTCAGCATATGTGAAAAATATGTAAAGGGCAATAATTTGTACAAGATTCCCTTTAATACATTTATTGGACTTTTCATGTTTAGAGTACAAACAGCATGGAAAAATTATCTTAAGAACGTGTTAGTGCCATGTTCTGGAAAACTTGCAGCTTCAGAGTCAAGATACAGATATACTCAAAAGATGTGGTTCCAGTTAGGTCCAATATCATCATCTAAAAACTGCTTGTCGATGCTGCGCAACATGCTAACTACATGGTTAATGTTGCCTCAATTTTTTTTTTTTCTTTATTATAAAATTGGGGTTGTATTTCTTAATTCATACCAGCAAAACAAAAACATAATCCAGTAAAAATGAAATTGCTTGTTTGAGAATAGTCTGGTAATGCATATGCAGCAGATTTATTCCAAGTTGATGTAAGAGTTCAATGATATTTCAAGCTTTGAATAAAAACACTCAAAATATAATTCAAGGGATTAAGTGAGCAAACATAGTACAACATATTTGAGCATAAGTAGAAAATGCATAAAAATATTATAAAAAACTTAACTCCTACGGTATTCACACCACATTATTATGGATGGAATTATGAATAACACAGAATGTTACAAAATATTCACCTTGGTTTTGTTATAGCAGTTACAATCGTATTCAATAACCATTTTCAATCTAAGCTTATGTCTATGTATATAGCCAACTATGTGTACTGTACAAAGTTTATAAACTTATTAAATTAAATAAGACAACATAATTACAATAAAATTACAAAACCAATAGGGAATTGCAGTCTGTGCAACAAAAAAAGACCATATTTTAAGTAAAATCTATAGTACCATGCTAATATAGGCCAAAAATTATGCCTATGACTAATAAAAATGTTTATGGAATTTATTATATAATTCACTTAGCTAACATGTATATTAAATGTAAACATGGCAGTGGTCTTAATTTTTAAGTCACATTAACATCAATAATCTTTTGCAAGTTCAGTTCTTTTTTGTTGCAACAAAAACTTGAGTCGTATTTGGCTTAGCTGTAGATTTACAGAACTATTCAAATGTAGTTCTGCCAAGAATGTATTGTCATGATAAGTGAGCAGACTTGTACAGTTCTGTCATTATAGTTTTACACACAATTCTCAACCCGCTCTAATCAAGTGAGATCTTAAGTAATCACAGATTCAATATTTTTGTTCTCCGCTTTTTTTTATATTATTTTTGTTTCAAAAGTTTCACGTACTTCAACATGAATTCCTCCTTTCAGCTAACTCTACCTATCTTGAAAAATCACTGCTAACCTTTTGGCTGTCTCTCAGTGATTCCTGTGCTAGTTGTATCATTCTCCATTTTTTGTTTATACAAATAATGTAAAATATTATTCCTTTGCTACAATTCATGGCAATTATTCCATAATACCGTAGAGTATTTAATACTCACAGTATTATAAAGTAATTGAACTTTGTTTTTCTCCTGAAAATATTTTCAAGTTTCAAATCGTTAAAAAACACAAGTACTGTACTTCTTTCATGCAACCCCACATGTGAAAATAATTTAAAATTGATAATGACTTTAAAATAAATTTGCAAGTTCACTTTTAAAATGGATAGGAATTTTTGTGTAAAATATTTTTTTGCTATTGAAACTGAACACAGTTTGGAGTTTAAAATAACTCTAAGATTCCCTTCATTGTTACACACCTTTTCAGTTGAACTTTCATCAGTCTATATAAATACTTAAAAAGTGTACTGTCTCATTAACATTCTTTACATTATTTTTAGAGTTGAAAATTTATGGGTGCCTAGGTCTGTTGGAAAATCTTCACTTCTACAGTTCAGCCTCCTTGCTGGTCCTCAGGTTCCAGATCTTCGTTGTCAAGTGGATCGGTTGCAGAATATGCTGCGGAGAATCCTTTACTGACAATTGTGTCATCTGAGCGGAAACGAACCAGCAAAGACTCCTGGATGGAGATAATGTCTGTTGGATTCTGTGAAAACATAATAAAAGTTAGCTATACCATATGAATTGAGCGTGAAAAGAAAACTGGAATCATTACATTACTACTTGTCGCTCATTTTGAATGGACCACAGTGAATACCTGGACAGTGACATGTTAAGTGTCTGAGGGAGTTATTCACCAATGCTATGTTTTTGCCATTTTCGGGATTTCTAAACACGTTGGCCATATACAGATTTCGTCGATTCAGTTAAGACTAAAAGAACTTCTTAGAAGTCAGCATAATCAATTGCAGTTATGGAATAATGTTTGCAAGTATCAGACTCATATTACGGGAGGTTTCTTAAGATCACAATGTGTAAGGCTTATTTACTGACATGAGGTGTGACAGACTGTACCGCCATGTAATTATTATGTAATTTAAAGGAATGTGTATGACAGGACTTCATTATCTTCTGCACTGCTAAAAATCTCTTCTAGCTACTTTGCTTATAAATGTCATTGAAGCATAATTTTTGATGTTGAGTGTATCTGCATTAATAGGCCTATTTCCTTCAGTTTAGACATAATACAGTTTATCCTGCAAGTAAAAGTTAGATTACACAATTGGTTTCAGTTTTCAGATTTGCTACACATTACGTGAATCAATTCATAGCCTTGAGACTTTTTGCAGCAAAAAAATATTAATCCATGTCATTTTTATTGATGAACATGCTAAATTTATGTTTATCATACTTCACCATTAGTTATTAGTTTTATATAGTCTGCACATTAAGTGTTTATCATATTCAAGTTTTCAACTTCAGTTGCGTGTTCCAACAGCTGGTTCCCAGCTTAGCCTTCTGTCACTGCTATAGTAACAGCCCTTTTCCCTTGATTAATTTCTATATTCATGTATAAATAAAAAAATTTCGGGTAATAATTTTGTACATACCGAGTTGCCACAGAAGCGTCCATAGGAAGGCCCACTAGCATCCAGGCCAGAGTACACTTCCACATAATCGTAATTGCAGTCCTGCTCGTCTTCAACCTCAAATGTGAGGAATGTTAAGTGCACGGAGCGGCCGGGCGGAGCCTCTATGGACCAGTCGCAGTCTGCTCTGTTCTCGTAGTTGTGGTCTCCGTACTTGGAGTGGGAATACAGGTGCTTGACTCGCGTACCTGCTTGCAGGTGACCTCCGCAAGCTGCAGCAATCACCACCATTAGCCACACTTGTGCACATGTACTGTTTACAGGAGAAAAAAAAAACATGCAATGTCAAAGCTCACTGTGTTGCTGTCCCTCACTCTCAATTCAAAGCTGACAAAGTGTTGTGTCCCTATTACTAGCCCAGTGAGTCTCGTGTTTGCAGATAACATTTCTGTTGCTGGTTTGCCATTGAGTACTTGTGAAAAACCAACTTATGTTTTTCCCTGCCCACTGTGTACCCATTCACAACTGTGAACATTAACATTGCCATCAATGCAATGTCTTATATCTGTGTGTCCGACAAATAATGCTGCGGAGCTAGTGGAATTTTATTATACTAATTCTCGCTGTAATGTGTGTAACATACGAGTTTTAGGTGCCTAGTTTTTACGTAAAATAAGGCACTAACACCAAGTATAAATGTAACATTTAATGCTTCCGTATCACTTGAAAGTTCATATCATTATAAATTACCTGTTGTGTGGCTAGCAAAGAAGCCTTTCCTTTGCACAGATGCATCACTCTTGAAAACCATGAACATCTGGTTGCCAGATGCAAGAATGGGATGAGGGATCTTGGAGCCACAGAATCGGCCCAGTGTATGTGCATCAGGCGAGTCCCCGTCATAGATTACAATGTGGTCGTATGCACATTCCTGGTGCGGCTCCATCTCAAACTCGTTGAACACCTTCACAATCGTATAGAAGCAATTAATAATCAATGCATAAGAAATAAAACTTAGTTTGTGAAATTAAGGTTTTTCTTACTTCCATATCTGCCTCCACTGAGCAAGTTTCCTACATAGAAGTCCACTTCCAGTGATAAGTATGTGGCTGTTCTTTATATAGTAAAATCATGTGTCATGCATTCCAAACCCAATTAATGTAGACAGATGTGTTGCATTGTATTTTCATTTATTGCAATTTGTGTGTTCCCTAAAAGAGGAGTTTAAAAAGTTTGGGCTTGATAAAAGTTTTTTATTCTATGGCCGGCTGACATGAGCACCAGTGTCTCAATTCGGTGGCCTAAATGCAATTATTTCCATAAACTAAGATCTACTGTGACCAAGATTCTTCTTTTCTTTGGTAACTTATTTTTCAATTGCCGCTTGACATTATATGACTAGCGGACATCCCAACATGTCACAAACACTAATCCATGATTACGTCTGGAATTATGAATGAACTAAACAAACCAAGTAAGAAGAAATTGTTAAAAACAAATTATGACTGTGCTTGTGAGTACCAGCTTAATGCGATGCCCAGGTGTGGTGGTGAAGTGCCAGACGCAGTCCTTACGGCTGGGGTAGTAGTCTGGGTAATTGGGACTGGATATGGTGCCTGAAGGAGCTGTTATCTCGAACTTGCACCCTCCTTCCTTACAATCGTGCATGTTATCATGCAGCGTGAAGCCGTTGTGGCATGAGCATGCATAGGAACCAATGGTGTTTCTGCACTCGTGTTGGCAGCCTCCATTGTTAGTGGCACACTCATCCATATCTGAAACACAACCATTATGAACCAGTCACTGATTTCACAGTTACAAGGTGAAGATGGAAGAATGAAAGCAGGCTTGCTGTAAAAAGAAAGCAGAAGCAGCCATAAAAGTTGTACCCTATTAAAGGACCTTGAACACTGATGTATGCGGGTGTGGTGATTGCCTGGCAATGTGTACATAGTTCCCGCTGTGAAGATTGGAAGTGGTGGAAACATGGTAAAGTCTTATTTTCCTCATTACGGTATTTTCATCAATTAGCATATCACTGCGTATTGACCAAAAATGTTTGAGTTTACAGTAGAACCCTGTTATAATATTTTACAAGGGGTCAGTAAAATAAAATTTTATAAGCAGGGACACATCAAGCAAAACAAAATTCTAATGTAATAATTTTTGTATATAAATAGCTAGTCAAGTTCTTCCAACATCTTCATCTGAATCATTTGATGCAAAAATATCAGTGACGTGAATTCCATGGACCATAGCATCATCAATTAATGCACAATGACATGCATTATGGATGCTAGCCCACTCATCTACTCTTGGTTATCTTAGTAATTTTCAGGGCTATCGCCTCTAAAATCCTTAATATTTCAAGTACAAACTGTTTTCTGTAGTATTGGTTTGTAGGCTATTGCATTGCAAATATCTTTGAAATTTTACTTAAGAAAAAAATTACATTTGAGATGCTACAAGGAATTGGACAAATACTGATGTTATAAGCAGGAAATTAAAATTTGAACAGTGCTAGACGTAGTAAATGAAACCATTAAGCCTTATGGATAAATGGTGGGACCATGAAATAATGGTGTTATATCCGGGAATGTTTAACATTTTTCTTCTGTAACTTGTTACTTCAGGAGAAAGTATGACAGAATATTTTATCCATAATGTAAAATATTTTTCCACAGCAAAATTTTAATTTTGTTTAATTCTTTTACCTTTTGTATTTTCTACTATAGGTTTTAATGAACTAGTTTTTTCCCCCTTATTGTGATGTAAAATTTTGTGACAGAGCTTCATAAACAAATGTAACTATTTATCTCCTGGTAGCCTCTCGTGCAGTTGATGTTACACAAGAGAGCTATCTTGAAATCATACATGTATTGTGATGAAGCATAAGCCATATTTAATATTAAAAGGGTGTTTTTCCTTCTCCTCCTCCTCTGAGAAACTGTAATTACTAAATATCATGTACAAAAATCACTTGAGTGCATTTTCAACAACAAAATTCATATATTCCAAATGTTTCTTAGTAAAATTTGTGCGCAAATTTTATATATATTTATTTGTATTTTATAACATAAAGAAAGATATAAGTCTACTGAGTTTTTCAATTTTAAGTTGATCAGCTTTAAGCCTTTAAAGAAAACATTTTCTCTATAATACCAGGTATAGCCCTAAAAAAAATATAGTGGAACATGAACTAACTATCACCTGTTTAACCACCAACTTCTATTAACAGTCAGTCTCAGAGAGGAAAAATAAATTTAAAATGGTTCAGAATATACGACATTGCAGTCAGAAACTAACTTCATCTTTTTGTTTAAGTTTACATTTACATATTTTAATTAACATTTTATTAAATACTGTATGTATGTACTGTGTTTTATTTTCTTGCAGCGCCATGTTATTTGTATTACGTAAATACACTAGTCAAAGCCTCTATGTTAAGTTTACATTTTTTTTGTAATATGCTTAGGCCTTTTGTTCGTAGTTATGGGAAATTGGGGGTGAAGGGTTATGTATTTGTATCATCCGTCTAGTCACTCATCTGTCACAGTGATGATCCCGTTCATGAATAATCAGTGTTTTACTGTATGCATTAATAATAATAATAAAATATATATTTCTATAAGAAGATATTGTACTTTTTATATTTAATTCAATATGACAATATTTATCACATACCTCATAGAAGCATGATAACTGTCAGTGTAAACTGTCTTATATGTATGAAGCAATTATTATTTATGTAATACAGTTTTGTCTGAAGAAGAAGATGGCTAGTAGCTATATTGACTGTGCTATCTCTTAAAGTGTTCGCCAAAGAGTTTCTTAGTAAAGCTAAAGTTTTATAATATGGGGTTTATAATGCCTCATTTTTAATCTCTAAGGGTTATCATGAGATGGCTTACAAATTAAACTACAGTAATCAAAACATGCAAATAAAAATGCCACATACATCCATAACGTACCATAGTGATGATTAAAATCCGGAACCTTGTATATATGAGCCACAAGTTGCCAGTGAAGCTATGTGTTTATTCTGGGGATAATTGTGGTTACTGTGTGGAAATTTACGATGCCTACTGAATGTAAGTTCAGTTAATCACAAACTGACATTTACTAAGCAGTCTTTCAGCATCAGTGACACATGTCTATATAATCAAGGAAGGAACAACCAAGGAAATGTACTGCAAATTTGTAACCACAGTTATGCTATAGATAATTGTAAAGACCAGAAATTCTCTGACCTGTAAAGAACACAGCAGCAAATCCTGACTTCTGTACTGAATTGTCAGAAGTGAACTCTACTCTCAAAGCATTCCCCTCAGACGTTATGAGTGGTGGTAGACGAGAACCACAGAATATCCCGTGCTTCCGAAGAATGTTATCGCTCATTTTACTGTGGACTTCCACGCTGTCGTACTCGCACTCTTGCTGGAAAAACCACAAAGTACCAGCTGTAAGATTATTTATTGCTTTATACTCAGCATGGCTAACAGTGGTCTGGCTTAGGAATTAAATAAACATAAACTCAACACCCACATTAGATGTCTTAACCTTCAGTATTCAACTCGTTCATAGTTCTCAAGTGCATACACTATGATAAATGGGATCACTAGTTTATAGAATTATGTCCTGTCAAACTATTCAGTCTTGGACACCATCTGCACACTAAACAGAGCATAATACGTGCGTAAAAAAAGTTAGAAATAATATTTGCACATTTTGTTTGAAACCACATAATTCATATAAAAACAACATCTGCTAATTAGGCATCTAATTGAAAATGACTAGCCATGCACTGATTTTGTATCAAACCCCAATTGATGTGTAATATTGAATACCAGGCCACTGTACTAGTATTACCAGTCTAAGTCAACCCATTGTTGTATTTCATATGGCACTAGTTATATTTTTATACTCTTATTTTGTGTACCTTAAGTGCAGGAACATTTTAGGCAGAATTTTATATTTAATATACTTGAGTGGCGAGCAGATGGATGGTTCCATTGCAGTGTTATTTTATTGGCTACAATCATAATTTTTCATTTACAATTTGTCTTTATAAACATTTTACAATTTATTGTTTTACTTATT
The DNA here is from genome assembly GCA_002778355.1 of Clitarchus hookeri. Lineage (NCBI taxonomy): Eukaryota > Metazoa > Arthropoda > Insecta > Phasmatodea > Phasmatidae > Clitarchus > Clitarchus hookeri. The sequence goes on along the minus strand of NQII01000242.1, from coordinate 641,338 downwards.
GTATACTGGTTTTTACACAGGACTGAAAACATCTGTACTACCACAATAGTGAAGAATTTTTCTCTGCATCAAATGGATGCCCTACATAAATCAAAAAATTTTGTACATACATTTACTGTAGTAAAATTTGAAGTCACTGTCATGACAGCATATAGTTACGTACCTGGAACACCTGCAACAAATAATATTAAGTTTTGTTAATCTGTCGGAAAGTATGTTACACAATTACAAATTGAAAAATTACTTATTTTATACATCAGTTTTGCTCTGCTGTGAGTGGTAGTGTGATTCTGTACTTTCCAATGACAAGTACTTTGCATCAAGATGTTTAAACAATTTGATTACTGTTACTAGCATTCGTGGTATGAGGCATATCAACGCACAGTTGATATGCCTTCACCATCACTGTAATTTTTTTAATATATTTTCACTGAAAGTATTTTCTTTAAAAATTGTCCATAAATTTCAGAAAATTTTGTTTCATATTTTATGAATTGATTTGTGTGTTGTAATTTCTTGTTGGCAGTCTTCTCAGAACAGAGAGCATAATTGTGTGTATTACGTGCAAGTCTTACACTGGAACTTACGTTGTTTCCCTCGAGGTCAAAGTGGGTGAAGTTGAGAGTGATCCGGTACTGTGGAGGGGCCATGATCTCCCACACACAGTTCTTACTACCAGGATAGAACTCGGGAAACGACGGACTTGTAATTGTGCCATTCGATACATCAATCAGCCCTCCACATGCAACTGGAACAGTTCATTACATGTTGTCTACAAATACATATTTACATTATGTAATGTTAAGAAACATAATACTCAAAATACAATTTTCCTGATTTAAAACAGTAGCGTACTGCAGATAATAAATACACAGATGCATTTGACAGCTGATGCTACATCTGCAATGTACTATAACCGTAAAACTGTCTAACCTTGTTTCCTTCCCAGTAATCCTAAGCTCGTTGTAGTCCCTCGGCCTTCATACTTTTACAATATGCTAAAGCATTTTTCGACTCACCCATAAGTACATAGTGTTCAGTCTGTTGGAGTGAGTGTAACTACGTGCAGGAAGTCGCACTGTAAGCTTCCTGCATAGTGGATATGGTAATTTTGAATTTAATATGTTTATAATTTTATAAATACACACCTATTTTTTACAAAATTAAATTACCTGTCTCTATTGTTAACATATTATTCCTCTCAGTGAGTACAATATTTAACCCCAATCTCATTTCTAATTAAAGTTTTTGGCACCATATTTATACTAGTTACAATCACTTAATCCACTCTTTTTTTTACACATATAAATAAAATACTTGTCTACACACATTAACATAATTTCAAATGTTTGTTATAGTCTATTCGCGGTTTCTTCTCACTTTTTGAATCAAAACTTTAAATAATTGCCCCTATAAATAATATTATTTAATTTATAATTATTATGAATATAAACGGAGAAAATAAGTGTGTTGATAATGCCTAGTAAGAAATAGTTCTTATGCAAAATAGTATCACATTTGAGTGCACACAAATGCGATGTGCTGACCCTTTGGTGTAATTTTCTATACTTGGATAGGCTTAGTTCACATGAAGCGGAGGAATATCCTGAAAGTAGAACTTTAACAGCGATTCAGAAAAGTTGGAAGTAACAGTGAATGGACTATACTCATGTAACCAGTCCCACTTTTCCACAGTCTAGCCATTCACTTTCACTCTCTTCTCTCTCACTCGTTTCATTGGTACCACACATCTGGTGCTAATGGCCTTCCACAACTTCAGACTCTCAACTCAGAGGCTCTTCACAGCTTATATAACTAAGCCAACCCTGCCCAGAAGGTTCTACGCACCACAAGTTGCACCGAGGGGTAAGGGGGGCAATAACCAAAAAATTCGCGCAGCGACTACCCAAGACATTCATTCTTCCAAGGACAGGAGTGGCATGAGTCCTGATAGCCTTATCGCGGCACGCGGCGTTCGTGTTACGCGGTTTCCGGTTTGTAATCTGTGCCTTCACGTCTCTGGTTACCGATGTTGCCCTTGTAGCATTGCGCTTTGCATGCCCGAGGGGAAGGTCAAAGGAAAGGATGTGGAGTTACTGCATGTAACATTATGCGTTGCTTGGCATTACGCATGTAACATAGTTGCCAGTATGTCGGATGTTGATACTGTAGTGCAAATAAGAACATAACTATGAACCATATTCACAGCAAATATATTATCATGATGTGCATCATAATTGTATTTCCCAAAGGAATGTCAATATAAAATTGTCTAAACATATTAATGGAACTTACAGACAGTAAAACATGCTCAGCAGTACATTTATATAAATAATCTTCTTTTGTGTAATTGTGTCCCAGAGGCCAGTTTGATACGAGGCAGTGGTGGTGTAGTAGCAAGACTACTTGTCTCCCACCAAGATGTACGCAGTTCGATTTCCAGTGTGGTCGCTCAGATTTTTGCATGTTGGAAACGTGACAGAGGTTGCCACTGGCAGGTGAGTTTTCTCAGAGCACTCCTATTTCCCCTGCCCTCACATCCCATTGCCGTTCTGTCTTCACCTCATTTCACCCTCACCAGCACTGTAGACCTTGATGTTAAGCACTGATAAAAACCTCTCCGCTCAACCAATTTGATACGGTTGTGCAAATGCAACTTTTTCTCATGAAACGAAAACAAAAAATATGTTATGAACTTTTGCGAAATTGAAACAAAAATGAAAAGACTGTAATTTCATAAGAGCTGAGTCTGAGTGAAAGTTTAATGAATTTCGTAACATTTCAGCAGGTTATTCATTATAAAAAATTTGTTGTAACTCAACCAAAAAATGGAGGATATGGGATATTTACCACAAGGATTGTTACTTATATTTAAATTTTCATTTTATTTAGTTATTTTAGTTAAAAAACAACAAAAACTAACAAAATTATTTGCAGACAAAAATTTCCTTTGCAGTTGCTCTACATGAACCTTCATTAAACACTTGAATATTCACAGAATTCAAGGATTTTCGTTTCATTACAATTTTCTTACCAAAGCAAAAATGAAAGTTTTCATTTTTAGTTTTCATTTCGGTATACTGAATATTCGCACAACCCTAAAATTTTATAATTTAAATATTTAACCAACATTAATAATACCTTCACAATTTCTGCCATCGGAGTGAAGTTCATACCCAATACGGCAGGCACATTCATAACCACCCAGAGTGTTGATGCACATCTGTTGGCACCCATGGTTCTCCAAAGCACATTCATCAAACTCTGAAACAAAAAGGTGTTGGTACCCTGTTGAAATCCAAAACAATACAACTATGTAGATAGTTTAAATCAACTGTAACAGCTCAGTCTGCAAAGCCGCAGATTCCAGAATAGAAGAATTGGTATATCAACTCACCTGAAATTCTGGGAATAAGTGTAATGCACACTTACCCAGAAAAACTAGTACACATTCAGTTTCATTTCTGGAGATTTCTCTGTGCGCCTGAACTTTTTCAAAGCCAAGAGCCAATAATTTTAATCTGTAGCTTAGCTGTTTGCGTATGATACTTTTTTTCTAATAGGTTTGTTTTTTTTTGTACACCTCGTATATAAAATTTAGGTTAAATATAATTTTACAGCATCTTCTGTAGGTAGAAATTCTAGTTTCATTAAGCGTGATTGTTATCATGTTTCTCATTTGGAAGTTTGCATGATTTATGAAATTTAAAAGAAGAAGGTTAGTGAGCAACTTGGATATGCTGATATTTCATATTAAATCTGCTGTGGTCATATTTAGAGGTTGTTCGTTAGAGTACTAGTTCAAGTCCAGTACAGTTTACATTCAGAAGTCAGAACTGAACAACTGTCATTTGGGAAATATGATGGCATATACCAAGAGAATGCTTGTCTTGGTACATGTAACCAAGATATTATGGTTTTAATAAAAATGTGGAAACTGGCAAGAAATCAGGATACTGTATATTGATTTTAAATTATGATATAGTAGCATATAAATTGTCCTCGTGACCAGTGTTTGCAAGTAATTAATTACAAGTAACTGAATTACCAGTACATTGCATGTAATTAAAGGAGTAATTGAGGCCACGGTGGCTGAGTGGTTATACTGCTCGCCTCCCACCAAGGCGAGGAGGGTTCAATCCCTGGCCGGGTCACTCCCAGGTTTTCGCTAGTGGGAATCGTGCCGGATGATGTTGCTGGTCTGCGGGGTTTCTCTGGGATCTCCTGTTTCCCCCACCCTTGCATTCTGGCGTTGCTCCATTCTCACCTCATTTCACTCTCATCAGTTCTCAAAACCTCGTTAAGAGCCGCCCAAATCTCTCAACTCAACTGAAAGAGTAATAATTGCATTTCAGAATTCTGTAATATTTACTTGGAATATACTCATATTATTTTAATAGTAATGGTTACTTTTCAATAATTGTTACATTTTTGTATGGTGTGCATAACTATCATCTTATAACTGTATTTTGCCTAAATTATTACATTTTTACAAGTTAAGCCTCTTTTCAAAGCAAAACTCTTGTATTGGAGTGTGTGTGTGTGTTTGTGTATGAATGTATGAATGTATGAATGTACAGGATGCGTATAAAAGAAAACTCCAACTTTGAATGTCTATAATATCAAAACCACACAACCTACACTCATGGTTGACCAATAAAATGAACCGTGGAACTGTAAAGTTTGTTTACCATATCTTCATAAATGTTCAATGTTACCACCACGAGCACCCCGAACGACATCTACGCGATAATTAAAAAACTTGTTCCACACTCTTGTCAGCATGTCCGGTGTTACGGTTTGGATTGCGTCCATAATTCTCGTTTTGAGGTCGTCAATGTTAGCCGGCAATGGTGGACGAAACACTTGATCTTTTATGTACCCCCATAGAAAAAAATTGCACGGGTTAAGATCCGGGCTTCTTGGCAGCCAGTGATGAAGAGCCTGGTCACCAGCTGCTCCTCAACCAATCCAGCGTTGCGGCAACATCTCGTTCCGGTATCCGCAAACAGCTAGGTGCCAATGGGGTGGCGCACCATCCTGCTGGAAAATGAAGTCCCTCACTGCCTCTTCTAACTGAGGAAACAACCACTCTGTAAGCATATCCAAACAAGGAATTCCAGTAACAGTGGGCTTGTGAAAAAAGAAAGGGCCGAAAACAGTGTCTTTGGATAAATCGCAAAACACGTTCACTTTGGGGGAAGTGCTCTCGTGTTCGGTGGTTTTATGTGAAGGCTCCTGACCCCATATCCGCACGTTGTGCCGGTTCACCTTACCATTTGTATGGAACGTCGCTTCATCGCCGAAAACCAGCTTAGACATGAAGGCATCGTCTACCTCGTTCTGGGCACATAGAGTAAACATCAGACCATCCCCTTCACATTGACGTGTCGAATGCGAGCTCGCTTCCTCCTCACCACCTCAAACCAAGAGTTACGAACGCCATCCAAACCATAACACCAGACGTGCTGACAAGAGCGTGGAACGAGTTTGATTATCGCGTAGATGTCGTTCTAGCCGCTCGTTGTGGTCACATTGAACATTTATGAAGATATGATAAACAAACTTCACAGTTCCATAGTTCATTAGATTGGTCAACCAAGGTTGTAGGTTGTTTGGTTTTAATATTGTAGACCTTCAAAGTTCGGGTATTCTTTTATACTCATCCTGTGTGTATGCATGCATTTATGTATGTATGTATGTATGTATGTATGTATGTATGTATACTGCATATCATGTGTAAATTCCTTTGCAGTTTTTTTTTGTAGAGTTATTCTGTTGCCATCAAGAATGCTAGTTGATAGAATTTTTAGCAGGGGAAAAGATTTTGCTTTCTTTAAAAACGAGACCACACTTAAGATAACACTTTCAATATGCAATTATTTCACAAAGTCAACAAAAATTTGTTTCGAATTGTAAAAAATTGTTATTTTAATCTGTTTTCAAAGTGATGTACTTAGAACTAAGCAAAAATGATTATATTTCGTGACATAATTTAAATCTTACTTCTTTAAATCAGTATGATTTTTTATGTTTTTGCCACCAATGTGTAATAACTGGAAAGTAATTGGAGAAATTGTAAGTAAGTAATTACTTGTAGAATTTGGTAATTAGCAACTATAATTATTGTTTCCTTAAATTTATTTGTAATTGAGACCTATTACAATTTACTTCTACTTTACCATCATAATGTATTTGGAAATTTATATTATTATTAAACACAGTTGTGTTTCATTTATGTTGTCCCTATTTCACTTATCATTGCAAACTGGCATAATTTATTTTGTGAACACATTTTCTTTATATTTAGTGAACTGCAGAAATATTCCTAATTAAATGTGAAACTGAATAAATCATTAAGTGTCTTTGAATGCATACCCTTCATAAAGATGGCTGAAAACCCAGCCTTCTGCACAGAGCCATCAGACACAAACTTCACCAGCAGTTTGTTTGTGCTGGAGTGGACGTCGGAGGGCAACTTGTAGCCGCAGTAGGTGCCAATAATAGGGCTTTCCAAACTGTGGCCATCGTGAATTTCCACGTAGTCATACACACAGTTATCATGGTTCTCCACCTGGACAAACCGCAATCCACACACAACAATATAAGCAGGTGTTAATCGGTAGTGTAATTTCATGCATTGATAAAAACAAAATAACAGAGGCAAAAATATTTTAATCCAGGACTTAATTGTTGTAGAACCATATTCATATGCAAAAATTTCTTAAAGCATATCTGAATGAATCAACAAAAATTTCCCAGATCATTAAGTGATTTTGTTTTATTTTTATGTCACAGTGGTGTGCCTTCTTTGGTTGTATACAAATTTAAGTTAACTGCAAATTATTTTAAACAAGCACAGAAAGGGCTTATCTTAAATTGTGCTGTATTTTGGGGAAACAATGAATGTAGTAACTATATTGGCAAAATAATTATATGATTGAATAAGCCTGATGAACATTGTTTAGAGATATTGCTGATAATGATTCCCATGTTTAACATCCAAGGCTTTGCGTGATGTCAAAGTGAATGCTTTACTTGGGGATAGTCTAGTAAGCCTCGGCCAGTCTTATATTTGTAACCCTCCATCCCCTTGGATCTGTCAGATGAGTAGGAGGTTTATGGTTCTTGTAGTCCAATCAAGGCATACCTCTGCTGCAGTAGAGGTAGTGTCAAGGTAAGGATGGTGTTGAAGTTCTGCCCCTGAATAGACTGATGCAAACCCCTGTGTTCAAAGTCCTTGCTAAGATGTGAGGAGGGAGGGAACTTGGTTTGTGACCTGGTACAGTGTAACCACCTTCGCTGGTGGTTTTAGTTGGGGCTGGTGCTCATCTTGTCATCTCTGTTGGCAGTTACATTGTTTAACTGCCGTTACCTTCGTGTGTGCCTTCACATATCCACTGCTACCAACAGCATTGGATAGTATGGTCCTAACAATTCACATCGTGAGCTGTACATGAATATGATCACAGTGCGGTTTTCAGCTCGATTAAGAGCCCTCTCTCGAAGTCCGTCAGTTGCCTAAAGTAACATCTGTGGTGTCTTCCCGACATTCTTCTTCACTCTGTACACTTGCTTGGTATTGTCTGGTGTTTCTCTCGACTTCATGCCAGTGTGTACGACCACCGGTCAGTGCTTGCAGCACCACTGCCGGGTGTGCTGTCAAATGCAAATGCACCAACATGGGATCATGTGCATACCAGCCCGTACTCTCATTATTTACATGATTTCATGGTTTCTTCGTGGTAGACTATTTTCATTGTCTGACAGTGTATATGTTTCTTTAATTTATTTTAATTAAAATGCCTATAATCCTTTAAATGCTACATATAATACATTTTGTGTGACTATATCTTTTAATATGCACGTTTGTTAATTATGCAGAGCATTAAAAAAATGAAAGCAATATTATCGAAACCTTACATTTTTATGACAAAATTGATGTACATAATGAAAACATCATAAAATCTTGTCCCAACTCATTAGCCTTTGAGGTTGGCCAAGCCATCAGTGGCAGGGCATGGAAAA
>NQII01000242.1:600544-633273 GCA_002778355.1 Clitarchus hookeri | reverse complement strand
GGGGGGGGGGGGACAATTGATCGCTCACGACTTCATTTTCATATAGACTATGACCACCACACAAGTTCAACAATTTGTTGTATAGGTTATTTACGATTAATTGAGCACTTTTGAAAACCCTGCTAAGGCTCTTTTTTTCATCTTATTTTGTATATTACCACCATATATAAAATTAAAATTGCCATGGATCATCTTATATTATTCATGCACCATGAAAATGAAAGTGTGGAATTTTTAAGAAAGTGCACAATTCATACTTTTGTGTGTAACGAGAAATGCAAGAAATATAAATTTAAACGTTACACTCACAGTCCCAATACATCATCTCGCTGCCAACTTAACTGGGAGCCTGCATGTTAGAGTTTACTGTAGCACATATGTAGTTATGGGCAGTTGATTTAAAAAGTGCTCACTTTACTGTGAACAGCCTTAAAAAATGTATTTACTGTAAAAGCTACAGCAGTGTTTAGATTAAACTAGAATGTTTATTTACTCCAATCACTTTAACATTACCTCAAATGACTGGAACTTGAGGGCAACTTGGTAGTCTTCTGGAGCAGATATCTTCCAGATGCACTCCTTGTTAGGCTGGTAATCCTCCGGGTAGTTCGGAGACTCCAAGTGGCCATTCAGCTCTGCACTCAGCTCCCCACCACACACGGCTGAATCACACCAACAATTTAAATAGTACAGTAAAGTACAGTTCAAATGAGAAAATAATCTTTATGCAGCGCATTATTTTCTCATTTGGATTTCACTCTACAGTCGCATACCTCAATATTGTTGCATAATATTGTTCATGTGTGTCGAATAAAAGTCTGTCATCAAGTCCGATATCATTAAGACTAGTGTTCCCAGTCTGCTAAGAACTGTGCCTCTCACTCCCTCAAAACTTTATATTTAAAAAAAATTGCAAATATTTTCTGGGGGGAAAAAAAAAAAAAAAAATTCTTAATTTAAATTTTTAATTTTAATTTTTAACATGTCAGAAATGTGTGGTTGTCCAAAATGTATTATAAATACTGCTATTGCAGTAGTGAATGTGTTTTAAGAAATTCTGGAGGTACAAAACCTAAATTGATTTCACAAACACTCAGGGTCCATGGACTATACCAATTTGAAACACATTAGCAAGAATAACACTAAGGAATAAAATATTGTAGCTACAGTATTCTGCACTGATATCAACACAAATGCTACATGAAATTGCTATAGATGTGCTGATGCGTGGCGGGTACAGAGGATAGGAATTGCGCTGTATTCACACCCTGAGAAATAACCCCTGGGGATGTCCCGAGATATAAGAATACGCTGGTATGTACCGCAGCCCCGAAGGAAACGGGGAAAGTCCCAAAAATTAGCTGATATAAGCCCTCGGCGAAGGAAACAGGGTAACCCCCTGGAGGAGATACTGCCGACACAGCTGCCGGGAACCCNACGCTGGTATGTACCGCAGCCCCGAAGGAAACGGGGAAAGTCCCAAAAATTAGCTGATATAAGCCCTCGGCGAAGGAAACAGGGTAACCCCCTGGAGGAGATACTGCCNGGTACAGAGGATAGGAATTGCGCTGTATTCACACCCTGAGAAATAACCCCTGGGGATGTCCCGAGATATAAGAATATGCTGGTATGTACCGCAGCCCCGAAGGAAACAGGGAAAGTCCCAAAAATTAGCTGATATAAGCCCTCGGCGAAGGAAACAGGGTAACCCCCTGGAGGAGATACTGCCGACACAGCTGCCGGGAACCCCCGAGACGCTTGCTACACCCCGCCCTCCGCCCCTAGTTTGAGACGAGATTGAAATCCTATACAAAAAACGTGCGAGTTACGCCGGGGAAGTCCCTGTTTCTGTAGACACAATCTGCTGACAGCCAAGTTGAATATATCGAGAGGCGGGTTAAATTCAGGAGCAGCCAAGGTGAGCGGTCATTCTGTCGTGAGCCAGGATTCAGTCGCGAGAGGTCATTCAATGGTCATCGGGCAGTTGTGATCATTCAGTTGTCGTCAGTCGTGGGCGAGACAGTGAACACAGTTAGGCGAGAGGCAGTAGTATCACCGGGCTGGAGTTCGGGACCGGCCCAGGTCATTTGAGTCGCAGACATTCAGTCGTGATCATTCAGTTGCAGTCGTTCGAGAGGAGTTATTCAGCCGCGATGCAAGACCGAGAACGCATTTAGGTGACAGGCAGTAGTATCAACGGGCCGAAGTTCGGGACCGACCCAGGCAAGTTGTTCAACTGAGACGGGAGAAGCCAGTCGTGTAACGAGAACAGTGCCGAGAATATGGGTAAATTCCCAAAACGAGTGGTAGCCCCAGTCCGAGTGGCGCCATTCCCCGAGAGACGTAGTCAGGCGCCGGATGGCGACGTCAGTCAGTCAGTGAGTCCATAGTAACGTCACCGAGGAGGGAACCCAGGAACAGCCGAAACTTCACGTGTAAATTTCCGAGACAAACCAAGTAGATTTGCCGAGAACTTATGAGTTCATTTCCGCAACGTAGTGGCAGTTTCTGCGGTTAGGAATGCAGACAGAAACGCGATGGTCGGAAGAAAGACGAGGAGGAAGCAGTCTCCAACCAGAACGCCCGCCGGGATCGCAAGGAAAGTGCAAGTCACAGGAGAACCCTAATCCCGTACTTCAAAAAGAGACCGTCAAAGCCGCAGGAAACAGCCAACTTCGTACCGCACGTCAACGAGAGCCAGTCCGAGAGCCTGAACCAGGGCCACCCAACTCACCATGCCTCAGCTACCAACGAAGACAACTCACCAAAAGCCGCAGTCACAGATAAGTAGAGAAACGTCTCCCTTCAACAAACCTTCCCCGACGCATAGTATTGAGCCCAACAGCCCGTCAGGCAAACAACTTGCAGGGGGGCTCAGACTCGCCAGTGTGTGTAATAACTATGTGACCTTCTGATCAATAAAATCCTGGTGTGTTAAATAACTGAGAATAGGAGTATTTGTTTACCCCTAACGCAACAACCTCAGGTGTCATTAGTCTGCACCGAAATAATTTAACTATTATGAACTACTGGCCACCTCCTGTATAACTAAGGTGGCCGAGTAGCGACAGTGCTATGGCATGTGTTGTGAAACTGATGGGGAGGCCTCCCACAAGAGTTTGAAAAACTTGGTCCAAATATTAATTAATTTTTCATGTTTCAATGCAGATTTATAGATATAAGATGCAGTGGATAAAAAGCAGACTAAGGGCCTGTATTACGACCTCTAGTTTCACATTGGGTTAAAAGTTAACTGCCAGAAGGAGCAAAAGAGTGTATTACGACATGTAGTTATTGCTAACATAGAACTTTTATCAAGGTGCTAAACTTGTACAACTCCAAGTGGTAGACAAGCCTTTTTCCCCTTAGATAACCTTCAAAATGTCATCTCAAACATCAGGTGGTGTTATTTTGGTTATATGCATGTTGGTTTTGAAGGCTATATAAAAATATGAATTGATGTTTTTTTTTTTTGCTATTTTTGAGTGTTATTTGTGATAATTCTGCAAAATGCAAGTAAACTTAGCAAATGTCAATAACAATATAGAAAATTAGTTTTAGAAATTGTAGATTTTAAAAAAATTGGAAAAGAAAATAATATTAGCCCTAGGCTTAATATAATTTTAAGGAATAGAATGCTTTGAAATTGGGGGAAAAAATACATTTTCCTCTCCCTTCCTTGCAAGTATTAAAAAATATAATTAAGAAACATTGGCACTAAGCTCAATCTTGAGTTGTTAGAAACGAATCACATGCATTGTGATAACCTGTCATGAAGTTAAGCAAGCTGTGCGAGGGTTGATATCACCAGTGACATTAATAATTATGAACAAATATGTTGATACCTGGGCTTATATAGGCCAGTATTTCATAGTTAGACATTTGGCGACTTCTAACCAGCCGAAAATACAATGTTGTGTTAACTGATTTCAAGATTTTCAAGACTGATAAGTCTTTAACTCTCCAGCTTGCTGTGGCTGCTGTAATTCAATGCTGGACTGGCAGGCAGAAGTGCTAATGGCTCTGCCCTCACTATGGCAACACAGCACACAATTTTACATTTTCAAATAACCTACATGCACATAGAAAAACTGCACACAAGATATTTGTAGCATTATACATATAAGAGAAACTAAAGGAAAACAACAACTGTGCGCAGCACAAAAAAAAAATTACACACAAACACTAATTAACTCAATGTTTCACATGGAGAAGCATTTCAATGTTTATTAGTAAATCATCTTGTGCTCACCTTCGTAGTGTGCAGAAAATCCTCTGCGACCCATCTGATCAGCAGTTGTGTAATATGTTAGTAGCATACGACTTCCCGATGAAACAATTGGCTTGCGAGGTATCTGGTTGTTGCAGAATTTTCCTTTTTGGTTGAAAATAAAATTGGGAATAAACACACATTTTTTTATTGTACCATTATAAAATTCAATATAAAAAAATTTAAATTAAATTAAAATGTGATATAAATATAAAATTTAATTACAGTATTCTACTTGTGCAAACAGAATTGACAAATATTACACACTACATTAATTTATTATGTTGTACAGTTCAAAAGTAATAAAAAAACATTTTGCAGGCTGGCATTATAATTTAAAAATGATCAAATTCGTACTATTAAAAGTTGTGTGATTTGTATTAATGTGGTAAAATATTTTTAACAACAATATTCTGAGTGGTGATTTTAATATTATTTCAAGGACACTGCTATCAATCTAACACTAGAAGTATATTTCATTCTCTGAATAATCAATGTGTAAGGAAAAGTGACTGGCAGTTGGTGGAAAAATCATAATATAGTAGGTAAGGTAAATTGATAGTACTGGTTCATGTGACACCATAGGAATACCTTGCAAAAATCTGTCAATCATTGGAATACTGTCATCGCCAAGTAGAGGAACTTTGTCCATGAGTTCAGTAGGAGCTCGGGATGTCCACAAGTTCAGTAGGAGCTAGGAGTTCAGGATGAATTATAGTACGTTATACTTGGATGATTTATGTGATTAATAAGTGCCATATGATTGGCACTCTTTCCAAAATCTAAGTATTTTTTAGTTATTATAATTTTTTTTAGAAAAAAAGAGACAAGCATGTCAGCTTTAACCAAACTTGCTGGAAAATTAAATTCCTGGGTACATAGTCTAACCCAGGGTATAACTGCTGAAATCACTAAACTAAAGGTTTTGAGTCCACCACTGATTCACAAATTTGTTTTGTGCTCCATGTTAATAAGCAAATAACTTGTACTGAAAACATTTGAAACTAAACAGACATCCAGCATTTTTTATTTCCAGTATTATATTGCTCTTTATAATATGCTAAGAATAAAAGTGTATACAAGAGCATATAGGAGATTTAAAAGTGCTGGTAGTGTTTTTATTGCAATTGACAAGTAACTGAGCAAAATTAGGAAAACGTATTTAAGCGTGAATTAGCGTCTTAAAAGAGCCTCACCAAGCAGTCGTGACTTTCGCCAGTAGCCGTCTCGCACTTCCAGGTAGTTGGCGAGGCACCTCTCTGCCCCAAATATGTCGATGTCTGTGATGTTGAGTACGATCTTCTCCCCGTGGGTAGCAGTGATGTGCCACTGACACTGCTCGCCCACAGTGTTCCTCCCTGCATCCGGGTAGTTCGGGGACATTATCACAGCAGAGTGCTCTTGATGCGTGCGTCCACAGCCTGCAGTCACATTAACCAGTGTGCAAGCACATCACTAATATTTTTTGCAAGGGTATAGGAAACAGAGAGTAAGTTTCCTCTAGAGGGGTATGAGATTTACAGCTGCGCTTTATGCAAAATGAGTGCAACAAACATCCATGATTAGCTAAAAGAATAAATTTGTATTTCTAATAATAATATACAATATAATATTGGAGTATTATAATAAAATATTAAATATAAAAGTACAAACAATTACAAAACCAAAATTATGGAATAACAGGAAGAACTCCATTACTCCTTGTAGCACGGACTTGCATGTTGAAGTTATGTTGCTAATAAGGAGATTATTTATTATAAAAAATTGTTATATCACTTGCGAGAATGATTACAAACACTAATCATTTACAAATAACTGTTGTAATAAATCTCTCAAATTTTATAAAAAAAGGTTTAGTTTTCAGAAGGGACGAGTGATCCCCTGTTCCCTATTGTTGACGGGCATGCCATTGTATTGTGTGGTGTATCAATTAAATAATTTCTTTACATAATAATCCCTAAACATTGCTATTCTTAAAATTACCCTACCATGAATAGTGACAGCACAAGAATAAATATGGCCAATGGTTATTTCTAAAAAAAAAATTCAAAAAACAGGAGTGTGTTAAACAAGAACAACAAATGCAGGAGACTGCTAAGAACTGGAGAACAAGTGTACCTGGCTGACACAATACAACTGCATCTATTAACATCTTACTGCAGTAGCCCTGCCCACAGTCCAACTGGCGACAGATAGGAAGTTAAGATGACAGGCTGAAGATGCAAGGACGAGTAGAGTAGGGACAACCCGGGATGGAGGAAGAGGGATTATCCAGATGTTGGCATCTGCTCCAGTGATGTAAGGGTGAGTGTCCACCTGTTTATCCTTTGTAGTTAAGATTTATCCAAGGGAAGGTCTTATTGAAATCCGTACATCAGGTTTTAAGTAACTCCATCCACCCTTACTCTGTTTGATTACAGTAAATAATACATATGTAACATTTTGTATTTAAGCAATTACTTGTGCCACAAGCATGTATCATTTGGGGGAGAGGAGTAAAGTCCCTCCACAAAGGTCGCAGCTATCAGGAATGACAGTTGCTCACATGAAAAGGTCAAATNATTTGGGGGAGAGGAGTAAAGTCCCTCCACAAAGGTCGCAGCTATCAGGAATGACAGTTGCTCACATGAAAAGGTCAAATGGATTGCTGCACCTAGTTCGTGCTACAGCAATAACTGAGGCCATTGCTGAGACCAAGGGAGAAGGTTTATGGACCCACCTAACAGGTGCTTAGACTGTGTTGCAGTGTGTTTGAAACATGTGTTTCTCACCAAACTATTAAACATGCATCCAATTTGTTTAACTACGAAAAGTACACACACTTCAAACAAAGCCTGGTGAGTGCATTCAAGATGTCATGCACATTATAAACACCATTTCAGAGCATTCCCAATACAGCTATATATAGCTTTTTCAAAGCTGCTGAATCACAAAATATATGCATCAGATACTTACAAATATACTCAAGGTTCCTGCGTTGAACCCTGCCACAGACTTTGTACTAGTATAATGATAAGGTTGTTACTTTAAGTTCCATAGGTACATGCAGCACAAGTACGCTGTACACCAGTTCAGAGCCTTGCGCCCAGTGCAGATGGCACACGTCATGCATGTAACAGTGTAGGCTTTGTTGCTTCCATGCTTCTCAGCCTCGAACATGGGAAATAGCTCCAGGTAGGCAGGACCCATAATGAAGTGTTCTCATCATAATTAAAGGATCAGTGGGAATGCTGAACGCATCTGCCCTATTCATCTGGTGGTGTGGTCAAGGCCAATACCCTCTGTAGCATCTGTTGAGCAGAATTCTGCTCCGGAGAAGTTATTAATCATTTGCTAAGAGAAATCATAAACTTATGCGCTGCATCAGTTTGGTCAGGTTTGCACATGATGTTTAAAAAAACTGCTGTAAAGTAGGTAGAATTATTCTTGCATTATGGTAATGCATGTTATTTTTAATTCACTTGTTTTGATTCTGTGATTGTTTTATGTGATGGAGCCTTCATTACATTACTGTTCACACAGGCATCTGTAAAATGGTTCACTCCAGCTTACAGCCAGGACAGTAGTGGGTGAATACCCTCTGTGTCTTCATCATTCCTGCTCCTTCACAATGGTCCATCTCTTACACTCTGCCAAACACATGGAGCCAGAAAAGTAGGCACTTCTCGGACGCTCCTTCCGAGTCATAGTCTCACCTCGTGGAGTATGCTGGGGTCTGAACAACCTGGGAGAGGTAGGATGTAATTCCCAAAGTCAGGCTAAGTGTAAACAAGAAACAGAAGGGCGGCCAAGGCTTAAACCAACACACTTTAAAGATGATCTCAGAAACTGGACCCCAATGAGTTGGACTGAAATCCTAGAGTTGGTTGACGCTCAACGGCGACATATGCAATTTTAATGAGGCAAGGTTGCCACCACTGATGGAGGCCTACCTGGCAGCCTGTACGTTCGCAACTCTACCAGCCTAGCGTAGGGCACAACAGACATGAGAAATACAAAATTACTCTTAGACGAAAATTATAGCTGACAGTGTTACTTACGAGGACAGTTGTACAGCAAGTTTGTCTGAGCAATGTCTCCTTCACTGAGCCGAATCCTCTGACCAATGTCTGGTCGTTTTTTTCCAACCTTGTCACGAGGCAGGATTGTGTCCAAATATGTTCCCTGGAACACATTTATCAATTTTGTACCATTTTACCTGCACCAAAGAATGGATATTGTTTCAAAATATTTAACCAGTTGAACATTATGGTTAATGGTTGAGTAGAATATTAATCTTGTTTATTCTATAAATACTATAACTTGTAGAATTTTGGCTGAGTAAGTTCAGGTATTCTCTCATGACATTGAAGTTTTATAATTTCTAAAGGAAGTGCTGTTAAAACAGTTTACTTTTGATTTAATTGTGTGATTAAAACTCTGATGCTTCATACCATTTTAAGCAAAAAAATATATATATAAAGTTGACATTCCAACAGGTGTTCTCTTAAATGACACACTGTCTTATCTAGCAGTTTCAGGAATGAGGGAAGAAAGAAAGAGAGGAAAGAACAATAGTTTATAGAAAGTGTTTGAATGTTAATAAAAATTTAAAGGTTTTTATTTATTTTATTGACTTGTAAGTAATTTTGAGTGAAAATAATTTTAATCTTGTAGGTTTCCAAGAGAAAAAAGTGACAAAACGTACTCTCTATTAAGAAGTGCTTTCTCTTATTTGAGAATACCTTAGTCCTGATGTTGATGGTTAAGGAGAGTCTATTACAGTATAACATTAATTTTTATTACACATGAATACTAGACACATTCAGTTTCCTAAAGTCTTTTATTTCTGAAAATCTTTATTTTTTATGTTACCATAGCTTATAATACAATATACTACATGTTTTGATTTGTGCATACAATCTGGATGATATCGTAGTTCATGTTGAATTGTAACTTCTTTAACATAGTGGTAAACGAAAATGATGATGGGATAGTGGATGAAGCTAAATTTTCATTCTGAGGCAGAGTCTTAAATCGGTTAATAAAAAATTCTGCTAATTTAAATTAAATTTTGGATAGAATTTTTAGAAATGCTAAACTTCTTATGAATATGTACTTTTGAAAAATCAACATAATTATATTTATCTTGATACTGTTTTTATATGAATAATTTTGATTTACTACATCAGAGTTATTTTACTTTTCTTGTTTACAAGGTGTAGTTATCACTGTAAATTCTAAATATACTTTTGAGCGTAAATTTATGAATTCTCCAAGTTCAATTATTGATAAATTTTGAACAACTGCTTAGATGATTATTTTGTGCTGGCTGTTACCTGACCGCTTGCCATACTTATTTTCAGTGCAACTGTTGTGAAAATTAGTGTAAAAAAAAATCATTAGTAGTGGAACAAAATACTATACTAATTANTATTTTCAGTGCAACTGTTGTGAAAATTAGTGTAAAAAAAAATCATTAGTAGTGGAACAAAATACTATACTAATTATACAAATGAACAATGCCATAAGGGATCATTTGTATAGTCGTAAGTTACCTAAAATTATAGGTAAGTTTTTTTGAAACACACAAAAAATTTTATTTCAATGTAATATTTAAACATAACGCATTAGAGTTCAAAATTTTTAATACATAGTTTCTTATGCGTATTTATGATGAAATAATGTACCAAATTGTTGTTTCTAGGGATTTTACTTGGTAGGACTGAAAATCATACTCTAGTGCCAGTTAAAAAAAAAAAAGAGAGCGTGTGTGTAAATTATAAAAAATTAAAAACTTTATTTTAATGAAAAAAAATTTTCCCAAATGTTGCGTAAAGAATTTTGAGAAGTCTTCATAAAAATTTAATATACAGCAGCTGCATGTCTAAGACATTTCCAGTACATAATTAAAAACATAAGTTTACAGGCGAGTGAACAAACCTTAGAGAATGTGTTTCTAGCATAATGCATAATAGAGTTATAGTCATATGGAAGTCCCAGCGAATTCACTTCTTCTGGTGTCAGCTTGTTGAAATTGTATTCTTGGCCTGTAAAGAATGCACATTACAGTACACTTCTTTTTTTGCAGTTGCCACTGATGGCTGAAACACTGTGACTCTGGTAATCTAAGGAAATAAGTTTTTTTTGAAAACAGAAATGGTGAAACACAAAACAAAGTACATTCACTGTAAAAGCCAAAAAAAAGTATTTTCAAAAATTTTATATAATTGTGNATGGTGAAACACAAAACAAAGTACATTCACTGTAAAAGCCAAAAAAAAGTATTTTCAAAAATTTTATATAATTGTGAAAACTGGTAGTTTAACTAGTGAAATGTTGGTTTTCCAAGTAGACACTTTATTGCAAACATAGTTACAATGTTATTCCAACATATCGTAGACATGCAAATTAGGCAGACCTTCTGCCCTGTAATCTGTACCAATGCTGGTGGTAAGTTGTTTCCAAATATAGATGAATAGGAGAATTCAGGTATGAGTATGTGATAGATATTAGGGTGGCACTTTGAAACACATGAATAGGGGCTAAATATTGATAAATTATGAGTAATACCAGGTGTTGGGTAAATGTAGTTTGCCATATAAATATAAGTAAATATTTAAGACTACTAATTTCAGTGTTTACAAAACCAAAAATTTTGTTCTTTATTTTTAAAATATATATGTTATGAAGAAAACTGTCCCAAAATAATTTGCCATGCCTGCATAGGTGAATATGTCTGTAGCTCCCACTGTTTAAAACTTCCTTTTTGTTAAAGTGCATTATTATTTCATTATTTGATATACAGTTATGGTGCACAAACTCCATAATATGTGTATTAAACTGTCAAATATGAATCTATGTAATACAAAAATTTTAGTTGGCCACAATAACAATGTTAGTAAACTGTACAGGACATATCTTACCTGTCATGATGTTTTCTCGCACAATGTGAACGTGATTATCGCGATCAGGCCTTGTGTGCTCATGCCAGAAACCAACTACGTGGCCCAGCTCGTGAACAACAATCCCAAATTTGTCGCAGTTCTTGCCTATCGATATTGCCTGTGGTCCATTACCTCTCTTCCCCACGAACGAGCAGCACCTGTGGTCATTAAAACATTTTGTAGACCCCGTGCATTCATTGTGCAGTAATTGAAGTAACAAATCGGGTCACAATAACTAGCTCTCAACAAAAAACACTGTTGTCAAAAACATGCTTGTGTTGTTTTATGAGTATTGTCTGCAAATGCTGGGGTGTCTTTAGTACTCCATATAAATGCAATTTTATTTTGATTCCACTGACTGTGCTGAACTCANCTGCAAATGCTGGGGTGTCTTTAGTACTCCATATAAATGCAATTTTATTTTGATTCCACTGACTGTGCTGAACTCAGCACCACCCTGCCTCACATTCAGGGATGCATACATAGGTAAGGGGGCGAGGGGGGGTCCATGATGCAAGCTGTGTCATAGAAATTTCAGGGAGGAAGGGGTTTGGAAGAATATTTTTAAAAAAATCATGTGTTNTCTGCAAATGCTGGGGTGTCTTTAGTACTCCATATAAATGCAATTTTATTTTGATTCCACTGACTGTGCTGAACTCAACACCACCCTGCCTCACATTCAGGGATGCATACATAGGTAAGGGGGCGAGGGGGGGTCCATGATGCAAGCTGTGTCATAGAAATTTCAGGGAGGAAGGGGTTTGGAAGAATATTTTTAAAAAAATCATGTGTTTAAAGGATTCTTCTGTTTGGAGAAAAGAACTACGACTGATTTGGATGGGAGGGAAAAGAAAGCAAGTCGTTCGAAGTGTTGGTTTTGCCCCTAACCAGGTTGGGGTGTGGGGTCGCCGTGGGGGAGGAGGGGTTGGCTCGAGGAAGAGGCAAAAAGTAGCCACGTGCGCGCAGACTACTACTGCCCACCCCATGTTTTCTTGGGAATAGCCGTTGCAACCTCCAATTCCACCACACCCATGTCTAGGGAGGCTGGAGGTTCCCGCCAGTCACGTACAGTTCATGTGAACACGAACATCCATTGTTTCGAGTTGTGCAGATCTTGTGCGCATACATATTTTTGCGATAGTGTTTTCCAAGAAAGTTAAAGGTGCGGTTTGTTTGCGAGAATGTAAATGTAATTATGCCTAAACAACAGAAACTTTTTAAGTACAGCTGTCTAGAATTAATGTGCAATGGTATAGTAAGACAGGACAAGTGGTCGGGACACTGCAGGAAAAAGCACACCTACAAAACTAAAAATAATTTAAATGTAAAATACCAAATTTTAGAATTCGAGTACGGCGATGGAGACAGTTTTTAGACCGCCACGGAAAGTTAAGTCCTTTAGCACTAGTACATTAGCATTAGGTTTGCCCAGGACATGGACAGGTTTTCGAGCCGGAGGTATACACTGTTCGACATGATGGTGAAATGCCTCACAACGCTATTTTTCTTTATTGTTTGATGGATTATAACTTCTTGAATTCACGTCCACACTTATGACAGCCAAGAATCAAATAAGCCCAACCTTTCTTCATGCCTTTTCCACTCTTCTCATGCCTTCATGTATTGCTACTTCTACTGAATATCTCACCCCAATAGCGACATGATCGACCCAATATCTGCAGCGTTGGTGTAGTGGCTATGGCGAAGGCAATCTGTGTTTGATCCGTGGCAGGGTCACTCCCGAATTTTCACATGTGGGAATCGTGCTGGACGATGCCGCTGACTGGCAGGTTTTCCTCCGCCCTTACATTCTGGATTTTGGGGCTGCTCCATCCCCACCTCATTTCATCCTCATCGATTATCCAGATGTTGTTGTCAAGGGTCGCCCAAATCTCTCTCAGGCGTTTCTTAAATGCTCTGCTCAATAAAAATTGTTCATTTTTGTCTTTATTGTTGCAACCCTGAAATAATTTGCAGTCTTACATGCACTTAACAAAAGATCTAAAAACAGCTAAGCATTTCAAAGTTGCGCCTTCCTTAAACCGCTATGTCTGATGATTTGTTTGGGATTTTTACAAGTGCATGGCATGCTCTTTTAAATTTACTGTTGTCCACCATCACCACAATAGTAGTTGGTTACATAGTAGCTGGTTGATGTTATTTTTGTTATTCCCCAACACCATCTCAGGCCGGAATGTGTGTCACTTCATGCCCCGACCCCTCCCCCCGTCTTAATACTGCAAACTTGTTACCTAATTGTTTAAGAATTAATGCAAGAGGTTGAGACCATTTATTTTATCTGCAATATCTTTAAGTTCTATGTTGTATGGATGTTTTATCACTCATTTTATAATGTACCGTCACATTTCTCAATTAATGCAGCACTAAACTTCGTAGTGCCCAGACCTTTAAGGTGGGGGTCTCACAAGTCATGTTATAATGACTGGTTTTTCCCTTATTTTGGTTGTTTAGCAACACCTATTTTAAAAATGCAATTTGTGAACTTCATTTCAGATTTTCAGGAACTTTTTGTTAATTTAAGTTTTTATTTTTTGTGTTTTTGTTTCATAATATGTATAGCAGTTAAGCATGGTTTACTATCATAATGTGTACCATTGTTATGGATGTGTTTAAAAAACATATCTAAGAAATTAAACAGTTAAGCTTTCTTTACGCTCCACGACAAACATTGCAGAATCAAGTGGACTCAGCTGATCATAAAACTAAAGACATTTTACTCTGTCTTGGAAAAATGTGCACACTTTATAAAAATATTGTTGTGAATAAACATCATCATACACCATTAAATAAGCAAATCAATGTAGATTGAGATATGCCTCTGGTCTGTGCTGTGGGCGCGCACGCACATAGCGTGCATGAACCAGCAATGTAGAGGGGGGAGGGTTCCTTGCGTCATACTGTCAAGGGTAGGTAGGCATCCCTGCCATATTTAACAAGTTCTGACACGTCAATGTGAAAGAGTTGGTGCTCAGTACTTGTGATATAACTTGTATTATTGTGATCAGGGAGGCTAAGATTATCTGGTTTTCGCCAGGAAAAAAAAAGTTTTTTTCACAGCATATCTTAAACATTTTGTGATGCTTAATGTTATGATACAATTCATGATATGTACTTTACTTGGTCACTCATTTTGAACTACTTCACAGATTGTAACATGCATAGAGTTACTGCTCTACACACAACAAAAGAACTATGTAAACATGTGTTCAACTACTAATATCAACCTACTACATTGAAAATATTTTAGTTTTAACGATTTTAAATAGCCATGAGTCAAGATGGTGTAATATCGTATGCCATAAATCACTTCAAATTACAAATATTAGTTAACTAAAAAGTTAAATGAAACAACACAATCAAGGTGGAGGAGATATAACAATAATTTCCTGGAAATTTAAAAATATTGTCCAACAATTTAGTGGATATTTGTGTTTCATGATGTTTATTGAGTGCTGGAGTAAAAAAAAAATTTCAACGTCATAATTTGCACAAAAATAATTTTGTTGCAAAGTATCTAACGTAACATAATCATCTCTTTTAATGCACTGCAATCACATCCGTGTTATTTCAGGGTGCGCACCCACAGAGAAAACAGGGAAACGACACATAATTTCATGTGGAAAGGAAAAGTCAGGGAATTTTCACCTGGGTCAGGAAAAACATAAATGATTGCTACTCTGTGAAAGTTGTTAATTGTGTGAATAGACGATAATGTAATAGTGAGCACGTGCTTTTTAAAATTTAAGTTTTTGAGCTGACAATAATAACACATTTTTGCCAAGTGACATCAGGCCTATACGTACAAAATATAATATTTGTGTGTAATAGGTACTCGTGTGAAGTAAGTAACTTGTATTGCGAGAAATATTGATGGGCTGAATAAAATGTTTGCAGTGCTTGCTTGGTCTGTTTCAGTGTAATTTAATTCTACTTCACTGACAGCTCATTTTTTCTGACAGTGGTGGAAAAATATGGGAATTGGAAGGTTTCAGTCCTGAAAATAGGTCAGGGATAATGGTGAAATTTTACCTGGAAAACAGGGAAGTCAGAGAATTTCAAAATGGAATTTCGGTGGACACACTGTGTTAGGGGCCATGTTGGTGTAGCAACTAGAGTACTCGCCTCCCACCAAGGTGAAACGGGTTCACTTCCCGGCAGGGTCACTCCAGATTTTTGCATGTGGGATCATGCCGGACGATGCCACTAGTCAGCAGGTTTTTTCTGGGATCTCCCACTTCTCCCACCCTTGAATTCTGGCACTGCTCCACTTCCATCTTCCTTCACCCTCATCAGTCCTCAAGGCTTTGTTTTTGGGAGGCCCCCAAATATCTCCACTCCACTCTACATCTGTATTAATAAACATAAACTCTAAAAAAAATTATTAACAGTTAAAATGTAGAAATTAGGGGAGGAAGAATGTTGCCCAGGTTGTGAGTTAATTTTAACTTCTCTCCTAAGGTTGCACACACATATGGTACTACAGTTATTTTACAAAAATGTAAAGAAATAGCATACAGACATCAGAATGTATCATTTAGACAGATTGATTTACTTCAGAAGCTAGTAGCATGGCCTTTTCAATTCATTGAAGTTATACTTAAGTGTAAAGAAATTGCATTTGAATATGGGCTTTCATTATAGTGCATAGAACTAAATGCCATGCTTTCAAGCAAACCTCTACTTACCCACAAGGCCTCTCTGTGAACAAAATGTAGTTGGGATGCTCATGGGGGTCCCGCTCTACAAATTTGACACAGGTGAAGTTCTCCCAGTGTCTCATGGCCTGCTTGAACAGAGCTTTGTGAGCACCACTGAAGTTGCCGTCAATTTCATACGGAATCACCCCAAAGTCCCACACCCGCTCTTTTCTCGCTGTAGCAGCCCTGGTGGCCCTGTGAGGACTTCTCAGCAGTTCTAGGTGGTGAGAGGCATCATACACAACCTTGTCCCTGCTGCCTGGGATGTCATTCATCGTCCCCCGGGACTCTAAACTTTTCCCAAGGACACTAGGTCCTGGCGCCTCACCATACAGCGTCGTTCTTAGCTGCTCTGCCTCGGCAAGAAACATGTTGAGCCTCTTCTGGAACTGGAGTTGGCCACCATATTTCTTGGGGTAACGTGACTTGGACTGCTTATGAGTGTGTTTCTTTTTGTGTTTTTTCTTCCTCGTTGTGCCTTTCTGATGTTTGTTTTGACTATAAACATTGTCATCCAAAGCAGCATGCCCAGTGCTGTCTTGGGAAACAAGTGTTTCATTTCTGCTCATCAGAATGTCTGCAAAGTCACTCTCTCCTAATGCATTCAGGTTTTCTTCCGAGCTATATTTCCTGCTGTGCCTACAATCAAATAAACAGAAAGAGATTTGCATCAGTAATATAGCAATACTAACAATTATTTAATAAGCTAGAATGTGATGTAATGAAGGTTTCTTCAGGATCCTGTCTCTAATATACAGGCAGTTNTTTGCATCAGTAATATAGCAATACTAACAATTATTTAATAAGCTAGAATGTGATGTAATGAAGGTTTCTTCAGGATCGTGTCTCTAATATACAGGCAGTTCTCGACTTTCATACATTCGAGATTCGTACAACTCGCTCTTTCATACATGACATATTATCACCTCTAAATCAACTTTCATACGGCTGATTTGGTCTTTCATACATCTAGCAACCTACCAACATATTGCTATAGCACTGTTAGTTACCATCTAACACTTCCTGCCATGTTTTCCAGGCTTCGCGGATCATATGTTATGAACGTTTAGATATGGCTGTCATATTTGCACAGTACAAATGAGTGCTTCTGTTAAAATAATATACAAATCTCTGAAATCAGAAAAAGTTTTACATAGTTTTACAACCTACGAAATAAAATGTTAGATTGCACAACAATTTTACAGAAAGTAGGAAGCATATTTAATTACCTTATTTATTCACATAGTACCTATAATCAAATATGTATACAGGTGTTGAAAATCAACATTTCAGGTAAGAAAGTATTACACATATATATTTATTCGTGATTTTCAATTAAATACGTGTTAAAAATAACATGTTTATCAATTAAACATATTATCTTTTTACCATAATAATAATAATAATTATTATTATTTTTCTTGTAACTTTGGAACGGAACCCCTCTTATTACATGCATATATATGATTCAACTTTCATACATTCAACTTTCACACACATTTTCAGGAACACATTATGTATGAAAGTAGAGGACTGCTTGTACAGTACTTAACTGCTTCCCACCCTGAAATTAAATTTATTTTCTAACATTTTTGAATTTTTTTTAGAGGTTATTAGCATATTAGCAAAAAAAAAAAAGTGACAATTTTTTTGCTTAAGCACGCTACAAATAGAGATGATTCCATACTACCACTGACTGTTACTAAACTTTTTCCTATTGGTCTAATGCATGTTCTGAGTGGTTCATCTCTTTGTCTATTTGTTAAAGTATAGCAGATAAGTGTGAAATTCTTAAAGGTTTTAGTTGTTCGCTGTACCATAATTACCTACAAAATATTACCTTTTTTTTTTTGCAGCAAGTACAAACTTTCATTTACTGAAAGTGAAACAGTATCTATCTAACAATACTGTATATCATTATTAAAGATATAAGTGTTTAGAGTTCATGGAATTTGTTATTAAATATATAACATTTTACTGTTGTTTACACATTGTATGATCCATAGCAGACTAAATGTTTAGCTGTACATTAAACAAACATGTTCTTTTTAAAACCATTTTAAAAATTTATTTTTTAAGGAATTTTTTTTATTATACTTAAAATATAAGTACATGGACTTCTAGTATATGTTATTTAATTTAACAGATATGTCATATCAGGTCTACTTTTAAGTTAATTAATTGTAATTCCAGGGTGCTTTAAAAAGTCAAGTGAAAAATAAAACTACTAATAGCAAACATCGTGTGATTAATTTTATTTCTGCACACACCAGTGGGATTCACCCAAATATTTGGATTTTAGTAATGAACTGTAAAAATATATTGGGATAAAATATGTAAATTTTAGGAAAATTATATTTAACTACTTGTAAAGTATTAAAATGAAAGAGACAACACTGAGTGTACACTCAAAGGCCTTGAAATGTAGCCCTTTGCCAATATTTGACCATGTTGCATTTTAAATTGAAATCAGAACATAATGCAGTGTTTGGATAGTTTATGAATTATTTGAAACTAAAAACATCACTGACCATGATTTCAGTGCAAAAATTTAAAATTTTTATTTTGCACAAAGTCTGGATTGACAATTTTCCTTTGATGCCTAAATAAAGGCTTCAGTTTAGTTCAGCAGTAGCTTAGTTCACGGCCAAGAGGGGCCAGAGCATATTGTAAATATTTTTTAAATCTTGGACGGATTTTAATTGGTCAATAACGGAATCTGTTCCAAGGACGTTAGTATATTTTTTACACATTCCTTCATAATTTAATGAATTCTGTGTACGTAAAAAAAAAAAGATTAATTCCTGTAGCAAATACTTATAGTCTACTCACTGTTGGTCATTGCTACACTGGTAAGTTGTGAGCAAAAGGAAAGTAAATGGCAGGTACTGCATACTGTTTCTGCAGTGTGCAGGTTGCATATGACTGTGGTGGGTACGGTACCTTCGCTTCCTCCCAGCTCGTCTTCTCCTGCTCCTGTGCCTATTGCTGTCTTTTTCCTTGGCAGGCACGTTCTTGGACTTATGTTCCTGAGTCTGCTCTCTCTGCCTTGCTACTTGGATCTCCAGAAGGCCTTCCTCCTCTACCTACAACAAAACATGACCCAGTATTGGCATTATTCAAGTGCACAAAACAAGAAGCATGCAAATGCAGAAAGCCTAGAGTAGACTTCTGCAGACAATAATAATGTCTGTTTATGGTTTAGTTAAGTGTGTAATATGTATCAGATTTGTAAATATCTGATGACTGTATCACAACATTTTATATTTGGGGCAAAGTCAGGTGAACGCATGTATTAGGTCTATATAAAGTTTTTTCAATAAGGATGAACCATAATGGATAATGATGATGAAAAATGGACAGTGTGGTACACTAGGCATTGGTAGGTTGGCAGCCCTGCAGCAGTCAGAATACGGAGGCCTTGTTATGAACTATAGATTTGTAATTGTGTTAGGCAAAGTTAACCAGTTAATATAGGGCACACCATTGGCATTGAAGATTAGATTAGTGCATTTGTTCTGTTAATGAAATTTTTTTTTTTTTGTAAAAAAATGTTTGCGTTCAAGCTTGAAAAGCTTACGAAGAAAAAAAGAGACACTGGACTCACACTTAGAACGACTCGAGCAACTGTTTATTGCAAATGGTGTGGAAGACAAAGTCAAGGATCAAGCAAACATCACGCTATACTTATCTCGTCAGTGAGGAAAGAAACCTATTAACATTGTGCAATCTAAGTGAACCAAAAAAACTGTCAGAACGTGACTATAGTGAGTTGGTGGATTTGCTAACCCACCATTTTTCTCGCAGGCCATCCGTTATAGTGGAGTGTCATAATTTCCACAAGAGTGTGTAGCAGGACCATGAAACAGTTTCTGACTTTGTGGTAAGCTTATGTTAGCTAACAGACTTCTGTAATTTTGGAAATTTCCTAGATACAGCAATACAAGACCAGTTTGTGGTAAGACTAAGAGATAAGAAAATCACACAAAGACTTTTATCTGAAGTTGGACGACCTTACTTTTGAAAAGGCGGTTAGTCTAGCACTGTCATATGAAGCGGCTGCCGGCGATGCATCTTTGCATACAGGAGGGCTACAGGTCAATAGTCTAACTCCATTACCCGTGACATCTATCAAGGATGAGTGTGTTAACGTATGACAGTAGTGTCTGTGTAAAGACAGCAATGCCAAAAGATCCAGTCAGTCGGTGTGTGTGCATTGAGGTAAATCCAGCCATTTTGTTTGGGATTGCAGGTTTTGTAAATACAAATGCAACAACTGCAAGCAGCTAAGACAACTCAAGAGAATGTGTCCAAATATGCAGGCAAATAAATGGCAAAAAAAAAAGTTGGCCTGTCACAAATGTAGTGTCCAATCCAGAGAACCTTAGTGCAGATACATCAGAGGAAGAGTTTGCTTCACTGTATCAGCTACTTAGGTCTGCAGCAAGACCTCAACCATGGGTTATACCTGTTTTGGTGGATGGCATACAGTTTGACATGGAAATCAACAGTGTGGCTTTCAGACATTTTATCAGAGAGGATATACGGAAACTTTTTGAACGCTTTCATTTGACACCAACTATTATTTGTCTCAAGACCTACACTAATGTGTTAATACATTCTTGTGATATGATCAAAGTGCAAGTGAAGGGGCAGCAAGATCCAAAGGAGTTAAATTTGTTGTAGTGCCAGGTGGTGGTTCTCCATTACATGACAGGGAATGGTACGATGCATTGGAAATGAGAATTATTTTGTGCATCAGCAACATTCTTTGGGCATGTGATTGACGAGGTGAAAGCAGTAGTAGGGGCCCCAACCCTGCAGGATCTGGGGGAGTTGTGATCTGGTGGGTCTATTTATTTATTATGCAAAGTTTTTGCCAGACCTTTCAACAGTTTTGGCTTACTACGTGAACTGTCAAAAAAAGGATTATAAATGGCATTGGTCACAAAAATTGAATGATGCTTTTGAAACACTCAAGCATTTGGTCATGTTTTCACATGTAATGATCCACTATATTCCAGATCTCCTAGGTAGGCTAGTATGTGATGCATCTCCGTATTATATTGAGGTTGTTCTTAGCCACATGTTTCCAGATGGTGTGGAAAAACCAGTTGCATTTGCATCTTGTACACCGTTTTCTGCAGAAAGAAACTATTCACAGATTGACAAAGAGGCCTTAGCTATCATTTTTGTGATAAAGAGTTGTTTCAGTACCTTCATGGATGCAAAGTCACACTGATGATATATCATCAGCCACTAACTCATATTCTCAGCAGTCATTGGGGAATTCCGCAGCTCGCTGCTAACAGGCTTCAGTGGTAGACAGTGCTTCTTCAGGGTTTTGATTATACTGTGTAATATGTTAAAGGCAATGAAAACAGTAATTCTTATGAACTGTACAGACTGCCTCTCCCCAGTGTTGAAAATTTTGTGACACAGTTCTCATATCTGTAGGTTGGGGTATCAGAGTTTTTTCCCGTAACCCATAAGGTAATAAGGATAGCATCTGAAAGAGGCACAGTTTTAAGTAAGTAATTTGATGCATGAGAAATGGTTGGCTCATACATCTGACAGACCCACTCATGGCTTTGGAAGAAGGTTGTTTACCGTGGGGGCACAGAGTCATCATACCAGTTGCCCTGAAAGAGGGGGTCATGAAAGAGCTACATACTAGCCATTTCGGAATCTGCGAGATGAATGCACTGGCACGTTCGTATGTATAGTGGCTGCTCATGGACAAGGACTTGCAAGGGGTCATGTGTCATGTTGGCCTGCTTCCCATGTTTGCAGAATAAGTAACTGCCAGACAAGTCACTTTTGGTATCTTGGGCATGGCCCGAGGGTCCATGGCAAAGGGTTCACGTGGATATAGCTGGACCAGTCATGGAAAAATACTTTCCGGTTCTTATTGACAGCCACTCCAAATGACCAGAAGTTTGTGTGCTCTCCAATGTTACTTCCAATGCTGCCGTAACAAAGTTGTGTTGTTGGTTTTCAATTTGTGGTCTTCCAGAGCAGCTTGTTTCTGATAATGGGATTTAATTATTTTCTGAAGAATGTGATCAGTTTTGTAATCAATGGTGTCAAATACACCTTTTCACCGCTCTGCTATCCGGCCACAAATGGCCTTGCAGAAAATATTGTGGAAACATTGAAAAGCAAGATGAAGATGCTAGTGCAATCCTGTGTTCCATTAGCCATTGCATTACCTTGTTTCCTCATGAACTATCACATAACTCCACACACTGTCACAGAGGAGTCACCCAGCAGTCTAATGTTTGGTAAGATTATCTGCAATAGACTTTCGCTGCTTACTCCATAAGTGTCAGCAACTGTTGTAGCCCATCAATTTGGTCCTGTGATTTTCAGATCAAATTGCTGTGACAGATCCTCTGAGGTAAACAATCAGGTGGGACTAAAATTGTAGACGCATGGGGGTAATACACGGGAGAAAGAGTGGTCACTCTAAAGTTGGGTACCCTCACGTGCCGGGTGTGGGCAGTGGATGGCAGTACCCACTACCCTCATTTGGATCAGCTCCACTTCTGTCCTCAACCTGCTGGAGATGGTAGAAAAGTGAGCAGTACTCAGACCAGCATTGAAAAAGCGAGTTCTCATCTAGAAGACCACGGGACAATGTAGTGTTGTCAGTGGAAGAAGATGCAGATACTGGCAATGCACAAGATACAATAAGACTGAGTGAGGAGGAGGTTTTGCATGTGAGGTGGCGGTTTTGCATGTGAGGTGGCAAGTCCTTTGGTGGTAACTGATAAAAACGATTTGATCAACTTCATGAAGATGGATGGACCACAGTGCCCAGTATCAAATATGAAAAAAAAAAAATTCCAGTCCTGCTAGAAAGGACATGTTTGACTTGGTAGCTGCATTGAGGTAGAGCATGTTTGGTTTGTCAGTTGTGGGGATAACCAGCAGTGTGCCTTAGTGTATGGTCATGAAAAGCAATGTGTGTGAATACAGATTTTTATAGAACCGTTCACTGATAACACGAGTGAATTTGACATTGTATTGCTAGTGTAATGTTTAAATAAATAGTCAATGACGTTAATACATCTATCAGTAGCACATTTACGTTTGTAATATCACATGGTTTTATTTGTATGTTGCGTGAATAAAGTGAGCATACAAATTGCTTTTTTTAATTTTACATATGGCAGAAGAATACTAAATGAGAAGGGAAAGTATATCCTAAGCAGGGCATACCGAGCGAGGTGGCGCAATGGTTAAACATTACACTCACATACGGTAGGACCTGGCGTTCGAATCCGGGTCTGGCCATCCTGATTTTGGTTTTCCATGGTTTCCTGAAATCACTCTAGGCGAATGCTGGGATGGTTCCTTACTACAGGCTATGGCCGATTCCTACCTGTTAATGCATATCTGAGCGGCTTTCTCTGTCTCTAATGACCCTCACTGCCGATGAGACGTTAAGCCCTACCTGCCTACCTACCTAAGCAGGGCTTTCAAAAGTGCTGACTTTACCATGAACAGCGGATATGTTTTAATACTATAGTGCACAGGCAGTTTTTCTTACAGTTTTCTAACAATATACCATTAATTTGTGAATTCATTGAGTTTTATTTCATTTTATAAAACTGTGATACTGTAATCTACTTGGTCGAGTTTGAGTTCTATCTCGGGTATTGTAGTATTTCAAGTAGGCATTTTCTAGCCATGTGGTAACCACTTATTTTTATAGAACATACAGCAGTAATAGACCAGTGAAGAACCATTACATATGTTTGGTTTGGGCATTGTGTAATAAATTCAATAAAAATTGTACTGATTTGGCTTTACTAACGAAACATTTGTTATGTAAGCTACAAATGACAAATAATGTGTAATAATGTGCTATTAACGGCATTGCCCTGTTATTTATATATTCAAAATGAGCATAATTTGAGTAATAAATAGAATAATAGAATCTACTAGTCAACACCCAAAACCACTCTTGCTGGTAACAAAATAAAATTATGCAGGACAGGTTTTAAAATGCAGGATTTAAAAGGCATGACCAGTAGTGCATCTCAGTTTGTAGAGGTTTGTATATCTGCTGTTATGACTTACCTGTAGGCCTTCCAGCAAAATTTCTTTCTTGTACTTCTCCACAGCCTCCTGGAAGCTCTTGTTACTTTTTTGCTGTTCCCATTCAAGTTCCAGCTGCATGTTGGGAAGTGCAATGTCCCCATAAAAGTCATCTGGAACATAATAGCACAAGCAATATTGGAATAAACCTTTCATTTAGAAGTGTGGATATGTTTATTAGCTATTTGGAATACTCAAGAGTTAGTACGATTTTTTACTAAATTTAAGTTGTAAGTTCCTTACTCCACGATGAGAGTTTTGAAATACTGGTACAGTCATTTGAGGTAGCTTTGTACCACACATTTTCTTTTAAAGTGGAGGTTTGCAGCCCCTCCCTTCTCAGTTCCACCTTGATGAACCATGTAACATGAAGGAACCTTCAGGCTTTCATTTGATATTTAATAAAGTAGGTGGTACAAAGTTGCCCTAGCTGGTAAAGTGATACCCCAAATGATTGTACTTAATTTGGCCAATAAAATACTTTTATTATTTTTTTATCTTTTTTTTGTAGTCTAGGAATTTTCTACCTTTCGATGCTTGCAGATTTGCAAAACCAGGGAGAATTGTTGGTGTCCCAGCAAAGTAGAAAACACCTTAATTGAGATGTTTATTTTTAACATTTATTATTAACAATTTGTATTATTTATTATTAAAACTATTTAAAATTACAAATTATAGAGTTACATCTACTGAATTAACTGTTTTGAACACCAAAATTGATTGAAATATTTTTACTTTTCCGCTACGGAACAGTACAGGTCTGAGGCCAGCGGTTGAAAACTGCTGCTGTAGACTAAATAATACCCAACCATACGTTTATTGTCATAC
Source organism: Clitarchus hookeri (assembly GCA_002778355.1). Classification (NCBI taxonomy): domain Eukaryota; kingdom Metazoa; phylum Arthropoda; class Insecta; order Phasmatodea; family Phasmatidae; genus Clitarchus; species Clitarchus hookeri. The sequence goes on along the minus strand of NQII01000242.1, from coordinate 608,425 downwards.
AGTTTTTATTATCCCTCCAAAATAAATTGCTGGCAAGTTGACTCTTGTACTGTAAATGGTCCAATGGTTTAGTGCTGAATTCATGTATGCCAAGGCCTTTAAAACATTTTTGGACAATTTAGCACTACCCAGTCTGTGGTATCAATCTGGAATTAGACCATTTTATTTTCAGCATGACACTATATCTGTTGATAATGCAAAGGCCGTAACTGAGTGGCACAAGGCCATGACATTATATGAATTAGCCAGTTTAAAGGCATTTCAGCCCTTTTGAACTCAGTTCGGATGAGTTTTCATATTATATTTTATTCACTGTTCACAATCACCCGATGATGTCTGCCCAAGAAATATGATATTTGGCTGTTGGAAAATACTAAAACAGCAAGTTATCCTCGTAATATCCAATATTTATGATTTAGAAAACTTACAATAAAGAGAATTTTTCTTTGCTTTGACAATATTTGAATTCATACGAGAGAAAAAAATAGGCCTATTTAAAAAGAAACCAAAACTTAATTTTGGCATCAAGTTAATTTATAATTTACTACAGTAGGGAAATACACACAAAATTTAGTTTTGTAATGTATTTACATTCTTTGCGTGCCCCGACATGACGGAAAGTAGGAAAAGGATCTACTTTTGTTGGGCTGTCGGGGCTGTGATTTTGTCAGACTGACATTACAGTGACCTTGATTTTCATTGGCTGCTACTCAGTTTCGTTGTGTCGGGTCCATCGGGGTATTGTGACTCCACCATAAATATTGCGCGAAAAGTGAGTCCTCAAGATGCTGTTGCAGTTAATTATATCCCCACAATACTGGCCAGAAACAAGGATGTTGATCATGCAAGCAACTCCTTACTATGACTATGAAAGGGGATGTTTTAAATACAGGCATCATTCTTAGCTCACTGTAGACTCCAGTATGAAAAGATGCTGTCCTGCTCTGATGTTGAAGTAGATGTGCCATCCGTTAATGGTACAAATAAGTTAAATTCAGACTCTCAAGTATACTTTATAAATCTGTAGAGGCAGTAATTTACCACGAATTTGAGTGCTGGGTAGTTTTACAGTACTGTATCATATGTAGACAGATACAGTTTAGTTCTATTAACTAGATGCTGGCTCATTAATCTTTTGCTTGTTTGGCAGGGAAATCTGTGATTTGTGTGCAAACAGCTACGTGTTGCAGTGGCCAAATGTGAACCCTAGGAGAGGGTTGGGACAAGCCTTAAAGAATTGCTCTTAATATACTGTATTTAGTGTGGAGCAAAGTACACCCTGCCACCCTCTCCACCCTTGAGTTGTTACGCCACCGAATACATTTTATAATCACGAAAGTAATTGAAAAATTGGAGTACATATCGTCATGAAAGATTTTCATAAAAAATCAACAGTCCATAAGAATATGTTACCCTATTTATAAAGTTCTCTTGCTAGAAGTATGTGATCTGTTTCTCAGGTGCATTGATTGTTTTACATCTAAAACCATAATCAAAGGTTCATTTTCATTAATCAAGAACGGAAGTTTGAAGGGTGACTTTGGGGACGCGCAGCGCCCCACCCTTAAGGGGTAGAGTGCTGGAACAAAGTTTGTGCACACCTTTGAACCTTCCTCTTTCAATCCCCCCACCACTCCCTCCCAGCCTCTACCACCCAGGGAGCCATACATATTGTGTATTGGACAGCTGCTGAAGGGTGTATAGTGGAGGATCTTTGGATACATACAAGGAACATGATAATTAACATGGTTCCAAATCTGCTCAAATTGTATTCAAGTACTGGTAATTACGGGTCAGACGAGTATTTGGAAGTCTTGGTCATATTCTTTTAACCACTTCCGAACACACTGATCATGTAACACATTGTAATGTCCTGCTGGTATCCTATCCGCCCTAGGGAAGACAGCCAAAAGGTATTGTTATGTGCAGAGTCCCGCACTGGGCGCGGGCTCCTGTTACCTGATTATGCACATTCTGATACTAAAGAGGGGAGGGATGACCCTCCTAACCCCTCAGGCAGACTGGCTCACTGCTCCGTGGCCCAACGGTCGGAGAATGATTGACAGCTGTCTTGGCTGGCATCATAGTCCTTTCTCCTTCCCCTACTGGAGGAGCCAACAACTTGGTAGGATGAGCAAGAATATTCTGGTAGTTACATCCTTCTACGCAATTAGGCATTTGGAGAAATTTATGGGCTCTGGCCGATGACACTATAAATACCACTGGAGCTGGAGGGTTGGCAATCTGGCTGAAGTGTGGTAATCTGACGAAGTCTGGTGTAGCGAGAGACATCGGCTAAGAGGACGAACGACGGCAGACGAGGTGTTCGTGGTGAGAACGGACGAGAGGGCGTGGTACCCGACGAGTAGAGGGCCAACTGTGCATGGGGATGGTCGGAGCACTCTAGAACATTTCGGATTGTTGGAGTGTGGAATGAATTAAGGTGGGACAGTATGAATGTGTGATACGGACTTTATTGTAAATATTGGAACTTTCATAAATGGACATATAATTTGTAAAATAATTCAATAGGTTTTCGATGCACTGTATATTGGAACTGATTTTAGTTATTTGATTGTGTGAATTTCTTTCAGGTGATTGCAAATTGTATTGATGAAATTGAATAATTGTAAATGGCAATTTATTGTAAGATAGTAAATCGAGAGTATTTCTTTGGTAGCGTTTGTAAATAAATTAGGAAAATATTACTAACCATTTTATTTTATTAAGACCTCCACCCCTTAAAGAACCTGGCTAAGCCCACTGACTTTGAGAAATTGTAACAGTTTGGTTGTACATGATCTATCTATAATGATGGGTAATAAAATCTGTTGAGTAGGAGGGGGTAGGAGGGGATTCAAACATTGCCAAGGAAACATTCCCCACACTGTAACACTGCTGCCACCAGCTTATATTCTTTCAACAATGGTTGTAGTGTGTTGATACTTGCAGGTTTCTCATTTGACATTCCAGCGTCCATCATGTTTATGGAGTAGAAAACATGACTCATTTAAGAAGGCGGGCAACCCTATGACAATCAAAATATGTCCAATTCTGATACTGTAAATTAAACTGAAGCAGTTTCTGTCAAATTGTCGGCTTCGTCTGTTACGGAGCCCCATACGCAACAGGGTTTGCTGGCTGCTCTGTCGTTTTAACATATGTCTGGTAGGTAGCTCTTTGGTTCGTTTGGATGGCGAGTTGTCCAATTGTAGCATTTCAGCGAGTCCTAATCACCTTCGCAGTTTCCACGCTGTTTATTAGCCGTGGCGCTGTTTGTCAAATCGCGGTGCACTTCAATCACAGCAGTACACGAATAGTTACTGTAGTGGATGGTCATAATGATGTGACTCGATCGTGCATTTACTGCATGTGGCACCAGCAAAGCACTCAATTATCTATTGGAATTCAGTTGTTTGTGATTCCGATTTTCCCTACAACATAGATATTTATGTGACATACTATCAGTGTGTCAAGTTTTGTGCATTTCGAAGTGTCAATTTGTATTAACTTTTTTTTTGTTGCAAAGACACTACAAATTTTATTTTTACAAGATAATTTATTAATTATTGTTAATTACTGAACCAATCCTAATTTTAATTGGAAGTATGAATTGCTGTGTATTGTATTTCGTGAAGCCCACTATCCCTTTGTATGCATGTCACTATTTGATGGAATGAATGGAACCGTGTGCGATGATACTTCACGGGGGTGATATATCGCATAGATATCAATATAGTTAACGAAGTAGTCTACCAAAACTAAATTGAAAATATGTAATCACACAACCCGACTCTGCACGGCCAGTAGCCATAAAAGTTTTGTTCGGTACACTAACACTAGCTAAGGTTGGAAGTATGTACAGTATGTCATACTCGACACCAGTGCCGATTCGTCCGTCATTGCCTACCGCCAGCAGATTGGACAGTGAAATGTAATTATCGCAGGACTTTTAAAGCGAAAATGTACGCCGCGGGCGGAACACAAGGGACATGATTATTTTTTAAAAAGTATACAGGCACATCAGCCGCTACACCCCATTCAGCCCCCGCCGGGGCCTTTTTAACCTCCCCGCAGCTACTCGCGAGCAAGGATAATGTTTTTAAACAAATTACTTCGACGCCATTCATTAACGACGTGATGAAGCGAGAGAAAAAGGAGCCTCTGCAGGAAAAAAAAAACCTCTGTGTGTATTCCCTTGGCAGTATTAATTAAAACCAGCGAGTTATCACTTTCATTTTCCGTGTGCCCTTGAGCTTGTTCCGTCCTTCGCCTTTCACTGGCGCCTCCCCTCTGCAAATTGAAATTGCTCCCCGCATGCGAGTGGTGGCATCGTGAAACAGTCGCGGTCAGGCCCCAGCAACGCGAATAGGAAAACAAATCCTTACCAAAGATAAGTTACACGAAGTCGAGGTTCTACGGTCGTTAAACTTCGCCATTTAAAAGAATGTCGCTTATAAAAACAGAATATTTACTACAGGTGAATCGCGTAAATATGTAATAAATTACCGTGTAGTTTCCCTCGTTAGATAGTGTGGAAACATGTTCTTGGTTATGTACACTGCTAGCCATTAAAATTGCAACACCAAGAAGGACGCGCCTTAAGGACCCCACATTGGGGGAATGCGTAGAGCAGAGTAGGGCAGTGCCGTGATTAGCTGTTCAGCTGAGTAGTGTAGCGCATGCGCCAATGGCTACACTGATTGGTAGTGCACCGAGTGGGTGGGAACTCGCGAAAACGGAATGCGGCATACGATACTATGGCGAAATGTGAGGCGAAAATACCTGCAGGTGAAATTGCATTTGGGGCTCAGTTTCTGAGGAAACCGACATGACATGTCTGGAACGAGTAGGCATGGCCACCGCGGTCACCAATCCTCTCTCCTCTGGACTTATTTTTTTTTTGGCCTCGCCTGAAGTGTCTGACGTTTCAGCCAGACAACCCGTCCCAGTCGCCTGAGGACATCATCGCGTGGCTATGTACTGCTACCACCATGGTGTCCCCATGCTCGGTCGTTTGCAGGGCGCATGCACTGCACGCGCCTAAAAATGCATAGCAATGCGTGGAGCCAACTTTGAACACTATTGTGAATGTTTGTAAAGGTTTGTAAAGCGAGTGTGTGTAAAAGCATTAACGTTCTTTCATCACATTGCACGTCGTTTGTCTCGGAATTTATGCCTCTTGCAATTTCATCTGTAGGCATTCTCGTCATAAATTTTGCCATAGAATCGTATGCCGCATTCCGTAATCGCGAGTTATCACCCACCCGGGTATAAGCGGAGGTCGGGGAGTGTAGTGACTTGTTTCCCCGTCGTTCGTGTGCACAGACGGAGTGAGCATGCCGCGCCGAAGAACACGACAGCCATACAAACAGGTTCCCACCTTTGACAACGGGAGAATTGTGGCCTATCGGAATTGTGGAATATGCTACCGCGAAACTTTTCCTCAGTGAAGCAGATATGGGTTTAGTAGGTAAAGGAAGGTCGAGCTGAGTGACGTGCAGGAAGCTAATGTCTCCGTCACTCCAACGAGCGCGAGGACAGACATTTAGTGCGCATGGCGGTTGGGGACCGTACAGCCACATCAAACACTCTCGCTTAGGGGTTCATGTATGTGGCACATCAGTCTGTATCCGCATGCATGGCCGTCCGCAACATCAGGGCATCAACGTCCAGGTGTATATTACTGCGACTGCCACTAAACTGCTGACCACAGGCGCCTGTGGAACGTCGGGCCTGGAGGGAAGAATTTCTTGCCGTCGCCTTCTCTGACGAATCCTGCTTCAGATTGAAGCACAGTGATGATCTGCATCCGTGTCTGGTGGCACCAAGTTGTTGTTCCCTATCTTCAGGGCCAGCGGAGGGCCCTGGGCAAACATGACAATGCGCGACCGCGTGTGGCACACATCGTCCGTCGGTTCGTGGATGACCACCATGTCACACTGCTTCTTTGGCCTGCGCGTTCACCGGATTTCTCGCCCGTCAAAAACGCGTGGTCCTGGTCTAACGAAGACTGGCCTGCCACGTGAGACCCGTGGCCACAAGGGCTGAACTTCGGGCACGTATCGAAGCAGCATTGGCGGAGATACCCCAGATGGTTATCCGAAGTCTCTTCCTCCCAATGCCACGTCGTGTAGTAGTGCTTATTGCCGCCCGTCGTGGGGCCACACAGTACTGATTACCCCATGTTTTGTACGTCGCACCGAGCTGCAAGAGTGATCATCACCTATGTGTGATGGATATTCTGACCAATATACCTAGTTGTGATAGCTCATATCCTACTGGGCGTTGTAATTTTAATGGCTGACAGTATTTTTTTCATTTTAATGGTGGTAGTGCAGCCTTCTTTGCATATGTGCCTCTCTCATCTGTTAGTTCGTGCCATGTACATTTTCGTGAATATGTCCATGAAACTGTTTATCAAGTAGTGTTTCATCTTCATGATTATAATTCTTATTCTCTCGAATGAATTTGTGGTTTGAAATAAATGCGGATAAATAACGCAATCAATAATTTTGCCCTAAAAACGTTGGCCGATAAAAAAAACAGGCTGGCGACGTTATACGTTTTGTTTGTCAACATAACAAAGTGAACATTCTGTATTTTACGCTGTGTCCTAACGTTGGCGGTACCGCAGAACCTACTTCGGAAAACAAATTAATAAGATAAGATTCTCTCGTTAAGGGGTTTACATAATAGAAAAACTTAAGTATAATAATAAGTAAGCAAAGATATTTTTCCAACACGTTGGCTCAAACCTAGTCTAACAAGATGGAGTTGCCACTGTGGAAATATTTTGGAAGTCGTAAGTTTAGCCACTCGCCGAAAATCACGAATTTAGATAAACCTTTTAAAATTTTTATTTCAAATTATGCCCCACAATATTAATTTATACTGAATTGTTTAGAAAAAACAACCGCCGAGGACAAAAAATACTAGTAAACAAACAACTGTTTCCATTTTTATCGAGTACAACACACACCAGAACGCGTTTCTATTGGTCGAAATTAAGCAGTAACATTGTTATTGTGTCATTTGAATTTTGGGAGCCTACTGCTTACTTGCTAATGCCTACTGCTTAAGATTTTAATTCTGCATACTCCTTTATACGGTTAAGTTGTAACTCTATCCTTGTATGCTCTTTAGTCGTGGTGAGCAGGAGTGAATCTATTTTTTCTAGCCTACCTTAAAACTAAGAGGAGAGTCGGGGGTTCTGGGTAAGGATGGGACCTAAGTGCATCTCAGGGCTGAGCTCCATATGCCTAAGTGTGCATGGAAGGTTCTATTTACAAGGGCACGTGCTCGCGGCTTTACTGGGATTGGGACCATGGATGCCTCCCACGCTAACTTAGACCGTGTCCGAAATGACAGATTCGTTATTTATTAATTTGTCATTTCCTAAGTTTCAATTCGGACGTTGTCGACAGTCACTTGTTTAGCACTCGCGTCAACACGTTTTTACATTAACAGTGACAATTTTTTTGTCTCAATTTAATGCTTAAAACGGACGTAATATTTCTACATTCATCACTGGAATGCTGCGAATATGTTAATAAATAATAAAATAACGACTTACAAAAATTTTACAGAATATACAAACAAAGCACAACACTTACTTGCTTTTTAAAACATGCCTAGTGTATTTTATGAACAGTTATTTGTTTAAAAGAAAAAACAGTTTAATTACGCATTTGCGTGTGTGTTTTGAAGTTCAAAACCAACATGGTGCTGATTTTGCCATTTTGTATTTTTGCAACACCGCTAGATACTAAATACCAAATTACGAATTACGTTACCATTTTTGTATACAAAATCGAGTCACGTGATAATTTTGTCAACATAATCTGCTATTCCGGACACGGCCTTAAACTGAATTACTAA
>NQII01000242.1:590066-600269 GCA_002778355.1 Clitarchus hookeri | reverse complement strand
GGGGCGTCTCACTCTCGCTGTCGTCGGGCAGGCCAAGGCTTCCCCGCCACGCTGTGTTCGCCAGCCACTCCACAATGCGATATTACACGATACCAGATTCTGTAAAAGCTTGTGCAAGGTCTACCATAGCGGCTGGTATACGGGCTAGTGTGGCACCCGTCGTGGCATTTCTCGCCTTGTACGGCCAGATTTCGTACCAGGTTTAGTAATTAAAATGTCGCTGAGACACTGCTAAAAATAATTTAACATGTAGGTATCCTTTAACTCGGCCAATCCTGCCCTAGGTAGCGCATGTAATTGTAATGGGAACGGAGAAAGTGACTGTAGTTTCATCAATTGACTTACATCGCGTGTAATAATATCCTGCTGTTACAGATCTGATTTGTGACAAATTCAGCTTCCCGAGAATGCACATCGCAGTCTTGAGACGGCCCGTCGCAATGCTTCCTTATTAAAATTTTTACTTGACTCCCCTCATGAGGGATTAGTCCCCGCCATCTTGGATTTACTGAATTTTCTCCGTAGCTTGCATCACACATTTTGTATTTTATTTTGGGCATCGACAAGCCATAGGGCATTGCTTTGCACATGTTATGAACCATTTATTGCTTGAGTACTCTTGTTAGTATCATTTCTGTAACCGCCCGGTAGAAAAAAATTAATTATTTCTTGCCAGCCGTCACTTGTCAGAAATTGATAAAGACTGTAGAAATGCATTAGTCTGATATAACTTTAGAAGCTGTTATTTGTGCCATGTCGTGCGAAAAATTTCGTTTAGCATTCTTAAACGGAGCTTACGGCAAAAATTATGGAAATCCAAGATGGCGGGGACTGAACCTCCTTAAAACACCATGATCTCAGTGGAGTTGAGAGATTTGGGCGGCTCGTAACATAGAGGTCTTGAAAACCCGACGAGGGTGAAGTGAGGTGAGTATAGGGCAGCGCCGGTATGCAAGTGTGGGGAAAACGGGTGATCCCCGGCCAGCGGCATCGTCCGGCACGATTCCCACATGCGAAAATCCCGGGAATCGAACCCAGGTTTGCCTTTTTGGGAGGCCAGTAGTCTGACCACTACACCGCCGCGGCCCCCGGCCACGATCTCAGGACGACACATCTGGACACTCGAGCATTCTTCTAGCAGTCAACATGGCATGTTATATTGAGGTTCATTTTAATTTAAAATTGGTTAGTTACGGAAAACTGGCGCTCTTACATTGTGAAAAAATGCGCTAGGCGTCTTATCAGTCAGACTTCAGTTATTTCGTAAATGTTAACTAACCGCTTCTATGAATATTTCAGCAAACATCAATAATATGTCTCTGAGATAATAGAAATCAAAGTCCTAGGTACTTGCTCTCGACATGAATACGCGCAACTCTGCGTCATAAGAAAAATGTAACAGCCATGCTCATGCTTTTTTAATCATAATGTTATTGCAGGCAATGCACTGAATTGTAAAAAAAAAAATGAAAGAAAGGAAGTACAAGAAAATGTAAGATACCAGGATCAAAAAATTCCTCTAAATCAGTGGCTTTGGGAAGTAAACAACTTTCTGTTTACATAATTACTTTATCGGGCAAGATTGATGATTTCCTTGAGCCCAACTAATACACGTCGCTTTCCTCGTTCTTCGTTCCGCAGCGTGGTATGATACAGCCAAAACATTNTACTTTATCGGGCAAGATTGATGATTTCCTTGAGCCCAACTAACACACGTCGCTTTCCTCGTTCTTCGTTCCGCAGCATGGTATGAAACGCCATTACAGCCAAAACATTTAATTTTGAGTAACCGAAATTATTGTGAAGACAAACTGAAAGTAACTCGCCAATGGCAACTGCGCTATTTTAATTATCCCGCTTACTTTATTCACGGAACTACGTTGCATTGTGTTTGATATGTGCGTTTGTAACTTGATTTCCTGTGAATAGAAACGTTTATAAGTTCACTTCTTTCTTCCCTGTGTCCGCCTTTAATAACTTGGCTATAGTCAAAACCATTTCGATTAAAGTTATGGTTAAAAATTCAAGAAAACCTACTTTGAATTTTTTCTTAAACGAGTTCTGGCTATAAATGATTAATTTGCGTCTTTGAATTGCAGTCCTCAATTTTTATCCGCAAACATGGACCGTGTCAAAAATGTATGCTGTAAAAGAGTTGTACATCCTCACTGTCAACAAGAAGTACTAAATGAAGTCATCGATAATTTGAAACACGTGGCGGTTAGCACGCTAGCCTCCCACACGACGATTCTGGTTCGATTCCCGGCGGGGTTGCTCGCGGATTTTCGCACGAGTGGGGATCATGGCGGGCGTGACCGGTGGGCTTTCTCGGACTGCTTTCGTTTCTCCCCTGCCGTTGCGTTCCGTTGCTTCTCCATCTCCACGTCATCTCTAATCTCTGCCTGGAGAGTCGACAGTGTGTCGTAGGCGGAGTAGCCGGCTACGTTTGCCCTCGCTCTTGTGTGTCGTCCGTGAGCTTGTTTTTCCGGTGGGAACAGCGTATGACTAGTTCGTTTTACTTAACAATCGTACTTTACCTATATGTGAGACATGTATTATTTAAGAGATTTATTTATGACTTATTTTGTACAAGTGGCCAAGTTAAGGCGTAACCGCCTTGTATTACACTTAACCACTAAAAAAAATGTAAAAAATAAAACAAAAGAGCACACAGATAGCAAATCTCCAACTTATGGAACTAAGAATATCATGAATTTCAATAAAACAAAAGACAACACACTGATAGCAAGATCGTTAAGTTACGGAACTAAATTTAAAATTCCACTAAGTTGCTGGTAAAGTTTGCTTAATTTATATTTGAACCATTTATAATACGTAAAGACACATTCACGTCAAAACGCATGTCCGGAAATGCAGGTGCGGGCGCGAAAATGTGTTGAGCTGTGGACCTGCCGTAGGCAACCAATGGCATGCCAGAGTTATGCCGGTTGCAGCTGTCGCAGGCGGTGCATCATTAACGCACATCTTGTGAACATTAGTGCTTGTGCTGCGGGGATTTTTTTTTCCTAAGGACTCCATACTCCAAGTATTACTGTACCTCCGAAGTAGGAATAGGATTTAAATGCGTCTCAGGGTTGAGCCCCATACTACCACAAAGGAGGGAAATCATGCAAGGAACCAAGACTACCCCTCCCCGTCCTTTAAGTGCACCTATTGCAAAACCTGTAACTAAGAAGGAAGAGGGTCACAGTTCCAACACTCTTGGCATAAAGTAACTTCAAAACTAATTTATACATTAATATAAAATTCTAAAGGAGAAAGATGGATAAGGACCACGTTCTGTATTAGTGAGTTGGGAAAAGATAGCAGAGAGAGAGAGAGTTGAAATTCTCATTTCCTTTCGTTTTGGTTGGTGCTGAGGGCAGGCAGACCTGAATACAGGGTACAGTGATAGTTTTTTTTTCCTTCAGACCACAATGCGTTACATAAGGGCAGAAGTTTATTTAGCGTGCAACGGAATTTACAGAGCTGCGTACGGTCTGTATCTCGGTCGACAGGCACAGGACACACCGCACATGTTACCATCGACTGGCATTTGTACGAAATAAGTTTATTTCAAAGTTAAGTGGTCAATTAGGCACTCATTTACTTTCGTACTGTCCGGCATCTCGCCGTAAATTATTCTGTGTCGAGCAGGGAAACTTGATTCGTACGTCATCACAGTGTGCGCTCGCCAGTTTCGAGGGCGGCGGTGCTGAAATGGTCGAAAATGACGTGTGCTGCAAATCAGCGCCGTCCCTAGCGAAAGCGAGGTGCGAGAATTTTCCAGAGTCCCTTCCCTTCCGAACTAGTTAATCCTCCCTTCTCACGTCGCAATCACCTTTCGAACAATAAGTTCTGCTCTCAAGTGCCCGCGCCTCGCGCTTAACCTTTTATCTACAAAACATCTTACATTTTATAAATAAGCATGTTAAAATACGTAAATTTTATAATGAAATATATAACTCAAAACCATACGAATGCTAAATATTTAAAATATATTTATTAATTTTTTTTTTTCGGCGCGAGTTTTTCTTAGGTGTCGCACATTCCTAAGGACAGTCCTGTTGCTGCAGATCCTGCCGTTTTGCGCGTGGCTCAGTGTGTGTAATTCACATTTGGCGCAAGCTCTCAACGCTAAATAGTTTCCCACTAAAGTTCAATTTTTTCAGCTGTACCTGTGCATGTATCATCCATAACGACGACACTGCCATAATAATAATGCAAATTTTCGTTATGTAAACTGGTGCCATAAACTTTGTAATGTATCTAAGAGACTTATGTTTTCAGTTTTATTGATGAACCGGAACAAGGAGTTGGCAAAAGCGTTGGTCGTCACGCTTATTCACTTATGTTCCACCAGAAAAACTGAAATAAACGAGTCTCGACCAACACATAGCAGTACCTCTGCACGCCGAATTTTGCTTCCGCCAAATACGTACGTAAAGCGTCAGGCGTCTCTGAAAGCTCATGTATCTGCTTGGGCCATAAAGATGGCAGCTTTTGATGTTTTAATGTTAGTGTTATAGTAGGAGCTCGTGAGATGAGTCTCAGTTATTCGACGATGCAAGAGATTTTAACACTCGGCCATTTCAGGAGAGTATCTTGACTGAAAATTCCGATATAACACTGAACGTACGACAGCCGTATGACTGTTGAAGTATATTCATTTTAGGCAATTGGCGTTATGATGTATTAACAACGTAGCCTGCAAAGGGCCTCAGCAGTTGGACCCGACGCCCAACCCGACCTGGCCGCATGAGACAGAGCACAGGAACACCTCCACTGGACAGTTGACTACTAGAAACTCGCACCCTGGTCCGACGAGTCGCGTTTCCGAATGATTCGGGGGCCGATGGATGAGTCCGTGTGTTGAGAAAACCTCGTGAACGACGACGACTCCATTTTGATATGGAGCGTGTGCAGCTGGAAAGCATCAGGACCTCCTTGTACCTACAAAAGTATGTGAACTGTGAACTTCGCATCCTTTAGGGCGTGTTATGGCGCCCGCCTACCTAGAGCTTTATTCCGCGTTTGAGACCGAGAAGCGCGGGAGCCATATGGGCGACACTGCCACGCGCATCAAGTGCGCCATCGCCACTAAGCGCAAGGCTCTGAACTGGCGCACAGTGTTCTCGTCGCTCTGCGTGTACCTATGGAACTTTCAGCGGAGACCCTAGTATGTTATTGGTGGAAAGTCTGTAGGAAGGTTTAATGCAGGGCCCTTAAGTAGTTTCGAATGGATCTAGCGCGTGTATTTTAAGATACAGCGCTTTGAAAAGACAGTTTTTAGCCATTTCGGAGTACTCTAAAGTGGTGTTGCTAATGTGCGTGACGTCTTGAAAGTAATCAACGGCCCTCGTCTGAAGTGTGTGTTCTTTTCGTAGATCAGCACATTAGAAGCACGTTTAATAGTTTCTTGGAAAAATGAGTACTTCAAACACACTGCAACTCAATTAAAGCACCGTGTAGACGGGTGTCTTTAGCTGGGATCACAATTGAAAGCATAGCAGAAACCATAGAACATAGGATGTGTGCACAATATCTGACCGCTATAATTTCGAACCTATTGAGTCACAACTGTACATTCCAGATCGTGTGCATGAGAGGTCCTGACATGGTAAATGAAGGGAAGGTTATATTTTGTTTATAACGGAAACGCACGGGGCTACAGCCAATCAAAGTAGAGCATAAATTTCTTCGACGAAGTAGTTTATATAGCCGTAAAAATGAAGGAGCATGCTTACGCTGGTGAAAGCAAGAAATGTCGCTGAATATAAATTTAGAGGAAAGAACAGTTGACAGTGTAGCCTACTGGCAGAAATTTTCAATGGTTATCCACACAAAAATAAAGATTTTAAAGACAAGCAAACATTCCAAGTCTTAAATTACTGTCAATTTTCAACACTATATCACACAAAATCTGTGACTTTTTATAATCCATGTATTTCAAGACAGTCAAAACATGAAATCATTATTTACCAACACTGCCACCCAACGTCAGGCTTGTCGCAGAATTTCATTGGCTAAAAATAACGCATAATTATTCAATTGTGAATCAATTTCGCACAAGGTTTCTGGTAGTGTGAAATGTTCTACTGTTATGTCCGTCCTATGGCCGGCATTTCTCCTTACGGGCTTGGCCTCTTCCATTAGAACAATGCGCCGCTAAACACTTCCAGAGTCACTAAAATGTGTGTTAACTAACACTTATCCGAGTTTTTAGTGGTGCAATGGCACCATCATTAACCGGATTAGAAGTGTCGAGCATATGATGGATGTTTCCCAACGCATCTTTAAAAGTAGAGATCCACCATCTCAGAAAAACTACAGAATTGTGGACCGTTCTGAGGATGCATGGTGCCAACTGTTTGCAGACTACTCCAGAAAGCGTATTTGCGCCGTCGTGTTTATGCAGTTCACAATCCAGAGGTAGACATGCATGATATTAGACAGGAATCCCACTTTTTTCGGCTCTTCAGTGTACATCCCATGTATGAGCAATACCTTGTCACGTGGCATACAGTCATGGGTTTCTGTGACTATTAAAATTACATAACCGTACAGATAAATGCCGTCTTAAATATGGAGTTTAACCTGGCCACTAATTTGATTTTCTCGACTATTGCCTTTAATATCAAATCCGCCTGTGGAAACCAAAGTGCTTACTTACGAAGTGTAAGGTCGTGAAATTTAAATAATTCAGTATCAGTGTGTTTTACTTTTGCAGATGAGATGTAGGTTACCGGTGGTATGATTCGAGTAACCTTCCTTGTGCCCTTCGAGGCATTAACAGAGAGAATATTTGCAATCCTTATGGATCGATCAAATGTAAGTACGAAATACATGAACATCAGTTAATAGTTAAAAAGAGAAGTTAGACGAATTCAGTGTTGTTTATTAACGTTCCTCGCGTAATTCTTGGGTGGTTGTCAAGGTAATAGTTTGCGTGCTAATTAGTTTAAACCACAGTTAAAAATCTCACGTACGCTGGTGTCAGGGATAGGACTCGAACTCATTACCTTCGGGATGTTAGGAAGCGCTTAATGACGCTCTTTTTCGCCGTTGAAGGTCGGAGGTTGGCAACGAAATGGAATGGAACATTTTCAAACCAGAGCAAAATGTGTGCAACTTAAATAGGCTGTTTTTTACTGTAGCAAGGTTATGTAGACTGCAGACATTCGAAAGAATGGCTGTCTCAATCATTCTAGTACCAGACATATTCCTTTCAAACATTGCTTATGGCCTTATTTAAAACTATAATTATACAGTACAAATTATCAGCTCTCTCTCTCTCATCAAATTATCGAGTATAAAATGTTTAAAAAGTGTTTCAAATACGTACAAAATTCATTACGTGTGTTTTGTGGTTATTGATGTATAATACAATTTTGTAAGTTTGGGAAAGAAAACAAAATGTTCGTAAATTCGTTGAAACCGCATGGTGGAAAACCGGCATAACTGTTGACAGCACTCAACAAGAATTTCAATGGTTTCGTATGAAATAACGTCACGTTGATTATGAGACTACCGGTCCCTACGACAGCATAAAAGTAAGGGTCGTAAATAAAATGATAACACGCGAGCACATCGCTAAGTGCTGCAGTTGTAAAGCACACATGTTGAAGGGGGGAAGGGGACACCCTTCCGTTATTACTGGACTTTACTGGCAGGCTTTAACAGCAGTGAATAAGCCTACAGCAGCTGAGACCAGCTGAGGTCGCCGGTTCAATCCCCGCCTCCCAAATTACCGTCCAGTGCGTCGCACTGGTGATTATGGCCGCTTTGATTGCGTCCATTGTTACTAATGGCGCCTTCTTCACTCGCGGCCTGGGGTGTGCAACAAGGGTTTATGTTTGCCATGTCTGAGCTTCATAACTGCCTTAGGGCGTCCGTTAAAGGGGACTAGTTAAAGACTTAAGGTAAAGTGAACACTTTTGAAATCAACCTTTAAAAAAAGTCACTGCCCGTGACTACATACTGTATATGCTACAGTATACACTGGCATGCCGANTTGAAATCAACCTTTAAAAAAAGTCACTGCCCGTGACTACATACTGTATATGCTACAGTATACACTGGCATGCCGACTCCCAGTTAAATTTTCAGGGAATAAATAAAAATAGTTCTAATACTTGACGTGTTGAAAGTGTAATATGTAAATTTGTGGATACTGAAGTCAGAACGAATTTGCATATTATTAACACACCTATTTTCGTAGAAATTTCATGGTTTCACTCGAATGATGCATGAATAAAGTGTGACTGTCCACGGCAGCGTTAATATTACATATAGCGGAGGNTTCATGGTTTCACTCGAATGATGCATGAATAAAGTGTGACTGTCCACGGCAGCGTTAATATTACATATAGCGGAGGGATACAAAGTAAAAAAAAAGTATATTTTAAGCAGGATTTTCAAAAGTCCTCAGTTAACCATGAATAGCTTATATAGGCTGTTCACGGAACAGTAACACGTAGATGAATTACAAAAAAGAAAATGAGAAATTAAAATTAAAAAAAACTGCATATTTAGAGCTTTCCTGCGTATTTTCTTCAACTAAAAAAGATGGAGAAGAATATTGCAAAGTGGCATCTGCAGTTCAATCCATCGGCTTCAGCCGCGTACAATGATATTCCGCCGTCTCAGATCTAACGACAGACAAATTCAACTACAGCGAATGTTCGTCTAAGCCCCTCTAAAGGTCGTCGCAAACTGGACGATAACGGCTGGTCGCTGGCTCCGTACTACAAATAACCGCCGTAGCTCGTCAAACTACGATGAAAACTTGCTGCACACCGCCTTCTGCAACACTCTTCGAAAGCTCCTCGGCGAGGTAAAGGGGCGGTAGTTATTTAGTCTATTCGCGGTTTCTTCGCCCTTTTTTTAAATTAAACCTTTGGAAAATCACCCAATGTGTGAAGTGTTCGGTTGTTCCCTAAATATGTTACGTATCACAAAAGTTGGATACGTTAACATGAAAGTACCAAATTTTAGGTTGAATTTAATTTTTACTTTCATTTTATCCATAATTTACAATATTTCATTTATAATTTATCTGAATAAAAACGGGGAGATAATATATGTGTTGTTAATGACTTGTAAGAAATAGTTCCCCTGCGAAATATTATTAACGTGAGTGCGCACGAATGAGGAGCGTTGTCCCTTTGGTGTAATTTTCTAGACTCGGTTAAGCTTGGTTTGCATGAGACGAAGGAATATCCTTCAAGTAGAACTTAAGCAGTGCTTCAGAAAAGTTGGAAGTAACCGTGAATGCATTATACCTGCGCTAATCCTTTCCTGATTATTACATATTTGCGCGTGCGTAGAGATAACCTAATTCGTCATCGAGACGTTTCTCAAAATGAGAGGCCATCTGCGAAATTCTCGAATGTATTAGTTACACCACGGCCAGTGTAAAATGTCAAGCCAAGTAGGAACTAGCCAATCGTGACGCATTCCCTCCCTGCACTACCACAACCATTGCTGTAGTCTGTCGGTAGGGAAGCGGGGAAGGCGAGAGATTTAATATTTGACATAAATTCCATGCTATAGTAACGATATTCCAAAATCTGCGAATTAGTATTATTGCCGACTTTGCGACAACTAGGGATACGGCAACTCCTCTCCAATTGAAAGTATGCCATTACCACTATCGATATATTGCCGACGATTTTAACTACTTTATGGAAGCTATATATTGCATCGATATTAATATGGTTAGCATGCATTTAAATACATGCCATGCCAAGACCTCTACGTAAACTTTAAGACCCGGTATAACCTGATATCGAATTGGTGACATCCGTTTCGGGAGGCAGGCGCATAACCATTGAGCTAACATATTTGTGTTATTTCTGGTACGCTGTCTTTACAGCCCGGGATTTTAAATGAACGAGACTTTGATGAAGGGAGTGAGTGAGTGAGTGAAGAAATTGTGGCGACTCTAAACAGCGAGGTCTTGAAAGCCGACGGGGATAATTGAGGTGAGTATGGAGCAGCGCTGGAATGACAGGGTGGGGGAAACTGGAGATCCCCGAGAAAACCCGTTGACCAGCGGCATCGCCCGGCACGATTCCCACATGCGAAAATCCGAATCGAACCCGGTTCGCCTAGGTGGGAGGCGAGTAGTCTAACTACTACACCACCGCGTCCCCTTTGATGAAAAATATTTCTTCGTTCCTCTACTATGGAGAAAAAGGG
>NQII01000242.1:559429-589864 GCA_002778355.1 Clitarchus hookeri | reverse complement strand
GATTTGGGGGGGGGGGCAAGTTGGTGGGCGGATACGGCCTCCAGCTGCAGAGAACGCACGCGGTTAACATCGACTCCCGAGACGTGTCATCTGCCATTGGCAGTTCGGCTGCGAACACGTGAGGGGTCTCCTCTACATCCAGGGTTGCTGTACGAGAGAGAGAGAGAGATAGAGAGAGAGAGAGACAGACATGACAAGGAGGGTTGATCTCATTGGCCTCTACTTCGTCAATATAGTCTATTCGCGGTTTCTTCACACGTTTTGAATCAAACTTTTGAAAAGTCACCCCATGAATGATGTGCTTGGTTATCTATTAAATATGTAATGTATCAAAAGTGTTTTATGATTGTGTTAACATAAAAGTACCTTATTTTTAGTTAAATTGAACTTCTACTTATATTTTATATGTAAATTATAGCATTTAATATACAATTAATATTAATAAAAACAGGCATAAAATAGGTGTGTTGGTAATGCCTAGTAAGAAATAGTTCTTATGAAAAATTTTATTACACTGAGTGCGCATGAATGCGGTGCGCTGTCCTTTGGTGTAATTTTTACACTCTGTTAAGCTTTGTTTGCATAAGGTGCAGGAATATCCTGGAAACAGAACTTTAGCAGTGCTTCAGAAAAGTGTGAAGTAACCTTGAATTGTCTATAGTTGTCATCTGCTTTCAATGGCGTAACAACTATAGTTCATCCGTGGTTACTTCCAACTTGTCTGAAGTCCTGCCAAATGTCTACATTCAGGACATTCATCCGCCTCATGCAAACAAAATCTAGAAAATTACACCAAAGGGGCAACGCACCACAATTGTGCGCGCTCAGTTTAATAACGTTGTGCATGAAAACTATTTCTTACTAGGCGTTGCCAACACATCTATTTTCTCTCAGGTTTTTTTTCCATTCATATTAATTATAAATTATTATATACAATATATCGATAAATAAAAATCAAAAGTTAAACATAACCTAAATTAAAATACCTCTATTTTAACATAAGTATAAAAAGGTTGTGTGATACATGATACATTTAAGAAACAACCGAACACATTATACATGGGGTAATTTTTCAAATGTTTTTTTTTTTTGAAAATGTGTGAATACATCGTGAACAGACTATATGGGGGAAGGAGCGACAGCGTACACATTGCCCTTTCATAAATTTAGAAAAGTGCGTCAATATGAAAATAAATGGGCACTGAAACAGTTCCTGTTCACCGAGATACGTTGATATATTACGTTGATATATTACTCGTATTAACCTAAGTAGTTAGAAATAGCTGAATCACGGGATCCAGGCTACAGGCTGGGGACGAACCGGCGGCCATCTTAGATGACGTCACACCGCCCTTCCCCCCCTCAAAAATGGCCAAAATCGCCAGAATTTCCCTCAAAATCAGCAAAATGTTCCACGAAAAATGTGCTTGCGTAATGCGGCTGGCATTTGCGTAATGCGGCGGGATCCGGCGGAAATCGAGCAAATGCCAGCCGGATTGTGCAATCATTTACAAGCACTTCGCGCTCTGTCATTCCATGCCAGCACTATCCACCTTGTTTCAAGAATGATCACGTTCATTGCCCCATTATGCCTCTTCATGCACTACCTAGTTACAATCATATATTCTACGACCTATGTCAAGTACTCATGTGCTAATGACAGCAATACCAATCATGCACACATATATATGCTAATTGTACAAACACTAATCGCGCACACGTAAATCACCCCGCCATCTTGGGTTCCAGCCCATGCCTGCTCTATCCTTTGGTTTTCTCATATTCCTTCTGGTCTCCTTTTTTTCTCTCTTGATTTCTACCTTTCCTTCTTGTCTCCCACCCCTATCCTCTCTCCTTCTCTCTTGCTTTTTACGCCCTCCATCATTAAGTCCCGCGCCTGCTGCCAGTATTTGCGGTAGGCAGCCATCTTTAATTCTCGCGCCCACCACCAGAGTGTACTAAGTTCTACCATTCGCAGCTAGGGGCGCTGGTATAAATGCGACAATTTTGTGTGTTGGTAATCACGTTGCCTGCAAAGGCGCGCTAGCAATGGGGAGGCGAGTTCAAGTAGTAGCTGCCAGGAGCGCTGGCAATTACTTTTAGTTGTTTGTGAACTCAAAAAATGCAGGTGTGCTGGATCGTTCCGACCACCGTTCGGTTGCCAGTCCGATGCCTAAACCACAATATTACTGCGACATCTAGGGAAGGAGGACGTTTAATGTNTATTACCTTCTCGGCATTCGGAAAATGTTTGGAATGGCCTCAAATTTATATAAAAATCACCCTTGCATGGCTAGGAGAAGAAATAAAGTAAATAATTGCATAGGCCTACGCATTCCCCAGACAATAAACTTGTCATCAAGGAAAAAAAGGATGTTTCATGTCGAAGGTACACATAGGAAAAAAAACTGCAGGTACAACGTGCGTGCGTGCGCGCGCGCGCACGCACACACACCTGTATATGTGTTAAAGTTGTATATCATTAATAGTTATTGTACTATGCCTATTCCGGTCCATGTGAGTGCTGACAACTACATTCGAATGTAACATGTAGCCACACACACACAATTGCGCTGCGATGCACATGCGCGACGATCAATGCCCTAAGCCCACGTATAAGCATAGTTGGCTGTAATTCCGGAACTGTTTAAGATTCAGTCACCAAATTCATAACATAAGCATCACTCCCGATGATGAAAAGGGCTGCAGGACCAGGTATGTCGTAGGCTCACTAATAAGTAAAGTTGCCCACCATTTTCCACCCACCGAAGCTATAGGCACCAAATTCATATCATAAATATCGCCTTTGATGAATAACAGAGTGGTAGGGTGAAGTCTACCATCATTTCCTGTCCACCGAAGTTATAGTCAAATTATAGTTAAATATGTCATATCACAAGCGTTTTATACTTCTGTTAACATAAAACTACCCTATTTTTGGTGAAGTGTTATACGTATATTTTATCTATATATTATAATATTTCACTTTAAACTAACAAACATAGACAGAGAAAATATGTGTGTTGGTAATGCCTAGTAAGAAATAGTTCTTATGCAAAACATTATTACACTGAGTGCGCACGTATACGGTGCGTTGGCCGTCTGGAGTAATTTTTTAATCTATGTTAGCATGAGGTGGAGGAATAAACTGGAAGTAGAACTTAAGCAGGGCTTCAGAAAAGTTGTAAGTAACAGTGCATGGACTATAGTAAACCCAGATATACAACAGCGTGCGCACTTTCCCCAAACCCGGCCTGTGCGCGACCCCAGGAAATGGCGTGTTGTCCCAGGAAGCAGCGACGCACGGGGTGACAGTTTACCCCTGGCTCGCGCTTATCTGTGGCGCGTTTCATGGGGCGGGTCGTTATAGGCGTTATGGCCCCGGTTAGCAGGTGGCCGTTAGCGCCGTTCGTGGCCTGCGTCCCCCTTCCCGCGCGGGGGCACCGCTGCATGGTTGCAGTCGGGACCGGTCGCGCATTGACTACGTCATTAGCCGTTTTATCTCCCTACGCCCCCCTTCCTACATCCGAGACTCCCTGAGTGTCATCGTCCCGAACCGAAAATAATAACGCTGGCAGCAGCGAGGTCGAACTGGACAGGGTTATGGCCTTTGTAACCCCCGCCAGACTTCTCACTCATGGCTGCCATAAATCAACGTAAAGTTATGGTATAGTATATTCGCGGTTACTTCCAACTTTTCTGAAGCCCTGCTTAAGTTCTACTTCCAGGATATTCATCCACCTCGTGCAAACAAAGCTTACCTATTGTCTGTGTCAAATAAGTTGGCAATATTTTAACAGTCGGTGAGTGGCACTTGATGTATACGAAACAGACAA
Organism: Clitarchus hookeri; assembly: GCA_002778355.1. Classification (NCBI taxonomy): domain Eukaryota; kingdom Metazoa; phylum Arthropoda; class Insecta; order Phasmatodea; family Phasmatidae; genus Clitarchus; species Clitarchus hookeri. The sequence continues at coordinate 586,028 of NQII01000242.1, read as the reverse complement.
AGTGCAATTTACAAAATCCTGTATCAACTGATGCACGAACGAACAAAAGTTAATATTACGGTGGCTATTCTGAGTGCACTGCCGACGCACATCAAACAAGCAGAAAATACGCGATAAGAAAGAGCTCCTAGATTAATTAATACATTTTATTTTATGTGGTCACATAACAGTGGGAGTTAGTGTTATAAACTAAACTTCGTGATAAAGTAGTAATGTATAGGTGTTCAAAATAAATTCCATAATAAAACGATCCGTATCCAAATGAAACACAACTTTTAAACCTTTTTCATGTCGTATCCCCACTCACCATCCATGCTTTCCGTATGTGCTTGATATTAATTACAAAAGCATACAGAAATATTGCATAATATTGTTGAATTATTTTTTCTAATAATTTGACGAAATATGTTTCAACTGCGTGTCGTTCCGAGCCAGTAATAGAAGAAAAGTCAACTTTTAAAAAGACGAGATCAAGAGCAATGTGCTGCTACCTGTTCAGCAACACAAATGGTTCAGACCTCGTCCTGTCATGCCATGCGCGCCATCTGTCCGCTCTTTCTCGAAGCGTTACTAGATGGAAACGAATAGTTTTCGTGTGTAATATATAATAAATTTACGAACAGATGCCAATAGTTTTATTTTTTCGCGAGCTTTGCATAATTTTTAAAGTAACATATATATTTCGTGTACAGCGATTTTGAGTATTGGAAATTTCTATTCGGCCGGTAATCGTTCGTCTACGTAAATTATACGCTATACTGTTCTCCCGAAAACCCATTTCCTTGTTTACGTGTTGTTACTGTATAGTATTAATAACACGAAGAAGGTGGAATACAAGCCGAGCTGATTACTTTAGTTCCAGTTATATTAGCTATGACGTCCAAAGTGTGCTAATAGCTACAAATACCGCCTCGCAAATGTTAACCCAAATTCGCTGTCTCGGACGAATTAAAAACGAGTTAGCAAATATTTAATTCTTTGCAAGGTTTTACATTTTTACTTTTATAACCTACGAATTTTTTAGACAGATGTCAGTCTGTAAATACCTCAAAATTTGTTTAGCATTACAGTACAATGGCAAGTGGATTCGCTGACAGCGTGTTGATAAAAAAAAATACAGCCTCCACTTGACGCACCAGCTGATGGCGAAAGGATACATGAACGAAAAGTAAAAAATTGGCGCTACTTTCGTCGAACTGTCAAAATCTTGCCAAATTACATGAGGCAGAGAGTACGTTAAGGTTATTTATACTCAGGTTGGGAAGCTCAATGCTTTTAGTTTGACAACTGAAATATTTCGCCACTAGGTAAGCGTCACATGTAAACAGAATTTTTTTATATTTAAAAAAAAAAATAATTGCAATAATCGTAAATCAAATATAAAATAACTACTTAACTAAGTGAAATATTTCTCTTTTATTATTCTCGTAGCTTAAAATGTTAATTATATGAGATCTCTTTGAACACTAGCGCTTACCTGGCGGCGGAAATTTTCCCTATGCCAAACTCTCCCATAACAAAACTCGTTTTGTTGCTAACCTGAGTAGAATTAACCTTACCTACGTCTAGAAAATTACACCAAAGGGACGACGCACTGCATTCTGCGCACCCAGTTTAATAAAATTTTGCCCAAGAACTATTTTTTATTAGTCATTACCAACATAGATATTTTCTTCCCGTGTTTACACTCAAATACTATATTTGAAATATTAATTTGTAGAAAGAATATAAGTAAAAATTCAATTTGACCAACAATAAGGTATTTTTTATGCTGACACAAGTATAAAACGGTTGTGTTGTTTTGAGAGATTTGGGTGGCTCTTAACAACGAGATCTTGAGAGCCGATGAGGGTGAAATGAGGTGAGAATGCAGCAGCACCGTAATGCAAGGGCGGGGGAAACGGGAAATCCCCGAGAAAACTCGCTGACCAGCGGCATCGTCCGGCACGATTCTCACATGCGGGAATTCGGGAAGCGAACCCGCCAGAAATCGAAACCGGTTCGCCTTGGTAAAAATTCAATTTTGAGATTTTTACAAAAAAAGAATAATATAAATTTTTCTATTATTATTTTAATTAGTTTTTTAAAGCAAATTTCCGCAGTTGTAATACTTTTTTCAGACTGTCGTTTCATATCACAGCGGAAAATTATGCAATATATAGAAAATATATAAATAATTTTGGACTCTTGAACGTTCGTAAGGTGAACACTGACAGGATTATTCAACAGTAATGTTAGCAGCTAACCAGGGAACTTAAACTATTATGAAAACAGGGAAATGGGAACCCCAACGTTGTGCCCGCCGGCAGGCAAGGGTTAGTGTGGATAAGGGAAGGCCGGTATTAATTGGAGCAGGCTGCCATGCCCGAGAGAGAAGACATTTCGTTCTAGCCCGCCCGAAGAGTGAACTTGATGAGGCGAGATGTGCGAATGGAACAGCGTCGGGATAAAGTCGAAGGAAGTGAACTGGAGCGCCTCTAGGAAACACCCACACCACGTGGTGATCCCCGTCCGAAGAACTCCCTCCAGCTGAGGCCAGGGATCGAACTAGGGACTTCAGATGTGGGAGCCAGAGTGTGAACCACCGAGTCGACCGTCGGTCCTGTTGAAAGCGTGATGTTTCGATAAGTGGACATTCAAATCAGTTTGTTTTTACTGTTATTAATAGTATCACATAGCCACGTGACTGAAGTCTGAATGCTGGCCAGTCATTTGATCTATGACGGCGTTTATATAAGTTAGACAGGGATCACAAGTTATCTAGACTGTACGAGATGATTGTCCAAAATGCCACTATTGCAGTATGTCTCAGAATAGCAGGATATGTTCTCGTAGGATGGACACTGCTGATAGACTATTGCTCACCTAGAATAATCTGCCAGTTTAAAGATAATGCATTTGTAAAAGTGTAGCATGGAAGGAGAGTAGTTGAGTTTGATCCGGAGTTCTGTTACTATTCAAAGCGGCAGTAATGCATAACTTAACGTGAACATGGCGTGTAATTAAAAGGTTCAAACGTCGGTAATAAAGTGGAAATATGAACGTACTTCACTACTTCATGACAAGATGAACTACGGAGACATGCATGTGAATTTTTGCACTAAATTAAAAACTAGACGGGCCACATAAGTGTATCATTCGTGTAATTGAAATCAACAACATTTGTTAATTGTTCAGATTACATAATTTGCTGAAGTTAAACAAATGCTAACTAATCTGTGAAAAACGTACTCGGAAGTGTTAAGTTCGGTTTGATGGTTGATTATTTTGTTCCGGAGCGAAACACCGGAAAGCGTACACATCCTCATTTTTGGTGTTTCTATAATTGTTCTTGGTCACGGCTATTGAAATTAAGCAGTAACCGTAATTCTTTGAATACTAATTTGCATGTTATAACCTAAATTATTTATAAAGGAATATAATCTTCCGTATTATTTAGTAAATTTTAAATTGTCTTTTTAACCTGTTGATATTGAATTGACACATTGTTGAATTTCAGTTGTCTTGGAAGTCACGTTTCTTGTTCCACAGAGAAATTGTGAAAGCTATTTTTGAGCAGTGCTTGTAGACCAAAAGTACGAAATATAATTATAATCTTGATGATAAGATTTTTACAATAATTTTTGATGAGCAATATTTGTTTACATTTGTATTCCACTGCCTCCTAAAAATCTCTGTAATTAACTTTATTTTTATCAATATAAATTTAATTATATAGCAAGTACACTTTAACTTAAGAAAATTCTTGAGAAGCTTAGTCCTGGAAAGCCTGCAAAGCACTATTTACACTACACTTGACACACTCCAGAATTTTTTCGTTGTTGTTGGTTTTTTTTTTTTTTTTTTCGCGGCTACCTCAAGTAACGATCTTGAACGCTTAAGAGGTGCCAAACCCAGAGTTTTGACACTTCGCCCACGCTCACCGCAGGAAAGAAGTAAATCGCCGTAATGAACCTGTCAACATTAGTTTCGCTCAGCCCTCCAGCAAGGGCCAGGGACTGCACGCACTACCTGGCCCTCCAGCAAGGGCCAGGGACTGCACGCACTACCGCGGTGACAAGCTGTTTCACCGCAGACTACTTCCAGGCTAGTCTTCCGCCTCACGCAAACAAAGCTTAACTTAATCTAAAAAATTACAGCGAACAAACAACGTACCGCATTCGTGCTCACTCACTTACATTCTGCGTAAGAACTATTTCTTACTAGGCGTTAATTACCAACACACGTATTTTCTCTCTGTTTTTGTTCATTATAATTACAAATTAAATAGTACAATTTAGAGATAAAATATAAATATAAGTTCAATTTAACCAAGAATAATATATTTTCATTTCAGCAGAAGTATAAAATTCTTGTGATACAATACATATTTAGAAAGCAACCAAACACTTCATACATGGGGTGATTTTTCAAAGGTTTGGTTAAAAAAGGTGTAAAGAAACCGCGAATAGACGATACTTCCTTTGTATGAGTAATAACCCAGCCGCTTATACAGCGAACTCCAGACGCATACGCCAGCAAAATGGCGTCACTGACCAGCAAAATTTTGGAACGCCGTTCGCCAATCAGCGCCTGGTAGCCTACTCGCCAGCCGGCAGCTCAGCCAAATGGGAACCTTTCGCAACAAAAAGTAGCCAATCGGACGCAATGTCCGTTACCAGAGCTAATCAGAGGACGGATTCGCCCACATCAAAGGAACTGCCACTCCATTTCGTCTCTGTGTACTTGTCTACTCTGGGGCAGCACCATTAATTTTGCCCGTTGCCTCCTGTATTATTAAATTTCATATTTTCTGTGGCTTGTGTGAGACACTTCTTTTTATTCTGCAATCGTCACATTTACAGCGCAGAGGAGATTATCCAGATACGAAATGAGCCAAATTTATGCGAGCTCGGTCGCCGTTTCGCTGTCACGATTATTACGTAATATGCAGTGAATGTATAAAAAATCTCATATGTAGTCCACCGAGATGTGAAACGCAACTGAGCCAAAAAGAAATAGATTTAATTCACAGCACTGCTGTTTGCACATTACAGCACAGCACTGATATGTTTGTTCAATATAGGCTGTTCGCGATAAATTTGGCACTTCTGAAAACCCTGCTTAAGATTAAATTATTTTCTCATGTTGTACCATCATCCGTACGCATCGCCGTGGACCCTCTCACTTTGTTCATGCGCGACCAAGTGTGAAATAGTTAGGCACGTCAAATTTTTTACGTCAGTTATGCATAAAATAAACAGAAAATAAAATTAATTCAGTGTTTACAAATTTAGTTGTCACACTTTTTATTCGACGTTGATGCGTGTAACTACTTTTACTGATTCGTTGCCAACTTTACCAAGAGTATTTCAGTCGGTGCTTGCGTTAAAATGTATGCAGTTACGGGCAATAACTCTTTTTTTTAACCCTTTCAGACCCGTTTAAAGTTATGGTTCCAGGTGTTGCAATTAACAAAAATTTTGACGCGTCCTGAATTTAACGCTGGCGCAGTTCTACTTTCACTATCGCAGCCAATGAGCTGTGGGTTTAGGGTTGCCACCCGTACTTTATAATAAAGTATTGTACTCTATTTCGGTTAAACGTACTTTATACTTTATGAGGACAATAAAGTACGTGAAAATACTTTATTTTACCTATTTCGACTTTTGAAGGTTTTATTTAATTGTTTACGAAAAAAAACAAAAAGGTAAAGCGAATATTGCGTGGAACGGAACGCATCGCGTCGATAAAATTAAATGCAAAGCAGCACTGTCGCTTTTGAACGTAACCTAAAATGTCAATGTCAAATAACATTATCATGTCAACTTGTCCACTTGTGTGTGTAACTTGTGTTGCTGTTGGTTTTGGAAAATTTCGAAGTTCAAATTATTGTTTTCCGTTTTTGCTTGGTGTGTAGTGTTGTACGTATACATTGTAGTGGGTTATATGTTTGGAGACAGTGATATGAACGAATCATAACACAGTTTACGAATCAGTTGCCGACAAAGATGACAATTGGGTAGGTACATAGTGTACAGTGTCGGACAAACATATACTTCTTGTGCGTTTTGTGCACAACTGTGTACACTGGGTTTGTATTGGTTAGAATTTGGTTGCAAAAGCGCTCAATTAACCTTGAAGACTCTATAGTGGCGCGCTTGCTACGAAAATGGCGACGGGCTTTTCAGCTGTTGGTTGTCGAGTACGCTGACATCAAACGAACTGCGCAACAATTTCGTCCTGCATGCCAGGTTTCTCTCTGTGCTTACTGTGTTCTTTGAATGCTTTTTGCAGACGGGAGAACATTCCAGTTACCGAAAATTCGTAACTTTTGTTGTCGAAGTGAGTGAGTGAAGAGTGAATGAAGAGATTTGGGCGGCTCCTAACATCGAGGTCTTGAGGGCCGATGAGGGTATAATGAGATGGGAATTGAGCAGTACTGGAATGCAAGGGGGGAGGAAACGGGAGATTCCCGAGCAGCGGTATCGTCCTGCACGATTCCTACTTGCGAAAGTCCGGAGTGAACCGGCTGGGGATTGAACCCAGTCTCTCTCTCTCTCTCTCTCTCTCTCTCTCTCTCTCGTGTTTTTTATCTTATTTGCTTCCTCATAACTGACATTTTCCCTTCTGCGGAATTCGCTGTTTTATTTGCACACAGTATGGGACAGAATTCTATCTACATGCGAGGTTATCTCGCATAGCTGCTGTTCCCACTGCACAGACGATGGCGGCGGACATTTTTTAACCCCTACTATAAACAACATGTAGCATACATTAATAAGCTTACTGTATTGCAGCTGTATGGCTGTTTCTGGCGACAGTCTCTGTGTGATTTAGTTTATGAACCATTGGTATTGCCTACGCACCTGGAACTTTATCGCTGCTTCCGAAAGTTTTTTGCGCAGTTTGCACGAAAACAGTGAGTCCTGGGCAGTTGCGACATAAGGAACATTTTTGTTAATGAGGTCATACTGGTAAATAACTCAGCATAAAACTTTCCTAAATACTGAGGGTGTAAAAGTTGTCTGCATGCAATAAGAGGGTGGCCACCCCCAGTTATTTTTATAACAGTGGGAGGTATTGGTGAGTGTTTGCTCTTGCGTTGAAAATTCGACAACATAAATCAAATTTATGATAATTGTAAGTTAATTTCACTTCATTTGCAATATTTCACAGAAATAAAATTTAAAAATTATATTCTAAAGTGTTTATTTCCATTAGTGTACAATTTAGGTAGAAAGTGTCCCATATAATTCCCGCTTGATATTCCATGAAGATTGACTTAACGGAGTTTGTCGGTCGAATTCCGCAGGGGCCGCGGTGGCTGAGCGGTTAGCCTTCTCGCCTTCCACCAAGGCGAACCGGGTTCAATCACCGGTCGGGCCGCTCCCGAATTTTCGCAAGTGGGAATAATGCCGGACGATGCCGCTGGTCGGTGGGTTTCTTCGGGATCTCCCGTTTCCCCCGCCCTTGTATTCCGGTACTGCTCCATTCCCACCTCATTTCATCCTTATCAACTCTCAATACCTCGTTGTTAAGAGCCTCCCAAACCTCGAAACTCATCTAGAATTCTACCCTATTCTGAATACTCTGGTCACCTAACCTTGCCACGTTTTTATTTTAAATTCTTTATCCGTGGTTTTTTTTTTTTGTGTTATGTTCTAGGTTCTATCTACTGTCGATTAATTCCCCTTTCCTGCATAAAAGCCAAAATAAATTAAATTCGACACATCCACGTTGTAATAATGTAGAATGTAGGTTGTAATAAACGCTTTAGATTATTAGGAGCCTTAGCGAAACCATTCTCAGTTTTATTTCGGTACTCCGTTTCTTTTACATCCCCTTGACAGCTTGACGGTAGTTATACTACTGGGATGCAAAGTAAATACAGACAACGTTAAATTAACGTGTAACATGCGTAACTGGTGTGCATTCACTCGACGTGGAAGGCATATGCACGCTCTTTAATTTTGCTCCCAAAAAATCATTTTTCCCCCTTGACGCCAATGTTGTCGAATAAAAGGGAAATCAAATCAGCGAGAAACCCTTTCATATCACTCTACCAACTTCCGCGTAACGGGGTTTTTTTTAAATGGTATTTGCCTTCTTCTGAAGCCAAAAAATGTAGTCAGCTAATGTAATTTTCAAAAAATTATTCGAAACAAGGCGCTAGGAAAATTACACTTGTATTCTAGATACGATTAGGGCACGCGCTTTCCATATAATTAAGCCGAGTATCGGTTTGCCAGTAACAAGTGGTGTTACACACTTGAAAATTCTGGGCCAGACTAGACCACGTAGCGAAGTTACGACCTTACGTAATATTCCATTCCCGTCCGCAGTCCCGATGCACACGAAGCTGCTAGTTTTCCCGGTCAGTGCGGTGCCATTATACCGGATGTTGCTAGATTAATTACAGAAGCCCGGCACATTGGCACTGTTTACCCTTGGTAGAATGTAACTGTAGTCATTAAGTGTATCATTAATTCGTGTGTGACATGTGTATACAGAGCCTCGCTCCCTACACCAGAACAGAGAGGAGTCACGATGGCTTGGAACAACAGTGGCACATTTGCCACTCTAGCAATCTTCGTTTCGTTTTGGGTTCCTGACTTCAACTTCCGGCTTGCAGCTGGCGAACAAGAGAAATAACACAGGAACGAACAAAAATACTGTTTACAATTTTGGTGTATTAAGTTATTAAAAATACACAGTGCTTCTCACCTACCATATTATATTAGATATCATCGTAATTACTACGGAATTATGGTTTAGGTTTTTTTTAACAAGGTCCCCNCTTTCAGCCGTCCAACTATTTCTGTGCAAGAAATTACGTCGATCTGTTGCTAGGTTGCGACGTTGCATTGTTATTGAGTTTGTGTACTTTTTCATTTTCCAATAAGAATTTCCCCATGGGAATGATAAATTTTCTCGAGGTAAAAAGTAGCCTATGTCACTTCCCGGCCCTCCAACTATCTCTGTGCAAAAATTGACGTCAATCCGTTGCTCCNAAAAGTAGCCTATGTCACTTCCCGGCCCTCCAACTATCTCTGTGCAAAAATTGACGTCAATCCGTTGCTCCGTTGCAACGTGAAAGAACAAACAAACAAACAAACACACTTTCGCATTTACATCACAGGCTATATATAGCAAGGACCGATATATTTTTCAGTTACATATCAATCAATAAATTATTTTCCATATAGATACTTATCGATATATCGGTAAGTATCGACTTAGCTATACGTATCGATATATCGAGCATTGACGAAGAATTGCACCCCAAGTGCTAATTTTACTAAAAAAAAAAATGTTAGGGCATAATATATTTTTTCGGGATAAAAAGTAGCATATGTCACTTCCCGGCCCTCAAACTATTTATGTGCAAAAATCACGTCGATCCGTTCCGTTGCAACGTGAAAGAAAGACAAACAAACATCCAAACACACTTTCACATGTGTGTATATATAATCGTATATAATATATCATAATGCTATATGGATATTCGTCATTATCTCACTTCCAAACACGTTTTTATTATCTGTATTTGACGAGCCATTGAGTAGAACATGACAGACTGGCTTCAAATTCTTTAATGATGTCTACGACACTAATGCGCCTGAAACGTGATAAATGTATGTAAGTAGAAAATCGATAGAAACATAGTTTTTTGATGTGTNTACGACACTAATGCGCCTGAAACGTGATAAATGTATGTAAGTAGAAAATCGATAGAAACATAGTTTTTTGATGTGTACTCTAAGCGATATCCGTACTACAGTTAAAAGAATTTTTTTACTATCGATTAAATGCGAGTAGATTCAAACTGGTTGTTAAATTTCCAAGTGTGTATCACGTTCGTATATTTCTTATAAAATAACTATTAATAATAAAATGCTATGGTGTAGTTAGTTGTCTGAAAAACTTCGAAGAGTTGAATCGGCGCCTGACACGCAAAAATGTTTCCAATATCGAGGTACTGGATGATTAATGTAAGAAGCTTGTTTTAATTGCGACTTGCTGATGCAATATTTTCTAGATACACGACGACGCTAATGCGTGTCACACTAGCTCAAGAGTACACTCGATGGGTCCATAACTTTCTAACTGAGTCACCAGAAAGAAACTAAGCNTGCGTGTCACACTAGCTCAAGAGTACACTCGATGGGTCCATAACTTTCTAACTGAGTCACCAGAAAGAAACTAAGCAGCACACAGAAACAGCAATCGGTGAATGTGTGAGGGTCCACTTCCTCGCTTATCGCATTGCTGCACGGATAATAACAGCAGCTACCCTCTCGGTGTGCAATACGCCAGGAAGAGAAAAAACAGATTCGCTGTTGGCTCAGTGATGATGTCGGCAATCTTCCACTTTCTCATGACTCCGACTTGATCCCAAGGATAGTTTCTGAGTTTGCGCGTTTTCACACCAAAAATAATTANTTCCACTTTCTCATGACTCCGACTTGATCCCAAGGATAGTTTCTGAGTTTGCGCGTTTTCACACCAAAAATAATTAGCTGACGTGATAATTTTTGCGTTTCTCGGGAGAAAATATTATCTCGAAACCTGCCAACATTCGCCTTTTTCTAACTAAATAAATTGTAATATTTTATAAATTTAGACCTCGCATACACTCTGAAAAAAGTTTTGTTGAATCAAACAAAGTTTGTTTGGCGCAACCAAATTAATTGTTTGTATAGCGGCAATGAAGTATTTTGTTGTAGTAACCAAACAATTTTGTTGTTTTATTTGGTTGCCCCAAACTAAGATTTGGTTAGTTAAACTAAATACTTTTTTTTTTTTTTTTTTTNTTCCACTTTCTCATGACTCCGACTTGATCCCAAGGATAGTTTCTGAGTTTGCGCGTTTTCACACCAAAAATAATTATCTGACGTGATAATTTTTGCGTTTCTCGGGAGAAAATATTATCTCGAAACCTGCCAACATTCGCCTTTTTCTAACTAAATAAATTGTAATATTTTATAAATTTAGACTCGCCTACACTCTGAAAAAAGTTTTGTTGAATCAAACAAAGTTAGTTTGGCGCAACCAAATTAATTGTTTGTATAGCGGCAATGAAGTATTTTGTTGTAGTAACCAAACAATTTTGTTGTTTTATTTGGTTGCCCCAAACTAGGATTTGGTTAGTTAAACTAAATACTTTTTTTTTTTTTTTTTCTCTACGTACATTAAACAGTTTCGATTAACATAAACTGAAGTACGATCGAGATTCTAACGTAGATATTTGCACCCGAGTAACCTTCGCTAAATGACTACTGATGAAGCTGGAATGTTTTTAAATACAACAATTTAATGCTGGACAACGTGCGTAAATAAATATATCAAATTTTACAGCTTTAAATTTTAGTTTCCTGTTGGACTTGTTATATTAGGATGTTTATACCATAACTGTGCATCAATAAATGCACTAACAGTGCACAAAAAAATACAAACAAACTCTCGAGCTGTATTTCTGAACGAGGGCACTCAAATGAGTGGCCAAACACATATATACACTTGATTAAACTAAATAATTTGTTGACAGTTTAATTTCTTTGGTCCAACAAATATGTTCTGTTTTCTCAAGCGTCTATTTTGTTAGATGAACAAAATTAATGTTGTTGGTTTTCAAATTTTGTTGCCTCACGAAATATTTTGTTGGGGCAACAAAATATATTTTTGGCCCTATGCAAATAAATATTTTGTNTCGAGCTGTATTTCTGAACGAGGGCACTCAAATGAGTGGCCAAACACATATATACACTTGATTAAACTAAATAATTGGTTGACAGTTTAATTTCTTTGGTCCAACAAACATGTTCTGTTTTCTCAAGCGTCTATTTTGTTAGATGAACAAAATTAATGTTGTTGGTTTTCGAATTTTGTTGCCTCACGAAATATTTTGTTGGGGCAACAAAATATATTTTTGGCCCTATGCAAATAAATATTTTGTTGGCTGAAACAAATATTTTTTCTCTGTGTACGTTATGCTATCTACCCTGACATTTAACTGTATTTTTTTTTATTATCTTGTGTCATTAAGTGCCTTGGAAACTGTTAAGGAATAGGCTTACGTACTGAATTAACGTAGCTCACAATTAAAATTGTCATGTATAATCATGCAAGAGTGGGGACTTTGCAAGTTCAACGAGCTCCAGACTAGACTCCACGGTTCTATGTGGTCTCAAATCTCAGCTGTTTGTTCATAGCGTTGAACCCCAGTGCGCATCCAGATATATCACAGAGTGGATAAGTATACAGAGACGAAATCGCGTGGCGGTATCTTTGATGGTGGTGCACTCATTCTCGGATTGGCTGCGAGAGGTTGTGAGAACGGGTCTTGTACCTGACTGGCTACTGCATGCTGCGTAAGGTTTCCTGTTGGCTGGGTTGCTGGCTAGTGAGTAGGTTCCCAGGCGCTGATGGGCGAACAGCGTTCAGACACTTTGCTGGCCATTGACGCCATTTTGCTGGCGTGTGCGCCTGGAGTTCGCAGTATAAGCAGCTGTTTCACCTCTGTATTCGCAGGTTCTCAGTCGCACAAGATTCGGTCCTTCTTTTCTCTCAGGTCTATTATTGGTTCTTGCTTCTTTAGGGCATGTTTAATAAATGGCAAAGCAACTGGAAAGTAAGAAAAGTGTAAATGTGTTTAAAATCTAGCTTGTCCTAAAATAAATTCGTGAAATTTCCTGGTTATTAACGCTTTACTTCCTGGTGTGACCCTGGGAGATATGTTAATTTTATCATCATTCGTTTATTATGTTTTATATTACACTTCTGTGATATCTCATTTTACTGAAAAAATATCAGCTAATTCTGCGTATGGGTCTTAACAACCCAATGTGACTTCAGATACACATGAATATTTTTAATCAAATAAAGTATAATTTGTAAAATATCCACCTTGTTTCTGTTTAGTAGTTCAGTCTTGACATGTGTACATGTTTCATTTTTTTTTTACATTACAAATTAATTTGGATTTTAGAAGGTTAAATCGAAGCCATCGTCTTCCAGATATTGGTCAGCTATTAGGTGTTGTTTTCATTTTAATTTCTATCTTTGTTAATATTTTATATTAAAATTCAAACATTATTACATACAGAACTACGTTAGAGAATTCCTAAAACCAGGATAGACTTATTTCAGTCTGTATTTTTCTCATATGATACTGAAAAAGAATAAATAATGAGTTAATCTTTTTTTATGTTTACAGACGCAGGATCTGTCTCCGCAGCGTTTCTTACGATGCTTCCAATACGACCTGAGCTGGGCATCGCCGAGCACGTGTGACCTTCTGCCGGGAACAGGCAGCATAGCAGCTTGCGGATTGGCGACGAGCGGTGTTCAACGACGAATCACGGTTCCGTGTGGATACATACGACCGACGAATTAAAAGTCTTGAGATGCCCTGGCCAGCGCCGTGATCCGCGCTCCATTGCAGAGCGGCACACGGCCCCAACGAGAGGTGTCATGGTGTGGGGCGCCATTTCCTACGATTCCAGCACCCCACTGGTGGTGACTGAAGAAAAACCCCGACGGTGCGGCGATGCGTCCAGGAAATGCTGCGACCATGTGCGCTCCCCTTACTGGTGCAGCTTGACAACCCCATTTCCCAGCAGGATAATGCCCGGCTTCATGCAGTACTGGTATATCTGGCCTGCTTTCGTGATGTCAACATGCTTCCTTGGCCAGCAAGGTTCCCAGACCTCTCGCCCCTCGAGAACGTTTGGGACCAGACTGGACGGCAACTACGGCGGATTTGGAGGCTCAGTTGCACCAGCTGTGGCAGTATCTTCCTCAAGAGAACATCCGACGTCTGTATCCCGACCGTATCGCCGCCTGTCTCCGCGCTACGGGTGGTCCAACACCATACTAAGTGCATCCTGCAAGTGTTGGTCCCCTGCAATACATACTTGGCGAGGTACAATATTTTGAATTTCTTCTGTATACATACTACCATGTCTTGTGCCTATGCCTGTGCCCACTTAGGCGACCCTGCGATGTCACCGCCAGTGTAATATATATATATATATTTTTTTTTTTGCCAATTAGTGTATATAAAACAATTATTCATATGTAAACTTACTATTCGTTTATACGTATATGTGAATACACAGTATACACCAGACTTATACAGGTTCAGACACATCGAATTTAGTAGCAGTTTATTACGGCTTAAAAAGACGAACCATCCTCAACACCAATGTGAACACAACTACAATTTTACAAAATATGTTGGTGTAGGCTTATAGAGGTGATGCTTGCGTTCTACACTAAACTTATTGGGGAGCGGTGGTGTAGTGGTTAGACTACTCGCCTCCCACCTAGGCGAACCGGGTTCGATTCCCGGCGGGGCCACTCCCAGATTCTCACATGTGGGAATCGTGCCGGACAATGCCGCTGGTCGGCGGGTTTTCACGGGGATCTCCCGTTTCTCCCGCCCCCTCATTCCGGCGCTGCTCCATACTCACCTCAGTTCACCCTCATCGGATCTCAAGACCTCGCATTTAAGAACCGCCCACGTCTCTTCACTCACTCACTAAACTTATTATATACACACACACACACACACTATAAATTCGAATTAGTGGAAAACCACTGATTCGCAGTGAAATTCAACTACTCAAATCAGTTAAAATGGCTCCACTTAGAATCAGTTGAAAACCTTTGATTGTTTCAGTGAAAAAATTTCACTGATTGAAATAGTGCCATGAAACAATTTAATTGATTGAATAAGTGACGGCTGACAGCATTGGGGAATAAAATATTGTTTTATTGAATTTAGCCAAATAATTACGTGAAATAAACATATTTACGATAATTTACTATTTTTATTGCGCAATTTACCGTAATTTTAAAAAGTGAAGGCATTTTCGGAGGTGTCCAGGATTGAACTGTCACATCCTCTCCACTTTGTCGTTACCTTACCATCAGCGCTATCAAGTCAAGTTGAACGATAAGAGGAAACACATGTATTATAGTGCTTATCGAAATCGTGAAGATTTAAATTTGCCCGACTTTTCGTTTTTGGTTTAATTGTTACCGTTAGGGTTGTTAAAACGAGTAGTATATATGAGTGCACTCTCTTCACCACACTATATGCAGTTTAAACCTTCAAACAGAGCGATGTGATGATTACATGACAACGAAATGAGAGACGTAAAAACGGAATTAAAGGCTGAATGTTCATTTTACCTCATAAAATAGTGTTTTGAAAAACAAAACATATTTTAGAAAGTATTTTGTATTTGTTTTATTTGTTTATTCGTTGTTATTTCACTTGATACGCGTTGTTTAACGGCCATTTTTGAACGATGTTTGGTGGTCATTTCTGCACGCTGTTTAACTGACCCATGAGTCAAAAAACAAACCACTGAAAAAGACTGATGAATCAGTGGAAAATGTCACTGAATCAATAAGTGAAGGAGATCTGGCATTTCTTCACTGATTCATCAGTTAAATTCACTGAAGTGACTGTGTTGAATCAGTCAGGTACTGTTGACTGATTGAAACAGTGAAATTCTCACTGATTCAGATTTAGAGTGCAGAGACGATACACATCCATGGATTATACATACAATATTCGAAACCTTAGCCTCGTTGCTGAAGGAGTTTGCCATTGTTAACTAAACAAATTCATGTCAGCCAATAAAAAATGTTTACTACTCGTGGTTAGGTTACATACATTTTGTTTTCTCGTATAAAATTTGTGTTTGACGTCACAGTACTACAGTCACTGCAAATGACTGTCGGCCGCACCTTGTTAGAGACACCTACGTGAATATGTCAGTGCCATTTCCCTAACTATGTGCTAGTTTTCAACGTCGTCATCTTATGAACGCTGATACGGGAATACCCTGCTTGTTATCCTGGGGAATGCCCTGCTTGTTATCCTGGGGAATGCCCTGCTTGTTATCCTGGGGAATGCCCTGCTTGTTATCCTGGGGAATGCCCTGCTTGTTATCCTGAGCTTACTCCTTGCGTGGGACTCGAACACCACAGCCATCACAAAGAAACTGTCTGTCAAATGTTTACGCATTGGAGGCCACCTACTGAAGTAATAAAAGGTAATAAGAAGGGCTTCAACGAATTTGAGCTCATACTGTGCGCTTACAGTCACATCTCTTTGTTGTTCGACTAATAAGACAACACTTCAGCGACAAATTATTCATTTTCTCCGTTGCGGTGCATATGTTTTGGAAGATGGCCTAGTTCTCTTACTACAGATAGAAATAATTTTTCCCCCCACTTGTACGATGTGTGTAAATTTCTTCCTCCCCCATATAATATTCAGTCCTCGCTCTTTTTCTATCAATTTTTCTCTCTCCATTTTTCTAATTTTTCTCTCGTCATTTTTCTTTACATTTTTCCGCCCTCCTTTTCATCCACATTTTCTTTTTTTCTCTCTCCCTATGTTCCCACCTTTACTCTCTATCCATCTCTATCTCTTTATTTCTCTCTCTCTCTCGCTCTTTTTCTCTCTCGCTCTCTTTCTCTCTCAGTTTCTCTCTCTCTCTGCAGCAACCGATGATTGAATATTTGCGCCACTACAAAGGTATCGCTCTGGACGAGTAAATTGCGTAACGTTTTCTCAGCATCATTCTTCAACAATACGTGCTCGCTAACATTTCCCGAGATGAAAAAATTCAACAGCAAAAAAGAACGTGTATATGGTGCCATGAAGAGATAACATAGGATGGTTACATTTTCTGCCCTCGTAATAGATTATACAACTATTCATTTCTTCTTTTTGTGTAGTAATTTTTCCTCCCTCCGCGACTCCATTATTTTAGAAGTAGATGTATTGTTTTTAGATTGATTGCCAACAGTTGGCATTCGCGCTCGTAATATTTATTTTTAAGGTTGAATACGAGACTGTTCGCAGTTTACGAGCCCGCGTAACAAGTAACGTCGCTATTTCTCTTGAAATCCGGTCAGGCCGTCAAGTATGTCGTTTAATTTTATGTCCTCTAGGCTCGCGGCCATGCTAGGGTGGAGCTCAGCTGGATTAAAAAATAATGTGATGTAATTTTGAAGAGGAGGAAGATGGTTTAATATTACATGAGCGCTTCGCGTTACTTGTTATTACTGCACGTTACTCTGAGATTGCCTTAGCAGCGAAGTAATAATATCAACACCGGTAGTAAAGCAAACATTTTTTTTCGTTTACAAGCTAAGGAAATAAGGGTAAAGGCTGTTCATGGTAAACTGAGCACTTTTGAAAGCCCTACTTGTATGCGCAGTTTATATTCTTCCGCCATACGTAACATTAACATTGCCATGGGCCTAATCACTTTATTTATTTTTTGGTAATGTGAAACTGAAATTATTATAAAAGTAAATATTTAACAAATTTGCTGATTCTTAAACTTATATGCATTAAAAAATAAGTAAACTATTTTAGTATTTAAAAAAATGGTTAACTAACACTTTTAATTCAACGATAATACATGAACTACTTTATCTTCGTCGTTGCCAATTTTACGGGGCGCATGTCAGTCAGTGTTCCCGTTAAAATATATGAAGCGACATTTTTCAAAGGTTGATTTCAAATGTGCTCACTTTACCGCGAACGGCCTATAATACTGACACCAGCAAAATTACGTTTGTTAAAATTCCCACTGTAACCCTTTCAGGCCCACATTTACGGTTTCAGGTGTTGCAAACAAAAATTTTTTGCTGCGTGCTGTACTTAAGTTTTCTTTCGTTGTCACAGTCAATGAGCTGTAGGCTACATATATGTTCGGCTACAGATATCACAAAGCAAGGAAGATAAAGAGACGAAACTCAATGCTATTTTGGTGGGCCCTTATTTTCCTTATGTTTGGGCTATTAGGTAGAATTTGGTGCCAACAATACAACTCTTAAACATAATTATTTCAGTTTTCAGACAGACGTTTTGGTTATTGCTAATAACCATTTGTTAAAAACGTTATAATTAAATGCTGTATTTGAAAATTGTAACACGGAACTAAATATGTATTTAATAATTAATGGTAGAGAATACATTGGTTGGCTACTATGCTAACCACACAAATGAATTGTTTATTAAAATGATAATTATACAACCTTTTTATTATTTTAAAAAGGCGTTGTCGCTGATATCAATAACACTTGTACCATTTATTCTTAGACAATCAAAATTTGAAAATATAATGAAGCTCGATTCCTGAAATTCCAAGCATCAACAACTTCTTCTCCAGCAACGATCATTATAACGGAAACAAAACAATTCAACGCATGCCTGCATCAAAATAATGCTTTTATGAATGATAAGAATAATCAAACTTACTTTACTTGGGACTTAAGTACATTTAAAAATAAAATAATAATGTACAGTTTTCTTTATTAATGAGCATTATTTTCATTTTTCAACAGTTGGCGAAGTCATTCTACCCTATAATTTAGTGGCCCACGAACTTCCTACAGAGCTTCGACCCTCTGAGTTATATGAAACATTTATGACCTAGACCAGTAAGACGGTTTGCGAATCATTTACCTACAGGTAATATCATTGGTCGCTGACCTTCGCAGTGTGCAGTACAGACCAAAAAATTACCTACGCGTGCGTGTACACAATTGTGTACATTTGGTCTGAATGGGTTATTGACAGCTTGAAAGCAAAGTCATTTGATAAGAGGGGCTGCATTCCCATTAGGTAGCCTCTTTCCCTGTCCCTTCTGGGTACACCGCTGAAAGCAGTCACGCCGAATAATTGGAACACGAAAGCAGTAGGTAAACAGTCCCGTGTCAGAGAAGCTCTTTCGGGTGACGGCTCTGTTGAATGGCGTACTCCAATTTTTACATGCGGCGGGGGTTTTAATGCGTTGTAATGTTTTTTGTTACTACTTTAGGTACTTAATTTATTTCACATGTCGCACCTTGAATTCAAGACTATGAAATATATTTTATACGGTAAATGGGGATAGAAGAATTGTGCTGTTTTGATAAGTCATATCGTTGTGTTCGCAAGGAAATTTGACCCATTAAAACTGTGTTAATATGTAACAGTGCATCATTCAGTACTTTTAAAACATATGTACTGTATGTGTAAATATGAAATGCAAATGAGTACTTATTAAGTGTCGCACGTCCAGTAAAAGTAAACAGAATGTTACGACAGTATTTCACTTTCTAGTGATATTTTCCAACTTCCAACACAAGTATTGTAAAAACTCTAATTTATGAGTTACGATGGTCTTGTGTTCAGATGCGATATTTTAACAGCTTGATGTGGCATATTCTTCTTACATTGTTTTTAAATTGTTTTAGCTTCGTATCTGATCTAGATTCTGTAACATTAAAGTTAGTCCTTCCGTTTTAACTGGGACGTGTTTTGTATTTTTTTCCCTGCGTTTGAGTTTTATAACTTCGTACGGGCGCAAATGGCTATCTCGTTACCAACCCACTACTCAAATCTGTGATTTCAGCAAAACAAAAAAAAATACTTTACTAGCGATTGACTGGGTTGCTAGTTACTTGCGTGAAATCGCTACATATAGTAACAAAAAGGATGTTACGTACGCAGTTATTTTCAGCCATTACGCCCATATATCGAAATAAGGGTTTTGAATTAGGTCCCGTCGACCTGCCGCCTGCTGTTTGTACCAATCGAGCTTGAGCTGGCGTGTGTAAGAAAGTGAGTTTAACCGCGTTGGGATTGACTCCCTCAAGTATAGTGTTATTTTAATATATAGGATGTATCAAAATTCGATTGACAATCTTCGGCTGCTGGTAAATCACGAAAAAATAAAGTTCAAAACATANAAGCACTTTTGTATTGAAAATATTGGAAATAATATTTAATATGGAACACTGATTGTCTGGATAATGGTTAACTGAACAAAGATATTCAAACACCACAACACCTGTCGTTTTCATCAAAATATCTCATGTAAAAAATCACTGTTACTAACCGTATTTCGAACTAACCTCCGTGATGTGGTAGCATATTTGGGATTTAAAATATAGATTATTAATCCCCACGTCACAATTAACAAAAATTTCGCCGTGTGTAAATACCCTAAGCCTCGCCGTTTTCTAATGATTCGTGTTTTACTGTCAAAATAATATTTACCAATACCTGGCAGGTGGGGCACGCACAATACCCAATAACACTGTTACTACTACTAGAGGGAGGTGAAGATTCCAGAGAGTGGTACATTACAATGGTGCTGTAATAAACTTTTTCTTCAGTTACAACTTCAAAAATGTGTACCTCCCTTAGAATTAATTTTAGACCGAAGTTTGTCGGTCGAATTTAGATACAACCTGTGTATGCACACCGATTTATGCTTTGTATTAAATTGAACAATATTATTATGTTTATAACTTCAGCCTTCAGATAATTATATCTAGACGGGAGGCAAATTTTTCGATTGTAGCAAATAATAACAGACCGTATGTGTTATGTAATTTGTAAAAAGGCAATGACAAACCACGGCACAATCATTCTACCTATAGGTAGTTCACGGTAAAGTAAGAAATTTTAAAATCAGCCTTTGAAAAAAAAAAAAAAAGCCCGTTAACAGAAAAGACGCCACCTCACGCACTGGCATGCAGGCTGCCAGTTAAGTTGGCAGCGAATTACGAAAAATAGTTCCAAGCCTTGACGTTGTATTCTGAGTGTAAGGTTTAAATGTATTGCAAGTCAAGTTGGTATTTTTCTGCTTTATAAAACATTAAAGTACCAAACGGTGCATTAGAAATGCAATAAGGTTCCCAACAATTACACTTTTTCACTTGACTGGCGCATGCATAAAGACACTAAACCCACAGGACTTTCAAAAGTTGTCAGTTAACCGTGTACACCCTATAGTCGACTCGGGCGCGCCGCTTGTTCCATCGTCGTGACGTTGCCTGGGTTCCCAACCAGCCTTGGGGCTTTCAGCTTCATCATCAGTTCTTTTTAAAAAGATGATGGAGCAATTACATTTATTAATTACGTAATAACTGTGGGGCAATACTGTTATAAACGCGGAGGGAGTTTCATTTGGAGAACTACAATTTATGGGAAGCGACATTTACTAGGATATTGGATACAGTATGATGTTGATTCTAGTGCCTGGATGTGAACCTTTATTAATGTGGCCGAGGTGAATCAGTCGCTTACGATTAGTGGTTGGCACATCTTTCATGGATCTATTCCACGGCTGGGATATGAACTGGAGGCTCGGTTTGTGGACAAAAACAAACACACACACACCTCTAGGAGCATCACAGCGCCTTATTAGCTCTATCGGTGGCGCCAATATGCGCGTGCAGAGCCCTGTAACCCGAGAGGCGTGTAGGGTTTGATTGCTGGCGCCTCAGTGAGACGAGTGCCAATTTATCACAAACTTATGGTTTGGGTTCTCTCGCCGTTTTCTTCACTGGCACCGATTCTAAAGTGCCTTCAGTTGCTTTGCTTCCCCACATTGGTCTACACTGAAAGAAATAGTTATAGATACCAAAAACATTTATTTGCACTCGGCCATATTTTGTTCACTCTGCTAATCTGCTCTTGCTCCAAAAATCTGTGTTCGTTCCCTTGAACCAAATAAATCATTTAAAAATAATTTGTTAACCCAAACATTTATTTGGTTATTTAGTCATAACCAACAAGTATTTAGTACAAGCCGCTATTTCACAAGTACTTTCGATCGGTTTGGTTACTATAAACATTATAGATGTGTCTAGGTAGAATCAAATTAATAGTTCGTTTGGAGTGAATAAGCATTTAGTTAGTTGTAACCGTCTGGTATGTTTATTATCACCGAATTGTGGCAACAAGAAATCAGTTTGGTCGGCTGGTCCAGTATTGCTATTTATGTGGTTGACTGTATTGTAATCGGGTAATTTGATTGCCTTCGTTCAAAAATACAGTGTACGTGTTTATTTTTAATTTTCGTGTCAGGTTACCAAGAGTGTTGGACATTGTATTCTTAATGGCATAAACAATCCCAATAAAACAAGTTCACCAAGAAACAAAAAGTAAAGCTGTGAGACTTGAAAATATTTAATAATGTGCAATTCCTGTATTGGAAAATTATGCATTTAAAATCATCATTACTTCGTCAGAAGTCATTTTAGGCGAGGTTGCTAAGGCGTAGCGTTCGGGGTAAAAGTACCGGGTTCGAAAACTGGCCGTGCTTTGACTTCTCTTCACGATAACCGAAACTGTTCAATGTACGTAGAGCCGTACAAATATTTACTTGTTCAAACCAAATCTTGCAAGTTTGGGGCAAGCAAATATGAACAGCAAAGTAATTTTATTTCAGCAACGAAATTTTTCAGTGCCCATATACAAACAATTGTGTTTCGCCAAACAAACTTTGTTTTATTCAATAAAATCTTCTTCTTAGGGCACGCCAAACTCATTACAGTAATTGTTCACGTTAGTAGTAAATTGATATTTGTAAGAGTGAAACAAGTAATAGTCTTAGCTTTTATATAATAATGTGTTTTAAGAAACTGACAACAATGCATGAACCCGTCATCTCCATTCTTATTATAGATAATCGTATAACTTCCAAAGTGCAACCATTTAAATCTATGACCTCGTGCACAAACTTCAGCGAGGCCAGTTTGGCAAAAATTCGCTAAAACCTAAAAAGTGCTGATATGCACATTATCCGAATCAGTTAACCGACTGCCCAGAGCAAAAAATTTGGGGCACGAATTAAAATATTAATAATAAAAATAAAATCACGCTGGTGAGAGTACCAGCAGGTCAGGCCCGGCGAAATTACAATATATCTTCTGTGCGCGTGTTCAGTTTCGTTAATTTCCTCCCCAGGGGTATCGGCGGAAGCACAAACCTGTAATAGGGGAGATGATATCGGGGGTAAATGTGCTCGCGAGGCCATGCGTGCTCTTCGTATTAACTAGCTTTGTTTCGCAGTGATACACGCTTCCCTTCACTTTTTTTTTTAAAATTAAAAAAAGATAACCACTGGTGTGATAGTTACTGTTTCGGCCGTTCGTGTCAGTCGTTTCTCCGCTCGTTCACCTTCCACCCAGTTCTATTTTTTTTTTTTTTTTTTTGTTCTCGCTTGGAAACGACACTCCGATGTAATTGCATCAAACACATGTCGGGTTTCTCGCTATTGAATCGATAAATTCGAGCCCGCGTCTTCTTTGGAAAAGCCAGTCAAGCGCCAGACTAACGGCGTTTTTTTTTTTTACATTATAAATTGTCAAATGCATTTTTTTTCATTGCCATTTAACTAGGGGTAATACTCGTAGCCTTGACAGAGCTTTTTTTTTTTTTAATGAGGATCACAACTTCTTTGCTTGAATTTTCTTAATGTAACATTATCTTTCGCGCGGTATGCTGCGACCCTGCCTTAGAACTTTGCCAAACAAGAATGCACACTATAAAATAATTTTTAGAAGATTTCCTAAACTGTAATGAAAGTTTTTTAAAATATGCGTACTGCGGATTATTTACCACGCATCACGCTGCAAACATATAGGTTGTTCACGAAAAAGTAAGCACTTTTGAAATCAACCATTGAAAGAAAAAATTCACTGACCGTTAACTGCATATGCGATACCGTACACATTGGCATGTATGCTCCCAGTTAAGTTTGCAGCGAATTAAGTAGTTTTAAGTCTTGACGTTGTATTGCGAGTGCAATGTTTACATTTATGGCAGTTCATTCTGGTGTTTTTTTCTTCTATATATATATATATATATATAAGAGTATTAATTTACATGTTAGTAGCACATTTTCGTTCATAACAGTTTCGTGTTTTCACTCGACTGACGCATGAATAAAGACTCTGGGCCCAAAGCAATGAAAATTTTACAAATGGCGGAAGGATACAAAGAGAGCAGAACAGTATATTTTAGGCAGAGCTTTCAAAAGTGCTCACTTTACCGTGATCAGCCTGTAGAAATGCCACTATACACAGTCTGAGAACTTCGCTGCGCATTTGACTCTTTCCTGAACAAATGTAGGAAAGCCACACTGCACGACTGATGGGAGCAACCATTGACGCGGGGAGATGCGGGGTTGCGGTGGGATAGAACAGGTTCAGAAAAACCCGGGGTGGCATGCAGTTGTTAACTCTTAGCCAGAGGTTTGTGATGCTATGCGCAAAAATTGGTTCTGTGTTTAAAGCTTGGTGGTGTGGGACGTTCCCAACAGTCACGAACAGTACCATGGATGTATTAGAAAGAAAAAAACTTTACCGTGCGTGACTTTTCAGTTTGAGTATACAACGATGCGGTTAGTTAGCGGAAATTCTTCTTAGAGGGCACGTTTCGCTGATGTAACAGGTGACGAAAGTCCCTAGGAGATCTTTTCACGAAATTTCACTTCCCTCAACGAGTCATTCCTTGTAGGTTAAGTGTGTAGGACATGAAAGTTTTGTCGGCAGCGAGGTCATTACAGACGGAGCCAAGTTACTCAGAGAATCACGAACGGAAAAGGAATCGGCCATTGCCTGTAGTAAGGAACCATCCCAGCTTTCACCTCGAGTGATTCCGGGAGACCATGGAAGACGGAAGAAAATCAGGTTGTCCGGACAGGCAACCGAACCCCAGATCCTCCCGAAGGCGGGTCCAAAAGTGCTCGCTCGGTGCGTCTATTACCAGTGACGGGCATCGCTTCATCGGGCACCACGGCGGCCACCTGTCGACAACGAGGTAACTGCCGAGGTATATAGTCCATTCACGGTTACTTCTAACATTTCTGAAGTCCTGCTGAAGTTGTACTTTCAGGTTATTCCTCCGCCTCGTGCAAATAAAGCTTAACCCTTGTCTAGAATATTTCACCAAAGCGACAACGCACCACATTCGTGCGTACTCAATGTAATAAAATTTTGCATAAGAACTATTTCTTACTGGGCATTACCAACACACATATTTTCTCTCAGTTTTATTCATATTAATTAAAAATGAAAAATTATGATTTATGAATAAATTATAAGTAAAAGTTCAATTTAACTAAAAATAAGGTACGTTTATGTTTACGTAAGTATAAAATGTTTCGGATACATTACATATTTAGGAAACAAACATGTCATACATGGGATTTTTCAAGGGTTTGATTCAGAAAGTGTGAAGAAACCGCGAAAAGACTATATATCTGGTTGCAGGACGGATTGAGCACTTTTTGAGAGCCCTGCTTATTTTATTCTCTCTACACCGTTGTGTATCCGTCAAACACATTTAAAGATCAACTGTGCCGCTGACCTAATGATCGAGCGATGTGGCACATCACAGTTCCCGGTGCAGTAATCCTGATTTCATTTCCCCATGTTTTTATCCGAAATCCTTCCGGGCGAATACTGGGATGGTTCCTTATTACATCCTTCATTGCGTCTACATCCTTTTGAGATAGACGAAGTGGACGTGTTTAGGTTGGCATCATAGACTGCCTTTTCCTAGGGTTGTATATGTCATTCCTAACCGTTTGTTGATGATTGTGAAGGGAAGGGGGGAAGTAAACTGAAATATGAAAATGAAGAAGAAAATGGGAGCACTAGTAGAAAATTAACCCGCTACACACAGTCCGCAAACAATATCCCGGGCGTAACAAAATCCTGCAACGAATCGTGGCGGGAACTGAACCAGGGACCTGGAATAGGAAGAGATCGTCTTACTACTAAGCCAGTTGGGGCTGCGGTGGTGTAGTGGTTAGACTACTCGCCTCCCATCTAGGCGAACAGGGTTCGATTCCCGGTGGAGCCGCACCCGGATTTTCGCATGTGGGAATCGTGCCGGACGATGCCGCTGGTCGACGGGTTTTCTCGGGATCTCCCGTTTCCTCCGCCCTTTCATTCCGGTGCTGCTCCATACTCACCTCGCTCCACTCTCATCAGCTCTCAAGACCTCGATGTTAAGAGTCGTACAAATCTCTTCACTCACTCATTCACTAAGCCAGTTGTAATCACAGCTCCTTTAAACCGATGGAACCTAAAACGAGTGGACTGTTGGGCGTGCAAAAAAGTGAATTTATTCTCAGTAACAAATTAAAAATTTGAGTGATGTAGCACAGTGGTACACCACTGGCCTCGTATTCGGGAGGACCCAGGTTCGATTCCCGGTCCAGCCACCCTGACTTCGGTTGTCCATGGTTTTCAGAAATTTAAATTGTTCCAGGCGATTCCTTCTTTTTGCCTTGCCTCCTTTCAGGGACACTCCAAACACCAAATAAAAAATCCACATGTGGTTCCCAACTTAGACAGAATGGCGCTAAACGGGGCCGGGTGCCCTATCCGAGGAATACATCTGTCGCTCCTGCTGGCCCGGAAGAGTGGAAGAGGTGATACGAGATGGAGGTGGAAACGCAGTGGAATATTTACTGGGGAAGGAAACGGGAGAGCCCGGAGAAAGCCCCAAACCACGCCAGCGTCCATCACACTCCCACGTGAAAACCGGCCGTCCGAAAATTTTCCTAGGATCGAACAAGGAACCTCAAACGTGAAAGGCCAGGAACCAAGCCAACCGTGTCAAAACGCCCATTGGGATTAATAAAATAAATATTCAAATACGGTGCGAATGACCTCGCTGGGGCTACCGGGGCACGTGAAAATAAAATTTCAGTAATTGTATGCGAGAATCAACATGCGGGACGACTGACCGGTGCGGTTAAAGATAATTAAAGCAGGAGTCACGCAGCGT
>NQII01000242.1:515380-559383 GCA_002778355.1 Clitarchus hookeri | reverse complement strand
GGTCAGCAACACGAGCAGACGGCGAGGTCCTCACCTGTCACTGCAGCCAGATTTATTGTGACACGGACCGCAGCGGACTGGCGCGCCAACTAACTGTGTTACACGGATGGGCTCCGCTGCCCAACTAGTTCAGCCGGGCTGGCGTGATGTGCTCCCGAAACGTCACTTAGCTACACACTGCTGCCTCAGAGTCCTCGCACTAGGACAGTTCATATTCGTCGCGGGCTCAACGTTTCTCTTCGAAATACTACGGTTTATATTTTTATTTTTCTCCATCCGACACTGGAAATATTGTCCTGGACAACAAGATATTCACAGGAACATTTTTAAAAATATTTTTAATACTAAATCCTGCTTCTGTCATGTCAAATTTTAATTGCTATGGCTCTCGTATTTCTTCCAGTGATCAAAATACGAGCATTCGTTCTGGAATGTAAACAGGGAATTGAAATAGTTTTATGTACTACTTAACTTAAATACTTTACATCCCAAAAAAGTAAGCATTCTACGTCTGGGATATTCCTCCGCCTCATGCAAACAAAGCTTAACTAAGTGTAGAAAGTTACACCAAAGGGACCACACACCGTATTCGTGCGCACTCAGATACGTCATTTCTTACATGAGAACTATTTCTTACTAGGCAACACCAATACACCTATTTTATCTCTGTTTTTATGCACATTACTTGTTAATTAAATATAATATTTTATATAAAAAATATAAGTGTCTGTGTGAATGATCTTCAGCAGACAGTAGGTATAGTCTATTCGCAGTTTCTTCATACTTTTTGAATGAAACCTTTGAAAAATTTACATGCTTTATTGTTTTCCAAATACTTCATGTATCGCAAGCGTTTTATAGTTGTGTTAACATAAAAGTACCTCATTTAGTTAAATTCTAGTTTTACGTATATTTTATCTATAAATCATAATATTTAATTTATAAATAATGGAATAAAACAGATATAAAATAGGTGTGTTGGTAATGTCTTGAAAAAATAGTTCTTATGTAAAATATTACATAACTGAGTACACACAAATGCGGTGGCATTGCGTTTACGCAAATTTCGTTTGCCCTGAAGTTAGGGTAAAAGAAATTAGGGTAAACGAAGTTAAGCCAAACACCGTTAGGAAAACGCAGTTTCTGTCTAGAATATTTCGAAATTTGGCATTTTAGGGTAAACAAAGTTAGGCTAAACGCATGTAGGATAAACGCCGGTAGGCTAAACGAAGTTAGGCGAAACGAAGTCCGGAACGATGTTGTTCTAACCACAATCTAGCAAATCCTTAATTAAAAAGACTTTAATGTAACTATTTAATAGAATGTATATTTAATCACTTTTCTAATACTTACAATTTGTGTACAGACAATTATAGTTGGACCACCACACGAAATGGAAGGGTAGAGTGACGAACACTGCTCAGTAGATGGCTGCATTCAATTTGCATGCCTGACACTTGGGAGCAGTAAGGTTTAGTTCTCAGAAGATACGTTTGGAGTCGCCTATGTAGTATCAGTAGCTCAGAAAAACAACATTTATTTTCCAGTACCAACCAACAGAGTTCGCAAGCCTCTTACTGTTTAGTTGCGCTCACCACTAAGGGTGAGTTTTACCACCTCCGGCTAAATCTGGAGGTTGGCTATCTGGGAGTTGGGCTTGACTGTTGGTTAAATAGAAGCTAGTGTTTTATCACCATTGTGTAGCCTCCTGTTTTTAATCAGAAAGTTCGTGTCTGAGTTTGTATATGTTGGTAACAAAAGTTACTAAAATCTAGTGACTTTTCGTGATTGTACTGTTTAAAGAACGACATTTTAACAATTTTAATTGGTTACTTTTTATATTTTCTATATGGTTAACATATAATTTTGTAGTTAAAGATTTATTAGTAGTTAATTTTTATTTAATAACACCGAAATTGTGTGGTTAGTATATTTTAAGCTTCCTATATTGGAAAGCAAAAGTTAAATGTAAATATATTTGTGACAAAAAAACATTTTTTGTTTCATAACTTTAACCCCAAAGTCTGAACAACATTTCTTTATGCAGAAACCAGCACTTACGAATCATTGTGCAGCCGCCGCGCTACATGTTCTGGTCCACGGTTGCCTGCAAGATATAAGGCACAATAACGTCCAAAATGATTACTGATTATCGAAACGAAAATGCCATTGACTAATGTTACGTTAAAATGCT
The DNA here is from genome assembly GCA_002778355.1 of Clitarchus hookeri. NCBI lineage: Eukaryota > Metazoa > Arthropoda > Insecta > Phasmatodea > Phasmatidae > Clitarchus > Clitarchus hookeri. The sequence goes on along the minus strand of NQII01000242.1, from coordinate 557,189 downwards.
ATTCGATGGTAGTATTTATAATATGAACATATATATAAATAATCGCATCACTGGGGAGTATTTTATATCGCCCAACTGTACTTATTATTGCATAAATACTCGTAATGGTCGTATTTCTGCCGTGCATTCCTTTCCAAATATGACGCCATTTTCTTTCTTCCCGAACTCAGGTTGGAAGAGTTAGCCCCTGGTTCATCCTCGGTAACAAGCAACTGGGAGCTAAATTCGCTGGTAGACGTTGACTTGAAGTGATAAAACGGAATTCAGTGTTAGCCAGCGGCTAATTTTTGACCGGGAACTTAACAGGAGGTGGTAAAACCGGCCCTAAATAATTTGTGTTACGCAATAAAGAACGTTAGAGTTAATTTTACCGAAGGAAATATCGGAATCAGTAACCTTAAAATGACACGGAAAATAATAAATCAAATATCAAATTGTTTATAGAATTCAAATTATAGTGGTGTTCTGGAAAAATATTCTATAGTGCCAAGTAAAAATAATATAAAAGTTTTTTTTTTTTTTTTCCAGAAACCCTTACATGTTCAAAGAACAATGGGATATGGAGAATGTCGCATTGTTACAGACACACGCACAATCACAAAAATTCACTTACAAATAAATAAGTAACTATAACAGATAAATTACACAAATAAAATTTTCAACACATGTGCAAAATAATTGCAATTACAATCCTATCTTCAAAAATTAAAACAGTACAGTTAAAATACAAAATTTGAGTAACATAAGGCCTATAGGTTCAATACATACGTCATACAAATTTACATGGTTGTCACACCTATCCTACTAATTTAAATGCATTATAACAGAAGATATATTCTTCTAAATTATAAAAAGAATTATTACACAAAAATGTTTTTATATTTGTTTTAAATAAAATTTTATTTGGGTAACATAAGCTCTTGTACTACTGAGGTAATACATTAAAAAAATTTGTTACCGTTAAATATGCACCCTTTTGATATAACTTTAAAGGCATAATAGGTAAATGTATATTTTTGTTATAGCGTATAGTATGTTTCGTAATTATACACTTCACAATTTATGTTAAATTTATCCAAATTATATGAGAAATATTTAAAGTTCTCTATATATGTATAGTGCTGTTAAAGTAAAAATATGTTCATTTTTGAATAACTGCCTACAAGACTCACTAGTTTTCTTATTACACATAATTCATATAACTTTCTTTTGAAGGATATACACCTTTCTAGCATCTACAGATTCGCCCCAGAAAATTATCCAAACGACATTACAGATTGAAAATATGCATAGTAAACTGTTTTGAGTGGATGTTTTGAGGTTATTTTAATAAGACGCCTAAGAGAATAGCATGCTGCACTGAATTTATCTGTGATTAGCGAACCGGCCCGGCTTCGCCCGGTAACAATTTAGTTTTTACAGCGATACTTTGAAAGACAAAAATGATTACTGTGGGTCATCCTTAAAAGATAAGCATATGCTATCGCGGACTTTTCTGTGGACCTTTTTGAGAGTTACCATCCTGTAGTACATTAATTTGATGTATCTCTTATGGTTTAGTCAGCGCAGCCACTTAAGCGCCCTAAAGGTGGTTTTTTACGACTTGATTACATACTGTTTGACATTTATCTACTATTCTTACATTAAATATAAATTAATTATACACCAAAACCTTTCCCAAGAAATTCTCTAAATGATGTTGAAAACCGCATCAAAATCCATCAAGTAGTTTAGAAGTACTAAGCAAATATGCAGACAGACGCGGATAAGCGACTTTGTTTTATACTATTTAGAGATATACTTTACATACTTTTTCATATTTAAATTTTGATCAATAATTAACCCTAAAAATTTCGTAGAAGTCTCGCTTGTTATATCTTTATCTCTGCATACAACTTTTAAAACATTATTTTTAGTGCAAAATATTGCTTAATTTGTTTTATCACAATTTAAGGCCAAATTATTCACCGAAAACCAATTGGCTAATTATAACACATTTCATTAAATTTATGTTCAAGTTCCAAATGTGATTCAGAGTAATTAATAAACTAGTGTCATCTGCAAATAAGACCGTTTTTACATTTTGGCCTAAACTCATGATCTGTAATTACAATTTTCCGACTTTAATTCATCAAATCAAGTATTGTTGAATTAACAAGTTGAACTTATCTCTAACACCATACAAATATAATTTTTTAATTAATATCTCATGGCCTACACAATTGAAAGCTTTGTATAAATCACAGAATCCCCCTGCTGCATGCTGCTTAATATTTAATATATTAGTTGTAAGGTCGAAAGTGGCATCAATATTTGACAATTCCTTTCTAAACCCAAATTGAGATGAAGATATTATATCGAAAGTTTCCAAATACTCAAAATTAATCTTACATAGATTACTTTTTCTGAAATTTTAGGAAAAACTTAAGAGTTATGATATACAGTAGGTCTGTAGTTATTCTCATTTTATTTGTTACCTTTTTTATGTATCGGACTTAAGCAGTGCTAACATAATAAATTACCAAAATTACATCAACAATACGAGAAGAATATATTCTCAAATGTAATTTTTGTTTATTTTTCAGCTGAGATTATGAACTTGCAAATGTGCAGTGTCCAAAACCACTATCATTGTTTCTAAAAGAGAGGCAATTCGCACTTTAGCCTTGCATATAAAAAAATTATAAACGCAATGATATAAAAATAAAAGAATATAATTTTCTTTTTCCAAAAATTTTGTTTTTATTTACGTATTTTTAAGAGAAAACACATTGCTCACTTTTCTCATGCGATATGGCTGCCAACATGGCATACAATATTGGATGCAATTAGTAATCGTTTTTAGAGCAAATTCTAGCATTAAAACTTTACCATATCTTGAAAGGTTCATTGGGGAAATAATTGATGCCAGAATTATAGTTCGCGTGTACAGGGCCTAATAGCAGCTGACGTCAAAAACTTTACTATAATTTATTGTGTAAATGGCAGCAAGAAATCGACGAGGCGTCATATCGGTTGCTGGATATGCTAATACGGTGTCGGCGTCATAATTAAATAATTTAAAATTACATAATTAAATAACGCCGTCTACAACTGACCAATTACGAGAGTGCTAGCGGCAAGAATTACTCATCACGTCACTTAGTTACCATGGCAACGGATCAATAACTGCTCAGATATTAGGGCCTTCTAATCACATTACAAAACAGACTGAAAAGACATATAAATGTGTTTACGATAAAATAAAATCAAAATTTTAAAGAACAGTGAAATTACATACTAATTAACATAGTTCATGTGCCAATGAAAAATATTATCAGTGAAATCGTATTCCTTCTTACAAATACATAAAAAAGTAAATAACTAAAATCTGTATGTGGTCTAATTTTACAACGTTACAAGGTTATTTTATTTGTTTGGAATGAGTTTTCGAGGAAAAATGTAAGGAATAGCAGACGAACAAATCAAAATAAAGTAGTTTGACATGTCACACATAGTGTCAGAGTAAAAAGAGCCTGCGACAGATTAAATGCAAATGATTTCTCTATTAAATGTAACAGTAATTGATGTAACAATAAGAATAGGAATAAAGTGATGGCAATAACTCAATCCAGTGATGAAGAATTTAATAATAGGTCTATATAACTTTTGAAAACATAAAATAAGTCGCTGAAATCACCTCACTCCACTCCACGTTTATTATCCAACCGTTTTTAATTATGTGTTTTCTTACCGAACCTCTGCAACATACTTCATGCACCAGAGCCAGGTGGGACCCTTAATATTATGTTCTCGCAACTAGGAATGCATATATTTGAATCTCCCTGAATGCGTGTGTTGCAGTGTTATATTATCGCTTCGGCCGCACCGAAAATGTATTTTTCAATTAAAGAAGTGTACGACATATCGTAAAGGAAATAATAAAATTGTTTCCCACTGTTTCGTCTGCAAGGAACGTGAAAGTCCCATGGCTGCAATCGTTGGTTTAAATTTTTCCTTGGAGTATCTTAGTGTGGTAAATCTAAATAAACAAAACTCATGCCTACAAATAGATCCACCGAAAACACAATATGTTTTTTTTTAAATCAAGTTAGTGAAATTTTGAAAATATAGTAAAGTTTTTCTAGTGGCCACCTATGCCTGAAAAATGAGCGGGATTGTGTTCAAATAGTTTGTAAAAACGTAATAGTACAAGATAATCCAACAATAGTATGTAAAAATTCCTGTGAGATAAAGATTCAATTGGGGAAAAAAAGGGGAGGGGGTACATTTGAACCCTTTCCGCGTTCTGGAGATGATAATTCAAAAAATCCTGAAATTAGTTTCTGATCGACTTATTATTTTTAATAAGAATTGCCTTGACATCACAAATGGTTTGAAAGACATTTAGTACTAATTGAGAGCACATTTTACACCTTTACTCCCATGTAGGTACGATACAAAAAATCGTATTATTAGTTATTTTGTAATTTTGCCGATAGTATTATGAAGAATAAAGAACGGCGATCACTCATTAAAGTTGATAGATGCTAAAAATTCATTGATAATTCCGTGTAGGTAAAATATAAAATATAAAAAAAAAATTAATGAGTTTTAAACATTAGTGTAAGCATTGTTTTTTAACAACTTTAACCACAATAGTCTGTCAGGAATATTAGTTATTGAGTATTACGTGAAACCACAATCCAGCGTTTCCTATTTCCCTTTTTAGTGTGCCATAAGGAAAAGCCACCCAGAAAATTTCGAGTGCTATCTCTAGCGGGCTAGGTTGCGTGTGATGAACTAGTGAGTGAAGGAAAGGATGAATAACTCTATGAATAAGAGCACTTAATTTTACACGTAGAGATAAACTTTCTTATGGGTTTTGTAGACATTAAACGTTATTGTATTAACCTCACCGCTGTTGTACTTAAACAGCAGTACCCAAGTGCTACCGCGAGCCCATTCGGAAACGCCTTTACATCTGTATAGATTCCTGTTCTTGGACAGACACTGGTTGTGGCGTCATCTTGTGTCAGCCTGTGTGGATGGAGTGCTGTCAGGCTTGGCAGTGGCGTTATTTGGTCATTTGTCATTTGGAAATCGCCACTAGCTGCATGAGAAATTGAATCGGCATGCAGTGCATAAAAAATGGTGACTAACAGCAGAACACTGAAATAGTTAATTTTGTACTACAACCGCGTAGTAGACAAACAGTTCATCGAAAGTTTCACACGTTGCATAATTGCCAGGCGTTTTGAAGCACCCTATGAAAACACGTGTAATGTTTCAAAGAGAACCGTTGGCATGAGAGTGTTGAACCAAGGAAAAATATCTTCTTAATCTGAGCATTATTATTACTAATTCGTGCAAGTTCACGGTTACACATTTTCAAACATTACTATGATGGCACCTCTTATGTTAGCCTACTAATGACAAGAGGACGATACTACCAAACAAATGTTTTGCACATAATAAATCCATAAAAACGATGTACTAAGGTTTGGAGGCAGATTCACACTAAGTTTCCCGTCCATTCAACCTGAACGCTCACTGTAAACAACGTGTACCATGCATTAATAAGCTTACATTACTGAAGCTGTATATTTGTTTCTGTTGACTGTCAGTGCGCGATTCCCTGCAGGGACTGTTGATATTGCCTGCGCGCCTGGAACTATATCGCTGCCACCGAAAGTTCTGTGTGCACTTCACATGGAAACGATGAGCCTTGAGTAGTTAAAACAAGAGGGCCATTTTGTTTTAGTTGAAACAAGCATTTGAAAAATCATAAATCATAACATGTATGATGTGTTTGGTGGTTTCCTACATATGTCGTGTATCATAAGTGTTTTATACTTCTTTTAACATGAACGTACCTCATTCTTTGGTTAAATTTAACTTTTACTTATATTCTCTCTATAAACATTATAATTTATTTTTAATGTAAATAAAACCAGGGAGAAAATAGGTATGTTGGCAGTGTCTAATAAGAAATAGATATTATGTAAAGAATTATCACAATGAGTGCCCACGTATGCGGAGCGTTGTCCCTTTGGTGTAATTTTCTAGACGTAGTTAAGCTTAGGCGGAGAACTTAAACTGGGCTTCAGAAAAGTTGGAATTAACCGTAAATAGGTTTAAATAGGTAATATTGCTCAATAAACCAGCGTGAAACGTTCATAATTCCTGAAGGTTATATATATGCAGCGCTCAAAATTTATCTCGAGCTCTCGCGTCATCTCTTGCGCTTTCTCTCTCTCTCTCTATTTCCATCTTTCTCGTGCTCTCACACTCTCTCTCTCTCTCTCGCTCTCGTGCGTATTCTCTCTCTTGCTCTGATGCGTGTTCTCTCGCACGCTCTCCCCCTGAGTCTCTCTCTCTCTTTCTTTGGTTAATAATGACCCAGATACAATGAGGAGCAAACAAGTGTGTCGGGACGGTGCACGAGGAGGGCCAATAAAGAGACGGAATGAGTCGAGCACTCTGCTGACCAAGGTCTCTACAGCCGGTGTCGAGTGGGCGTGGCTGCAGTTGAGCTGTTGTCGAGCGCACTGTTTGGCCGGCACCACTTCACTCCGGTCGTTACACGAGCGAGTGCGATATAAACATGTCGCAAGTTCTTCGTCCTCCACTCGACACTCTTAACTAAAATAAGAAATGAGAGCGCAGCAGAGGACGAAAGAATCACTCACTGTCCGGCCACTTATTGCAGCAAGGATTGCAAAATTGAAACTTTGACAGCCGCTGCCCTTCCCATGCGAATATAGGCTGTTCACGGTAAAGTGAGCACGTTTGAGGCCCTAGTTAATTTTTCCTTTCAGAATTTTTTTTTTATTATTTAACCATTTTTTTTAAAATAAATATTGCTATGTAATGAATAAACACCGTGTGTATATTCCGCCGCACTCAGAAGTCCGCGTGTAAGGCTAAAATAAAATATATTTATTGACTATTATTCCAAATGAGACGGCTTTCAAAAGTGCTCACTTTACCGGGAATAGCCTATAGTCGCGAAGTGTGTACCTTGGTAACGTAATTTTGCTCAGCGTTTGCTGTATCGTTAGACACTAAATTTTCCGATCTTAGTTTATACCTCGACATAAATGAAGTGTATATGTAGATGGGCTGTTCATGGAAGTGAGATTTTTGAAAGCCATGTTACTCCCACTTCTCATCTTGTATCCTTCCAGCATACGTACAATTAACATTTTTAAGGTTGCTTCTACTACAGGTTGGGAAGATCAATGGTAAAAGTTTGGCAACCAAAGCTTTTTGCCACTAGGTAAGCGCTAGTGTCGGCAATGTACCATATTTTCTCTATTTTCTACTTTAAAAAGCAGAATAATTGTAAAACCATAAATCAAATATAAAATAACTTCGTAACAAAATAAAATCTTTCTCTTTTATTTTTCACGTAACTTTAATTTTTAATTAAAAGTTACCGTTTGGAACATTGCGCACCTGACGGCGGAAATTTTCCCTACCCCAAACTCTCCCACAAGAAATCTCGTTTTGTTCCGGACCTGAGTGTAATAAACCTTAACATTGCCATGCGTCTGACCACTTCAGGCATGCACCCTCAAGTCAAACATGGAACTGTTAGAAATATAAATGTGTTTCTAATATGCCAATTCCTACTGAGGTGTGTATAAAACAAGAAATAATAACTTAAGTTGCATAAATATAGACATTACACTCGCAATACTTCCAGTTTTATTAATAATTTTTACTAATTTCTTGCTAACTTAAGGGGCTTGCCTGCCTGGTGCTCGAGTTGCGTTGCAGTGTGTTTGAAATCCAGGTTTTTTTTTACGAATCTACAAATGTGCGTCCAATGTGCTGGTCTACGAAAAGAACTCACCCTTAAGACCATGCCTGTCGATAACTTTAAAGACGTCACGCACATTATAAACACCATTTCAGAGCACTCCAGCATAGCTAAAAAAAAGGGGGCTTTTTCAAAGCGCCGTATGTCAAAATATACGTGTTATATACACACAGAAGTACTCAAGGGGCATGCACTGAACCTTCCTGCAGACTTTTCATAAAAAAAAAAAAGATCGGGTCACCGCTGAAAGTGCTATAGGTACACGCAGCACTACGAGAGCACTGCGCGTCTGTTCAAAGCCCTGCGCGTAGCGGCGATGGCGCACTTGTAGCGCGTGCCAGCGTAGTCCTTACAGCTTCCGCGCTTCCTAGTTTCAAACGCGGAGAAAACTCCAGGCAGGCGAGCCCTTAAACTAGCCTGTATACAGTATACATTTAGTTAAAAGTAGTAATTGTTTTAAAAATGTTTTCTTGAAAAGTTCTTACTTTATCGTGAACATGCTATAATTGTGTCATGTTGTTAGGATTTCTGTTATGACAATTACAACCAGGGGTCGAGCGACTGATATTACCCATAATGACACTAACCCCGTAATGTTCTGTCCGATGTAACAACTGCCATAAATACAGATCTTAAAAACTGGTCTCGTGTGTGAAAGTGACACTATTCCTAACGAGCAGATTTACTGCAACATCACATTCAAGTGAATGAGAGATATTTGAGTGCTTCAAAAGCTGAAGTCCTGGCGACTATGGGGGTGAACTGAAGTTGGAATGCAGCAGCGACAGAAAAGTGTGGAAAACGAAGAGAACTCCGAGAAAACCCAGTGACCAACGGCACACATTTCCCGAGTACGGAAATCCACGTATAACTCCCAAGGCGAACTCGGTTCACTGAAACTGGCGACAAGACGTCTGACCACTACACTGCAGCGGCCCCGCGTGTCATTAAATTAAGCAGAAAATTATTTTTATTGGGTTTATTAACACCTGCCGCTTCCATACCGCGAGACTAAATGAATAGCGTCTTAGATACTAAGCTAACGTAACTTGCAATTAAATATGACGCATAAACCATGGTTTACAGCAGATTAGACCTGGAAACTCGTATACATATAGCATCTTTGCGACTAATAAGCGTGTTTTTCCTGAACTTTAGGCATAACTTTGTGAGATGATTTGTTGTGTAAAATAAAGTAAGCCTATGGCATAACTATGACAGAACGTAATTATTAAGGAATAGACATCCCCTTAAAAACTGAGAATTGGAATTAGTAATTTACAAAATGTCAGAAACTGCGTAAGATAAAACAATTTCCTGGATATAGTGTTAGTCTGATTTAATATCTGCCATCTGTGAACTTTTGGCGGGTAATGATGTCGCTGTTATTAGAAAATTAGTGGGTGTCATGTTTCAAACATGTGTTTCCCGTGGGTATTAACTGATTGTTAAGATGCAATAATCATGTGTACATTAAAGAAACACAAGGCTTTCTTTGCCTTGGCGTAACAACTCCTACAGGCGAACGGTTCTCGAGAAAAAAAAACATGCAACGTTTGAAAGGGTTCCGTAGGTTGCCTACTTCTGTAAGCAGTAAATGTAACAACACGCATACATTTGGAATTTGAATGGCGTAATTACTATACCCCGTACACTTTCAAGTTTTCAGTAGCCTGAATGTTTTCAGTCTGGACCCTGTACACTTTCAAAAGTAAGGTTCATCCAATTACGAATATGCGATTTTCCTGCTGAAGTTTCTTCCGGATTATTTTTTTTAGCATTTCTGCTTGTTTCAGTTTGCTAGTATAACAAATTGCCTCAAAATGCTGCGCGACAGGTCTCGCCCTCTAATTACCCTACCCTACACCCCACCCTCCAAATTAACACGGGCATGTCACAAACGGGATACAAAGTACTTTTCATGTGATTTCAAATAATTGTGTTGAAACTAATCTCTTAATGGATTCTTCAGTGGCCACTAAAATATGACTACTTATTATGCAGTGACGCCTGAAAGAAACAGGCGATTTCTCAAAAGCAAATATTTATCATGTGAAAATATGAATTAATAATAAAATATACTACATATTTCAAAGACGTTTAGAAAAATACTGAGTCGGGAACAATTGAACACTGTTGTTCAAAAACACCGGCATATTTGATAATCAAATTTAAAGACGAAATAAAACATCAAATTTTTACATTTTACAAATTATATAAAATAATTTTGAATATATTTGAAAATGTGTCCTACTGTAAGGTGTATTTTTTTTTTTTTTTTTTTAAGTAGTCATTACTGCTGTTGCTTTTCCGTGCAGTCCATTACAGGAAGAAATGTGACGAATGTTGTGATCTGTTTTCACATATTTCCACATTTTAAATCTTATTTATCAGATATATTTCCTGCACGGTGAAATGTTATGCCTCCGAGTTCCTAATGGGATTGTCACTTTAAATCGCATTATGCTCAAAGAGCTTCTGTGCAAATTAATTAACTTCATAGTCTTATTTCGTTTCCAACAATTTTCCACGATTTTAAAGTTTCGTTATATCGGAAACGGCCATTTTTGTCCTGCACGATTTTGATTGTCTGAGCGCGTTAAACATCAAAAAACTTTAGAACCCGTCCAATTTCCCAAATGTTCGATGGAAACCACAGCCATACAACTTTTCCAGACAACCATGGCGTCGAAAATGGCGTTTCAGGGACGTTAGAACAACCAACTTTATTTGAAGCAGTTTGACGGAAAAATTCGACAGCGTGTCAGAATCTTAACAGAGCCCCAAAAGGTTCGCCACTCCTATGATGGAGCTATTGTTTCGCCATTGTGTTTGACGAGTAAGCGGGAGATGCGAGCCAGTCGTCGACGTGTAATTCCCAACCTCGCAAATAACCCCAAAAGTGCGTGTTAAATGGATACGTCAATCGTACCTTGAGACAGCTCGGCGGTCGACGGCCCGCAAAGACCGCTGCGTCAGGTTCGGGGGAAAATGGCTGTCCCGCTTTGCGAACCGACCACATTGACGTTGTAAATTGCGTCCGCGCGCCACATATTAAAAAAAAATACAATATTGGAGTGGAATTAATAATTGTGCCTGTGCTCCGGCGGAGTGGATACCAAATACGTAATTACTTTTTTTATACAATTCCCCGCCCCCTCATTTCAACCTCCTCCCGTTTCCCCCCTGCATCGATAGGTCGGGGCAAATGAAACGGCAACGGCAGACGGGCACGCGGCAGATAGATGAGCTCGTCAGCGGTCGTAAACAAGATCGCGAATTGTTTGCGGAACGGACCGTGCGGCGCAGCGGCCGGTCCTGTCGTCTGCGACCGCGCAATTACGTTCGGACGTGTGTCTACACAGCGGGGCTGAACCACCCCCGGCTGCACAAGAGCATACGCCCCCAGCATCTGTCGGCGGCCCGGCGGAGCGCACAAAGCTACAATTAATTCGCGCAACTCCGAGCATGCGAGCGCAGCGCGTTTCGCGCGCGCTAGTGTGTGTGTGTGTGTGTGTGTGTGTGTGTGTGTGCGCGCGCGCGATGTGTGATTGGCCTCCGGACGATAAATTTGTCCCCTGCGCGAGGTCGTGGCGACAACATGTCGACTGCAGGCTACAGCTTCGTAAGCGCCGTCGACCTGGGTTCCTTCGGTTTGCAGCTGTGCACGCCATAGACTAAAGATGAGCTACACCGCGTATTCGTCTTCGGCGCATGCACCCAACATTTACCTACCCCAAAGGAACCCAGCTGTCAAAGTCACTTGGTCAGCAGTGATGGACGTGTTTCTTTATATCTTAATTTTAAAAAGACAAGCACTTTTATATGAATAAAATACTTTCACCAATTCGAATTTAATCTAACTTCATTCCAAATTGGTTAAGAGAAGTACAGCGGTTACAAACTTTCAGGAGAGATAGATAGAGTACACCTAGACGATCGGAAATCACACAGCAATGAATGGTCGGAAACGCTTTCCTGGCACGGTAGTGACGACACAAAACACAAGAAAGGAAGGACACGAACAGGGTGAGAAAACATGTTTATTTTCTTAGTACAGCAAAAAATCAAAGATGGTGTTCAAAATGACGACCCAGGGCCGTGATGAAGGCCTCACATCTCCGGCGCATTGAAGATCTGACGTTGGCGAAAATACCGGGCGTGTCCCGGACTTCCCCAGCAGCTGCCACGATACGTGCAACTAGTTCCTCAACACTGCTAACGGGTTTCGTACACCAGTGCCTTGATGTAACCCCTGAAGAAGAAATCAAGGTTTGTGTTCGTGTCCTTCCTTTCTTGTGTTTTGTGTCGTCACTACCGCGCCAGGAAAGCGTTTCCGACCATGCATTGCTATGTGATTTCCGATCGTCTAGGTGTACTCTATCTCTGCTGAAAGTTTGTAACCGCTGTACTGATATATCCTGTAGAAACATCTCAAAGCACTTGTTTACTAAACAGTGTTCTAACCACGAATCCAATCCACGCCGATTTTGCTAGTCGTATTAGCAGAATAGCAATTCAATGTTGGGACACGGAGATGGGTTGTGCGCAGCCAGCGAGATCGGTATACCTCTATGGTGCATACCTGCTGTATATAGTCCATTCACGGTTAAAGTACATTCGCGGTTATAGTACGTTCACGGTTACTTCCGACTTTTCTGAAGCCCTGCATAGGTTCAACTTCCAGGATATTCCTCCGCCCCGTACAAACAAAAGTTAACCGGTTATAGAAAATCACACCAAAGCGACAACGCACCACATTATTGCACCCTCAGTCTAATAATATTTAGCATAAGAACTATTTCTTACTAGGCATTGACAGTACACCTATTTTATCTCCATTTGTACTCATATTAAATGTAAATTAAATATTTGTAATTATTAATTAAATATAAATATAAAAGTTTTATTTTATTAAAGACAAGGTACTTCTATATTAACACAAGTATAAAACGCCTGTGATACGCAGAATATTTAGAAAACAACCAAACATGTCGAACATGGGGTGATTTTTCGAACGTTTGATTAGAAAATTGTGAATAAACTGCGAATAGACTATACAGTATTACGTATATGTGTATAAAAATTATTTGCCAAAAATTGTCTGTGTCGCCACAAATAAAAATACTGGAAATCTGAAAAACAAAATTAAGTATTAATGCTAACTTTTTTTCCGTTGTGACGATGTGTGCATTTATAAGTTGAGCTAACGAAACAAATTTAGTATATTTGTATATAATACAAACTGCCATCTATGAATGAATAGAATATATAATATACCCCGCAACTTCATATTTATATGGAAAATCGGATTCTCAGATGTTGCTGTCCTTCGATGTATTTTTTATGACTCAAAGAAGCACCAGCTTCCAACACTTTTTTTTTACATAAAAGTTGCAATTTTACTACTGGTTATAAATTTGTCTTATGGTCTAATATTTTTACTGGAAAATTATTTTGCTTTGGTGGTTTTTTACCCCGTAACCAGCTTCGGCAATGGAGAAAGTCGACACGTTTCTGAGTTAAATCATTCATCCACACCATTAGCACAAAATTTAAAATAAAAATTATGTGTAAGGATTTGAAATATCACTACATAGTATAAAAGGAAGTCCCTGGCGCGCGCTGTCTGTTTGTATGACTGCGATAATCTCGAGAACCACTGAACGGATTTGGATGCGGTTTTTACTGTTATGATCTACATTTATCTAGGAAGGTTTACGTATATTAAAATTGCCGTATCACTTATAGGAGCTGGGCATTAACGGTATTAGTGAATCAAATCGGGAAAAAAGTTTGCCGACTACGCACTCTCATGGAATACGCTGCCTAATCCTTTAGAGATATAACAGAATCATGTACGAAATAATTGTGTAAAATTAAACGATCTACAAAAAAGTCAGCGGTAGTATATATCTATATTTAATAGATAAGTAATATTAAGCGTATTTCCAATTTGAATCACACAGTAAAAACAAACGTAAAATTCACCTTCTAAACATAAAGAACCTAATCTTTATCAAAATTAATTAATTCATAAGTAAAACTGTTCAATGTTGATAAGAAATATAATTTACAGCATTCAATTATCGCCAATCACTACATAGTATAAAAGGAAGTCCCTGACGCGCGTCTGTCTGTATTACTGCGCTAATCTCGAGAACCACTGAACGCATTTGGATGCGGTGGTTCAAAGAAAGAGCGATATTATCGCCTACTATTGAACAAGTCGAAACATTTAATGAATTAGTGATCGCAAAATTCAATTCGCAAACACAAGTCTACTCAATACATACAGTACTCGACAGTGAAGAAGCTGTGCACTATCCCACAGAATTTCTTAATTCATTGAATCCTTCTGGCATGCCACCACACAAACTGGTTTTAACTGTTGGAGCTCCCATAATTTTATTGCGAAATATAAATCCACCGAAATTATGCAATTGGCTCGATTACAAATAAAAAGTTATCTCATTGAAAGTACTATTCTAACTGGCTGCGGTACTGGAGAAACGGTTTTAATACCTAGAATACCAATGATTCCCTCGGATTTGCCTTCTAATTTTAAAAGAGTCCAATTTCCAATAAGAGTTTGTTTTGGTATGACAATAAATACGGCACAGGGTCAAACACTTAATGTGGCTGGAGTGGATTTGAGTGGAGCATGTTTTTCACGCGGACAACTATACGTAGCCCTTTCGCGTGTCACGTCAAACAGAAATCTTTTTGTGCTGGTGGTCGGAGGCAAAATGATTAATGTTGTATACAAAGAAATTTTCTAAGCCACTATAATATAATATGGTTAGATTAGAGATGTTGAATGTGGATAAAGCGAAGGAGGTAGGTATGTAACTGGAGGTTCATAATCTCTGCCTACCCCTCTGGAAGACAGGCGTGACGTGTCTGTTTGTATGTATGTTATATATGATAGTAGTTTACTAATTTACTATCATATTGTAATTGTCTTTTCCCCATTTATTTATTAGTGTATCGCTGTAAAAACTAATTTGTACCCGGGCGAAGCCGGGCCGGGTCGCTAGTGTTTTTATAATAGCAAAAACTCCTTGCATGTTGCGGTTGTTGTGGGACCAGCAATGTCAGTGTTCGGAACAATACGAAGTAAGTCAGGGTCATCGGTGTAGCGTCGCAAAAAAACAGTTAGCAAAATCAGCTCGAGGCCGGAAACAGCTGCTCCTGTCGCTCGTGCCAGTTGAAAAAAAGATAACGGCGAAGTTAACTCTTCGTTTAAAACAGGGGTGCCCACCCGGCGTTGCCACCCTAAACTCCAAAGGCCTTATTCATAGTCGTTTTTAGTCCGGACTAAGGAAAGATCATCCTCCGACCAAATTTGTTCGTATTCAGAGAGCCTTATTATTGCTGGGGATCATCTTGTTTTAGTACGGACTAACTTATAGTCCGGACTTAGGGTAGGACTAAATATGTATTAAAATCCAAAAGAAACATGGCGAACTAAAATAAGACAAGTTTGTTAATATTACATGGAAGTGAAAGCTAGATAAAGTTTATGAAACATAAAAAATACGTTTAAGGCCGACTCTGTCAATATGTCGAAGCAAAAATATGCCGATTTAATAGATTAAATATTCCGTGAATAATATTTCGAAGAAAATGCAATCATAATATATCAGTGTTATATATGCCTTTCGAAATTCTGTTTCAATCAAATGCCTTCTCTGAAAACAGATTCTTATCAGATCTGATAGTAATACTTCCAAAAAGAATTTTAATATATGTCCTATTTTCAGATCATTTATAGTAAATTATTTTCTTGTAGTAACTGGATAAGTATCTCAATAGTAGCTTCGTGGATTAATGTGCACAGGGGTGCAAGTTCGAATCTCGTCTGGGTACGTCTTTTGAAAACTATTTTACAATATATTTTTTAATGTATTTAGCACTAAAATACCAATTTATCATCATTATAAAGTCATGGTTGGCGTAAACACAATTAAGAAACCAACATAGAACAATAAGATTATCAGTATATTAATTTTTTCGTCCTCCATCCTGCTGTATTACAATACAGGATCGAAAGTCAACTGTATAAAGTGATAAAAAATTTTTTTTTACATTTATAGAGAAAATATCAAAGGAAATAATTAATTTTGTTAAATGTACTCGCCATAGAAGTGAATAGTCGTATTAAAAATGTTGAACGAACAAGTGAGATTCGAACCTGCAGTTCGCATTTACAAGGTAAAAACCTTATCCACTGCTCTACACAGCCATTGATGCTTTCAAATTAACAAATTAAATTATTCCTGACCATTAAATCATAGATTAAATATTGAATAAGTTGCAATTTACAAGAAATTTGGCCATTAGGTAAACGAACAATATCTGTTTGAATTTACTGAAGCTACTTTTAATGTGTGTGTCATCTCAAATGGTACTTTCCTTTCGTAGTAAAGATTTTGTTTGAGGCGAGAATTTGCAATGCGCATGCGCTGTACACCTCGCAACAGTGTACTTCTATGATCCCTCGATTAAAGTTAGTCCCACTCTAGTCGAGGTTTATGGATAATATAGTTAGACCACCCTTAGTCTGGACTAACCTCAGACCAACTCCGAGGAAGATGATCTCTGGATTAAGCTCTGACTATGAATAAGGCCCTAAGACTCTCCCCTTCCCACTCCTTCAAACCCACCAACGCCTTCCCCCCAATATATAATAAAATTGGATCCAATTTTACTATACTTTTAATATTTTTACTATTATATGTTGTTTTTCGTATTAATTTTAAACTAATTTTGTAATATTAATTTTGACTATGTCAGGAGTGCATATTGATATATGTATATATCCCTTTATTTACAAAATAAATAATACTAATGAAAGATGGTGAAATACAATATGCTTTTGAGTATAGTGGTACCACTTTATTATTATTATTAATATGCATTTTATTTTTTAACCATTTTTTTCTTATTTTATAACCCCCCAATATGACACATTTTCCGTCATAATGACAAAGTTTGTTTAAACCAAATCGGTTCAGTGGTTCTCATTTTGCTGTAGCATAACCTCAAACCAGCGGCACATATTGCGCCGCGTTCAAGATTTTGCCTTGGGAGATAACAGCTGCGCGAAATTATTATAAGCTCATGTCTTTGAGATAACACTTATCATATTTCTTTGTTTACTTTCCGCTACGATTGCTATCTTCTCGTGCATGTTATCTATGGAATTATATTATCAGTTGCATGCGTGTGATGTAACTCTCATTCACTGTTTAACTTACGCTCACAGCAGAGGTAAGAATACAGACAGCTTATGCGCCTTGCACCAAACCCCGCTCACAGAGGGGGGGTTTAAACCCCTCCCTCACACACACGCACGCACAGAGTGTGATAGAGAGAGATAGGGTGAGCGAGAGAGAGAGAGAGAGAGAGAGAGAGTTGATTGCAGCGCGACTTATCTCCATGTTGGCCGGTGGTGACTCGGTTGCATGTTTTTAGATTTCATCAAATCTACGTTATCTGACATGCTGGAAGAGCGTGTGAATAATGTTCATTGCGAAAATGTACGCGTCCGTATCGCACAAAACGCCAGGTCACAGCGGTGAACATTCGATGGCGAGAGTGGTGCCTGGTGTGTGTGTTCGGGTATCTCCTCTTTGCACACAGGCGTTAGCCGCTGATACGTTGCCGCTACTCACGCCGTGCAAATAACGCACATATGCAGTTTCAGCGAACGCACGCGCAACGCTGGAGTCACAATAGCACGGTGAAACATTTTCGACAGCCAATAAGGAAGCAAGGTTAGCCCGACGCAATCACACACCCGACAGAACGACAAAAGTACATTCTATTCTACTTTTCGTCGTGTCGGACTCATCGGGGTGCACAAAGAAGGTGGACGCAACTTTACAAAACAAATTTTCGTGCGTATTTACTTTCTGTAGTAAACAATAAAGAAACCAACTTGGCCCAAAAATCACCTTAAGGTTTGTTTTTTTTAACACGTTGTTGAATGCATCAAAATTTTACTGGAAGAGAAGAATTATTCATTTATCGTTAAGTTTCATGCTTAAAATAATGGATGTTATAAGAATTACTTACCCGGTTAAGATTTTCCAATAGTCAAAAACAACACTTATCGGACAGATATTGTCAAGGTATTGTGAACACTAAATAAAATATTATACGAAATGTTGTCATTTATAGAGTTGTGTTGTGCTCGTCGTGATATTGTGAATCCAACGTAACGTCAAGTTGTGTTGATAGCTAAGGCCTGTTCTGCATTGACACGAATGCGAATACGTATCACGGAAGCGGAGCACGTCCGTATTCAATCTACATTGGGACGCATGCGTAAGCAGATAACGTACGAATACGCGTAAGAAAACTGGGCAACTCCCAACTCCTCCGTGTCCGTGAATTCGTGTAGCCAATTGTAATCGCGTATTTGATTGGTTGATATTCGTTTACGTGGCCATTGTGGTATACAAGGCAATTAGTGCATGGATTATTCGATGCTATTATAATTTTTTTTCAATAAACACGTGCGCAAGGTCTGGCAGTATTTACACAAATATAAAAAATGAGGTGTGCACATTATAAAACTTATTTCACTACTCTTCAACAGCTGAGTATTTTTTATTTGCAGTTTTAATTTTTTGTTTTGTAAGTTGCAGAACTTTACTTTTCTTTGTATTGTAAAGCAACTAAAATTCGTCACGATTCATCCGCTCGTTCCGTTTACGTGTTCCGTGTCCGTTTTCTTACGCGTCCGTGGTTGTAGGAACCATCTGAACTGTTAAAATATGGACAGCCGTCTTATATGTTGCGTAGGTACCATCTAAATATTGTCAACATAGATAGTAAGTAATACCAACATAACTGTTTGCTATAGTCCCGTCTGTAATTGTACTGTACATACGGCTGCTATAGCAGAGCACTGCGTTTCTACTACAAAACAGACAGTACCTTCAACAGAACAACTTCAACAATATTTGAAATGTTCCCACAACAATCAGAATTGTAATAACCCGACAGTATGTTCTGCTGCTATTACTGAACAGTTCTGTAATCGGGTTTGAGGATAACATCAACAGAATGTTCTGTAAGGTTATTGCGATCCCAGTTGTGGAAATAATTCAAATATTGGTGAAGTTGTTCTGTTGGAGGTACTATATGTTTTGTAGTAAGAACGCAGTGGTCTGCTGTAGCAGCCATATGTAGCAAATACAATTACAGAAAGGAGTACAACAAACAGTTCTGTTGGTATTACTATCTATGTTAATAGTATTTTGATAGTACCTACAACCCACAAGATCGCTGTCCTAAGTTTAACAGTCTAGTTGGTGTCTACAGCCATATTTTTTTCTCAGTGTAGAACGGGCCTAACAGCGCAGTGCCGCCCTGCTTCGCACGACACCATCGTGTGGGTAAGGGACGGAGGGAGTGAGTGAAGAGACCTCACTCTTAACAGCGAGGTCTTGCGAGCCGATGGGGTGAAGTGAGGCGAGTATGGAGCAGCGCCGGGATGCAAGGGCGGGGGGAAACGGGATATCCCCGAGAAAACCCGCCGACCAGTGGCACCGTCCGGCACTGTTAGAGATGGAGCGGCGGGGAAGCCTGTAATGGTTTGCGTCATGTTTCAAACGTGTTGCCTATCCTCTCATCAAGTTAAGTTAAGTGCAACACCAATGACGTCTCGTAATATCACAATGTTGTGTCACCCTCCTATGAATGCGAGTTCAGCTACTACAAGCATGTACCGTGTCTACGTGAATCCGAGAAAAATAAAGCATTGTGTTTATAGGCATATGCATACGCAAACGCATAAAATCCACGCACACGCGGTTTATGCGTAGGTGCGTTTACGAAAGAAAAAAAATAGAGGAGTTTTGTTATGCGAGGTTTTGGTTTAATAGATAATACAAATAAGTATATACATTTTTTCCTCCAGAAATTGAAATAATACTAACATTAGACTAGGGACAAGAAATAATCAATAATCGACTTCCCTTTATTTTGCGTTAATTTCAAGTTACATAGTTCGTCTTATTTGCGTTTAGTTACTAGCTAATTATTTGTCTATGCTTCATGATCGACGTTTCGCATTATGATTACACCTCTGATGTGATGTGGTAGAGAAACAGTGTTATCTCATAGCCTCTGGTTTTAAGAAGAATGACGTTTATGTTTACTGTAACGTCTTTATGATTTCCTTAAACATTAAAAATTATTTCGTTAAAAATCTATTCACGTTAAACACGTGATGCATCTGTCAACAAAGTTAAATTGTATCTGCACAGATTAAGCCCATGCGCGACTAAACATATACTCGTGGTACGCTCACTTGTATTGAAGGTTGTAAACATACAGTCCGTTCCAGAGTGACAACTTTAAAAAAAAGTGATATCTCGAAAACATTTTTGTTGTTGGGTCTCGTGCTGCAACAGTGTTTGACTAAGGAAATTTTACTGACTGGCCAGGATGCTTCTCGTTTCGTAACGATTAAGCATGCCAGTTTAAGAAAAAAAGAAGCAGTGTTATCGAGGGATAAGGCGAGACATAAAATTGGAATACTCATTACAAAGTATGTTAAGTTTGTAATACTCTGCATAAGTTTGTATACTCTTTTTACAACAAATTATTCCCTTGAGGAATTTCAGACTCGTGTTTGCTCGTTGGTAAGCTACATTTCATAACTTTTCACTTATAAAACTACAAAAATAAAAACGGTTTCATTCCCCAATATTTGCAAAGAATTTCCACACACTTAAGTATAAACTCGTGACTAAGCTCTCGTCAATAACAAAGAATTCTTCCAGTGTTACTTTAAAAATTCAGTTATTCGAAATACTTAGCCGTCTCCACACACTTGTCCGAAAATTTGCAGACGTCGGGGGGGACGAGATTACTATCTTGTTTATGGGTGATAATCCATGCGATTGGCTTAATAGGCCTTCTTGCCTACTCGCATAACGACCGGCCGGAAATGGGCGAGAATAATGCCCGCGAGAAGAGGAAGCGCTGCCCAGATAACGGAAGATGTTCCCCATAAACTTCGCCGAACACCCGTGCCGCGGCGTATGGCGTGGCAAAAGAAGTGGTCGAAAGGGTCGGCAAAGGGCGCGGTATTTCGGGGATCGAAGCGAAGCAGGTCATCGGTTTGACCTAGGCCGGTAGTGGTTTTTGTTGTGCTGAGCCTATTAAACATCCCCTACTGCTCAATGTGTTCAGACTTGTAGGGGAAGGATAAAAAAATGGACAACGTTACTGATCAGGCAGGAACGTATTTAAGGATCCCGTCTACCTGGCTCTAGAGAACTGCGTTAAAGAGTGTTAGTAATTCACGCTTTTTTTTTGCGGTACTATTAAACATGCGCACAATGTGCTGAACTACGAAAAGAACACACACTTCAGACGAGGGCTGTTGAGTGCTTTCAAGACGTCACGCGCATTAGAAACACCATTTCATAGCACTCCAAAACGGCTAAAAACGGCGTTTTCAAAGCCTATACGCGTCAGATACATACTAAACTATACATAGGGCCCTGCATTGAACCTTCTTACAGACTTTCCACCAATAAAATAATAGGGTCGCCGCTGAAAGTTCCATAGGTGCACGCAGTGAGACGAGAACACTGTTGGGTCCGCGGTGGCTGAGCGGTTAGACTGCTCGCCTCCCGCAAGGTGAACCGTGTTCAATCCCCGGCTGGGACACTCCCGAATTATTGCAAGTGAGAATCGTGCTGAACGATGCCGCTGGTTTTCTCGGGGGATCTGCCATTTCCCCGGCCTTTCCATTCCGGCACTGCTCCATACTCACCTCGTTTCACCCTCATCGGCTCCCAACTATAACTGTACCATGTATCAGCACTCTCTTAAGAAACACAAAAGTGAATAAACAAATTCTGTGAATTCTGGAGAAGAAAGAGAAAACTATCCTTCATGGCATAAGTAAATTTCATCTTCCAGCACGTCCTATGTCTAGGTAGTATGAACTATCACAACGTTTCGACAACGAGGTCCCAAAGCAATTAGTGTAAAGGAAACATAATCTAAACACACATACAAACTAAGCAGTTAAATGGAGCAGACGATAGCACGTGCACTACTTGCAAAAGAATCCTGCAAAAATCACCATTAACATTCTAATATCGTTTTGTTTTGTTTTATTAATGTAATTGGACATTGTTTCATTATAAAAAAAAAAGTAACTCTGTTCAAAAAATACAGATTATAATACTTATTCAAATCTGTGTCTGGGCTGCAATTATGAGTCCTTGTCTGAACTTCAGTTCTGTGAAATCAGCACATCAATAGCACCATACATTTCCGAAATATTTGCTGTGAAAGTTTTAGGTGATTTATCCTGTAGTACACTGAAGAGCAAAAAAAAAAAAAAAAAATGGTATAAGCGTGCGTATGCAAATAACAGAGGTATGGAACCAATCAGAGTAACGCGATGCGGTTGGCAACTAGATCGGTTACTACTGCTGCAATGGCAGGTTATCAAGATTTAAGTGAGTTTGAACGTGGTGTTATAGTCGGCGCACGAGAGATGGGACATAGCATATTCAAGGTAGCGATAACATTTGGATGTTCGCGTACGACCATTTCACGAGTGTACCGTGAATATCGGGAATCCGGTAAAACATCACATCTTCGACATCGCTGCGGCCGGAAAAAGATAGTGAAAGAACGGGACAAACAACGACTGACGAAAATCATTAAACGTGACAGACGTGCAACCCTTTCTCAAATTGGCGCATATTGGATTTGTGGACTGCCCTGCAGGATTCATGGTGTGAATTGCCTCCTGCATACCTTCAGACATTAGTCGAGTCCATGCCACGTCGTCTTGCGGCACTTCTGCGTGCTCGGGGGGCCCTACACGATATTAGGCAGGTGTACCAGTTTTTTTGGCTCTTCAGTGTATATGTAATGTTGCTGACTGGGGACATAAAGACATTTTTCAGGGGTTACACTTTATCAATTTATTGGGATTTACTTTAAAATAATTTTGTATTTGTACAAGGAATTCTTTGGAAACTTGTTGCCAAAGATATTTTTGTAACATTACAAATAAACTAGAGTAAATTTCACAAATCCGGCCAACAGAGGTTGTAATATAATAGATGTACAAATAATTTTTGACTCGCTATTTTACACGCATACATAAGATATGTAAACATACAGACACACACAAGCAGTACTTTGCTCGGAAAAGTCACTATGTGATAGATTGTAACATCTTGTTCCACTAACCTCGATCGTTGGTTACTGAGAGCTCTCAACAACCCGTCTCGGTCTTTCACTGCCAAGAATGAGAGGTTTTGAGTGCCGGTGAGGGTGAATGATGAGGTGAAGATGTAACAACGGCGGAATACAAGGGCGGGGGAAACGGGAGATCCCCGAGAACACCCTCCGACCAGTGGCATCATCCGGCACGATTCCTACATGCAAAAATCCGGGAGAAAATCCCGCCGGGAATCGAACCCGGTTATGTGGAAGGCTAGTAGTCTGACCACTATACTACCCCGGCCTCTGCCTTGGTTGGAGGCAATTTGTCTGGCCACTAAACCCCCGCTGCCCCTACAACCAAGAAGACACTTTGATGGTGCGGCCTACACCAAAATCCAACCCAGGTTGGCCGAGAGGCCCAAACAACACACACGACTACGCTGAAGTGAGACTCGGACTCGGCAGTAATGAACAACAATTGGTGAAACTTCGCCAGTCGTCTTCACATTTCACAAAGAGAAACATGTTGATTGGGGCATATATTGCTAACAAACTGTTTACAGCAGAAAATCTCGGAGAGAAAGGTGCAAGAAAAAGAGAAGAAAAAAAAGAAAGGTTAATGTTTGGTGCTATAAAAGAGTATACGAAACTACAGATACAGGAATGAAGATGCACAGGTCCGAGAAAAATGGAAAATGTGGATATGAAAACTGTCGCAAGACAGTTTTACTTTAGAAATTCTTATGAAGTCAAAAGACTTGGCCATTGCGTGTGCTTTTGAGTATTAAAAATTTTACGATTAATACATGACTTATTTACATGGAGAATGTAATCACAAAGGCTAATAATTCGTAATGATAAATTAAGCGCATATTTGTCGGTAATTTTTTTTTTGTCTGTATACAATGACCATTCTTTGCACGGATCACAAACGTTGCACGCACGCCGAAAACACGAAGCTGTTCCATGGTACATTTTAGAATGCAGCCGTGGATAATAGTTAAAGCAAACTTCCAGCTTAGGATATTGAATTTCATTGATATCGCATTAAAAGCGGTTCCGACCCTTTAGCCGGCCCACTACCCAGCCACACGCCCTTCTCCCTGTTCAAGGCGGAAGAAAAATGAATCGCGGGCCACGTAGGGGGAAGCGACAAGGGATGAGAGCGCGAATTAAGCGGGAGAGCGTTAAAGGGAAGTTTAGGGACCCAAAAAAAAAAGTCCGCTCCCCCCACAAACTCGTCGCTCCCGTCCGCACAAGTCCAACAAAACCTTTGTCAAACAGAGATTTCTCATTTAGATTAGGGCGGTAATTTGTTGAAAAGTTCAAGTTCAGGCCTTCCCACCTTCTCTCCGTCCTCTCGCATTACGAAGACAAACACGAGCTACCGAGAACAAAGCAGAAGGGCAAGGGGGCACGGCAGGATGTGATGGCACTCGCAAACAAAACCAAATTTTTTTTAGATAATTATCCATACAAAGCCGAGTAAGACGCGAGGGTGTAAGCTCCTGTGTTTGTGATTACAACCCGACGTTTCTGGTCTTATAGTTTCTTGTCAGCTGGCTATGCGAACTGCATTTCACGCACAGACACGTCGTGGAACATGCTTTAAATGTTTTCAGTGGCAAAACCACGATTCAGCAAAGGATTTTTTTTACGATCCCAGCAGACGATGCGACATAAAATAAGCAGTTTTTCACTTTGTATACTGGGAAATAATGTTAAGGTGAAAATAATAAAAAATAAAAAGGAATACGTACCTAAGATTTTGAGGTTCATTGTTAAAGTTGTTCAAGTTAACAACCTATACTCTTAAAACAAATTAAAAATCTTGTAGACAACATACGGCAACGTTTCGTTGGCGTAATTATTATGCCGTTCTCTTAAATCAGGCGAATTGCTGCCTGTTTTAACATAAAAAAAACCAGCCCTAAAAATTATTTAAAATTTATTATCTTTAACCAGGCAAGTTACATTTTTACCGTTATAACTTGGTTTTTTGTTGAAAATATTTTCACCTGTTTATAACGTAGGTTGCTACAGTGCGTATTCGAATGATTCACGGAATGACGTCGTTTATCAGGCTACTTGCTAGGGTCACGTGTATAATTTTTTTTCAGTTCGACTTTGATTTTTTTCAGCTGCACTTGGAGCCTATTGCTAATTGTTTGTATTGATTTATTATGTAACATTTAATAACACACTCGCCTATACTTGCGTGAACGTGCAAATTTATCTTCATTAGTTATGATAATTGCAGCAGAAAGAACGTGAACATATTTA
Organism: Clitarchus hookeri; assembly: GCA_002778355.1. Lineage (NCBI taxonomy): Eukaryota > Metazoa > Arthropoda > Insecta > Phasmatodea > Phasmatidae > Clitarchus > Clitarchus hookeri. The sequence goes on along the minus strand of NQII01000242.1, from coordinate 531,877 downwards.
ACATTTTGAATGAAAGAAAGCGTCGAAATAATTAAAGAACACACATTCGTCCCTCTCGAGATTCTGCCTCCCCTGATTTGGACTGATGACGTAAAATTAAACCACAATCACTTAGTTATGTAAGCCCACATGCAATTTTATTATCAATTTCAGAGTCTTGCATCGCATGAAATGTTCGCAGTTGGAATGCTAAGTACTGTTGTCAACAAGAACGTCCTTTACATCATCTCGCGGTCACTGAAATGATGTATACACATGTCCACGTGAGTACACATTTTATTTTTTGAACACAAAGACAATAAAACTCGCATAAATGAGATAATCCACATAAGAAGAGGGGCTACGGTGGTGAAGTGGTTAGAATACTCGCCTCCTACCAAGGCGAACCGGTTTCGATACTCGCCGGGGTGGTCCCCGGGTTTCCGCATGCGGGAATGGTGCCGGACGATGGCTCTGGTCGGCGGGCTATCTCGGGGATCTCCCTTTTTCCAGTCTTTGCATTCCGGTGCTGCTCCATACCTCGCTTCACCCTCAACGGCTCTCAAGACCTCGATGTTAACAGCCGTCCAAATCAATCCACTTACTCACTCACGCGAGAAGAAAGTTCATGAGCTACATCTGTATAATGTAAGCACAAGGGGGAAAGTTTTGCTTTTTTAAAAAAATTGTACTCGTGCACAAGAAATGTTTCGTATTCGGCAATGTTTTTAATGTGAAGTTGTCCCCGGATGTTCGTGGTTTAAATATATGTACAATTAATTAGCCATTTACGTCTTAAAATTATGTAAAAGACAGCGCCTTTCTGCTTTTTTGTTTGTGTAAGTAGTTTGATTTTTTAGTAGTCGCTTGTTTAAAAAAAAAAGTAAAATGATGATTTGTATAATTACGTGTTCGTGCAGAAATTTCGACGTATAATTGCTGACGACGACCGGGCAGGCATGCAAGGAGGGGAGCGGGAGAAGGGACGGTCGCCTTCATCGTCCCTCCGCCCGCGAGATTCCGTGTTCGTATCCCGGAAGAACAGCGGCATAAAGCAGGGACGTCGATACGCATATAAAGCGGTTGCCTACCTGACATTTTTCGCGTTTGATGCTCCGAGGCGCAGAAGCGATAAGGGCGACACCGCCGCGAACATCAAGAGCCGCATCGCCGCTACGCGCAAAGTTGTGAACTGGCGTGCAGTTTTTCTCGTCGTGTTGTGTGTGCCTATGGGACTTTTATTAAACGGTGACCCTATCATTTGATTGGTGGACAGTCTGTAGCAAAGTTCAATACAGGCTCATGGGGCGTCGCTCATATCCGGGAAGCAGTCTGAAAAGCAGTTTTAACGATGTTGCCAGAAAGGGGGAGGGACCTTCAAATAATATTTATAGCATGCGTGATATCTTGAAGGTACCATTCCTTTCTCGTCTTGAGTATGTTTTCGTGTCATAGGTATAGTATATTCGCGGTTTCTTCACACTTTTTCAATCAAACCTTTGAAAAATTAACCCATGATTGATGTGTTTGTTTCCTAAAATATATGTATCACAAGCGTTTTTTACTTGTGTTGACATAAAAATACTTTATTTTTAATTAAATTNTTGTTTCCTAAAATATATGTATCACAAGCGTTTTTTACTTGTGTTGACATAAAAATACTTTATTTTTAATTAAATTGAACTTTTACTTGTATTTTATCTATAAATAATAATATTTCATTTACAAAACGGAAGAAATAGGTGTGTTGGTAATACCTAACAATAAATAGTTCTCAAGCAAAATATTATTAAACTGAGTCCGCGCAAATGCGGTGCGTTGTCCCTTTGGTGTAATTTTCTAGACTTAGTTAATCTTAGTTTTCGTGAGGCGCAGGAATAGCATGAAACTAGAACATTAGCAAGACTTTAGATAAGTTGGAAGTAACAATGAATTGACTGTATAGCGTATTCCTGGTAGAGTTGTACTGTCGAGTTCCCCATTACATATCCTTCCGCCTCATGTAATCAGAACGTTCACAAGTGTGGAAAAAACATTTCGTGTACTGGTCAGACAGCCAAAAAATTAATATAATTTACATATAACTTTGGGCATTTTTTGCACAAAGTTTTATCGAAAAAGTAAATATGTCCGAATGATAAGTTCACTTTGCAAATAACGTACCGAATCTCAGTTTTGATAATATTTTTAAATAAAATTCATGTTGTACTGGTTATTGCCAATACGTTTTTCTCTTTGTTATTTAGCATACTGATTATGAAATAAATATTATAGTTCATAGACAAATCACGAGTGAAAGTCTCATTTAACCAAAAAATACGATACTTCGAAGTAAATGAAAGTATAAAATGTATCGTGATTTATTATTTAATTGGCAAACAACCAAACACGTGAAACATTGGGTAATTTTTCAGATGTGTAATTGAAAAAGTGTCAAGGTGCCGTAAAATTTCTATAGTTTAGCATTCACGTGGAATGGGACTGGAGAAACACGAGAGAGAACTCGCCTGTAGTGATGTCGGTCGGCATCGAACCTGCAACTTCCGTAATGAAGCCCGGCAAAATAAATCACGTCTGATTGCAACTCACGTTCTTACCTTCTACGTGAGATTCTGGTCGACCAGCGACGCATAAATAAAAATATCATCTTAATATATAACAGGGGACTGCTACTTGTTCCAGAAACTTCCATGCACTGTTAAGGATGTTCATATCACTAACTGCAGTGTGTAGACCTTGTTATTTGAGCGATTGCTTGATACAAATAACGATTGTAATGGAAATAATGATTCTACTTTTATATTTAGATTACTTTAATTTGTAATCGATTTTTTTTTTCGTAATTTGTGAAATTTTACAAATTCAGCTCTGTTGCGATCTTCCTCGCTTTATTTTCCATTCTCGTAGCTGAACATTTTGATAGAAACTATTATTATGAAGGCATTACACACTATTACGTCATAATTACGTCGCAATATTAATTCTGGCAAAATTTGGCAAACTCAATATTGTAACGTAAAAACGAGTTCATAGTTAAGTCGTTGTATCTGTACTGCTGTGTAAGATCAATAGCTAGTTGGGTGTAGGGGTACTTTCGTAATTTTTTTAAAGAATAAAGACGCTATAAAAACCAATAATCCAATATGGCGGGGCGAGGTTACCCTTAAAGAACTACCGAAATTTCGCCGTATGTTGTCTGCATTATGTCAGCTAACGTGACAAATACATTTTCCCGTTTCATGCGTGAATACTTATGGGTAAATATTGTAGGTAAATATTGATCGCGTGTACACGCGGTCGTAGTTTTGCCATACAATTTCGTGACTAAAATTTTACGATAGCTGAATAGTTATACGGAGTAAAGTAAAGAATAATGGATAGTTTCCAGTGTGCACTGGACTTAATAGGTTTGGACACTAGTGGTAAAAAACCGATTCGTTTGGCAACACATTTAGTTCAAAAAATAAGCTGTAGTTGGCTACTATGGGCGCATCAGGCAACTTTCTTTACGGCGCATATAATATTTTTGAAGCAAACTATAATGGGTATGTAGAAACATAAACAAATGCATAACAGCATTTTTTTTTATATTGGGCCACAAAATTGAACGTACTGTGAGTAAAACGTTACATGAGTTTAAATCGGCATGTCCATAGTTTTAATGCGACATGCAATAATGTACACATTCCATACTTTATTTCTTACAAAATACTCTAACCGCGGTCTAGTGATCATAAAACATCTACACAGTCTGTCAAAAATAAAATGGTCAAGTATTTACAACTATTATTATTATCACGTGTAGTTTCTTTGTTTATAGTTATCTACAGATCTATGAACTAACGTTATTTCATTCATCAACAATTGCAAAGTAACAAACTGCACTCTGTTTAAAGTTTGAACGATAAGGCAAAGGCACACCGTTGTCTTGTGGTTAGTAAGAATGGCATCTTTCCATACTACAGTGTTGAAAATATCCGTATATTCAGGGAAATTTTTTACGGAAATGTAAAGTTAGTATACGGCAACGAGCTCTGTAACGACAACCAAAACAAAAAATTCTAGATTTTTTAAATTTCTTTTCTATGCACTAGTAAACACCCACGTAACAAAAATTAAACAGTTTTTTTTTCAATCTCTCTATATAAGTTGGAAATATAAGAAGCACCAGTACCAAATTTACGGAGAGGTTCCGTGAATTCACGGGCAATTTTTGTAAACTTTACGGGAAGGCTATTATTAAAAAATTATGAAATGTCTGTAATTTTACAAAAATTTTTGAATAACTTTTATTAGTACTTTTCCATAATTTCACGTAAATCTCTTCCAGCAATGTAGGAGGATATGCCAGTAAAACTTATCTTTCTAAGATCGTTGTCACCACGTTTGGTGAAAGGAAGAGATGTGTCGAACAGACTGTCGCCACTCTTCTTTTCTTCGGGGACATGTAAAGGTGATTGATGATTTACGAGATTTCCGAGGAAGTGGAATTTCAATCCAGAGCCCGCATCACCAAAGCCTCTTACACCTTCTGCCACACGCCTTTGGGCAGCCAGACATTCGGTGGGCCGCCATTGGAAGTTGTAGTCTACGAACAAGGCCTGTCGTCATATTCAACAGGTGTTGTCAAGTGTTAACGTTTGTCTTAATACAGACGTTCAGTGTGGCATTGATTATAAGTTCCCAACAATAAATTAATCAAGTTCTTTAATCATCCTCATTTGATTTAAATACTTCAGAATATTTTTTTTAAGGCCAACGCGATTCTTTGATGTTTTGGTAGGTAAATAGGTAGGTCAGTAGAGATGTAGGTTGATAGGACTTAAGGTTTCGGTGACAGTGAGGTCATTAGAGACGGAGCAAGTTGATCAGACAGTTAGAAACGGGGAAGGAATCGGCCATTACCTGTAGTAAGAAACCATCCTAGAATTTGCCTGGAGCAATTACGAGAAACCATGTTAAACCGAAACCAAGATGGCCGGACCGGGAGTCGAAGCCCTTGTCCTCCAGAATGCGAGGTCAGTGGTTTCTTTGGAAATACCAGTAGTTACTTACGGTTAATACAATTACTCATGGTTGGGAGACATTTACGTTACAACAAGAACGTCACGTGCTTGGGTAACCTCTACGTAAACGCTGTGCGGAGTGGGAATCCAAAGGTTAAACAACAAAGTTTCTCAGCCCACGTGCAGTTAGCCGCAGTAATATTTGACGTGTGAGGGGAAAGTGTGCGCTCCCTGGTGCATAGTCAACCCGCCGTACGTAACAAAGACGCGGGCGAACCCGCTTGCGGTCGAGTAAACGCATTCGTGCGTGTCTGCAACTATCGCAACGAGGGGCATTTTCCTGCTCTGTAGTGCTGCGTGCTTGACCACGTCCATGCTGACATTGCTAAGCGTGACTTAAGGCTCCCGCCTATCTGAAGCTTTTATCCGCGTTCGAGGACGAGAAACGCGGAAGCGATAAGAGCGACACTGCCACGCGNCATTTTCCTGCTCTGCAGTGCTGCGTGCTTGACCACGTCCATGCTGACATTGCTAAGCGTGACTTAAGGCTCCCGCCTATCTAAAGCTTTTATCCGCGTTCGAGGACGAGAAACGCGGAAGCGATAAGAGTGACACTGCCACGCGCATCAAGTGCGCCATCGCCGCTAAGCGCAAGGCTCCGAAGTGACGTTCAGTGTTCTAGTCGCTCTGCGTGTGCCTATGGGACTTTCAGCGGAGACCCTATTATTTTATTGGTGGAAAGTCTATAGGGAGGTTCAATGCAGGGCCCTTGAGTAGTTTTGTATACATCTGACGTGTATATTTTGATCTACAGCGCTTTGAAAAAGCCGTTTTTAGCCATTTTGGAGTACTCAAAAATGATGTTTCGAACGTGCGCGACATTTTGAATGCATCCAACAGCCCTCGTATGAAATGTGTGTTATTTTCGTAGATAAAAACATTAGACGCACGTTTAGTAATTTCGTGGGGAAAAAAAAGTGTATTTCAAACACACTGAAAAATGTTCAAACGCCAGGTAGGCGGGAGCCTTAAGTTTATTCTACTCAGGTCGGGAACAAGACGAGATTCCTTATGAGAGAGTTTGGCATGGGTAAAATTTCTGCCGTGAGGAGCGCTGGTGCTCCATAGAGGGCACCCTTAAGCTGGTGGTATGTGAAGAAATTGTATTTATTTTTGTGTAAAAGTTTGTGTTTGACCCGGATTGTGGTATACGCTTGCCTTAGACAAAGTATTAATCATTAACTTTATTTTGCAACTATTATTCATTCTCTCCAATGCTGTTTACAAGACTAAACGAAAAAAAAAAAAAGAATGTTTTTGGCATTGAGCGTTAAGGGCTCAGCCTATCTGGCGCTTAAATCGCGTTGCATGTGTTTGAAATCCGCGTTTGTTTTTACGAAACCACTAAACGCATCCCCATGATACCAATATACGAAAAGAAAACACACTTTAGACGAGGTACGTAAAATACTATCAAGACATCATACTCATTATAAATGCCATTTTCGAGACCTCCAAAATAGCTAAACACGGCCTTCCCACACCGCTGTATCTCGTAATATACTGATTGGAAACATGCGAAACTATAAGCACGCTAAAACTCTCCAAGTAGGCGGCGCCCTTAATAAACAAGGTTATTGTAGCAGAAAAAGTTAAAATTTTAAGAGCAGAATTACTATAGGTGTCATAAAAATAATTTTTTTATAAAGTTGTCACATTTACATAAAGTAAACTGAGTAAGCCAATGTTTTGTAAAACCCAAATTTACTACAGAATATAAAAAAATTCTTTGGACATATTTCGTTAACTTTTCACTGTAGTGCTAAGAACAAAGTGTATAGGTTCTAACAAAATAATAATCAAAATATGTTGTGAATATTTATTTAATGAAAATTGCAACTACTCCATTAGCTTACATACAAAACGGAAAAATTCGGTACACATGCAACATCAGTGCTACCTGGTGGAAAAAATTGTTAGTTGCCAAACTATTAGAATGAGCTTCCCAACCTGAGTAGAACAAACCTTAGTGTGACCCAGCACGAGTGTCGTGGACCACTGAAGACGTGGCAACTGCGCATGCGTTTGCGCGCGGCCATCATTATTGCGCATGCGCAAAGATTGCATACTAAACTAATAGTAAAATAGGATACTGAGCGAATACTTGTTTTTATGGTTTAATCTAATTTCTCCATGATAAAAACTACGGATGAATTGAAATCGGAAAACTATTTCGCAGGGAGTTTTAAGATGTCTACGTAATCGCACAGACGAGTGTTTTTGCATGTTTTTAATGGTTTAATTTAAATAAGGTTTAGCATATTTTTTTTATTTCAGCTGTTCCCTGAATTTTTGTAAACTAACCTGAAAATGGATAAACACAAGTTTTCATGTTAGTTTGTACAATATTTTAAAATATATGTAGTCGCTTAATTTAGTTTGTATGTTCCAAAATAATAATGATTTTGGCGTGCGATCATGAGAAAACTACGGAACCCAAATTTTTGTGTAAGGGAAAGAAGAAACTTGTTGGATTGGTTAAAAGGCCTCGTCTTCTGCATAGTTCCAGCTGTGCAACAGGAATAATGCGCGCCTTTACAGAACTTTGCGTGCNGGATTGGTTAAAAGGCCTCGTCTTCTGCATAGTTCCAGCTGTGCAACAGGAATAATGCGCGCCTTTACAGAACTTTGCGTGCAGATGCGTCGGGGTGATAGGTACGCGGGTCGGTGTCGTCCTTATCGCTATCTAGCTTCTGTGTCTCGAATGGCCCGAAACAGCTGCAGGCACACAAAACTCTTAGCGCAAGGCTCTGAACTGACGTGCAGTGTTCTTGTCGCACTACGTGTACCTATGAACTTTCAGCGGTGACCCTATTATTTTATCAGTGGAAAGTCTGTAGGAAAGTTCAATGCGGGACCCTTGAGTAGTTTTGTATATATATGACGCGTATATTGTGTCATACGGTGCTTTGAAAAATTCGTTTTTAGCCAATTTGGAGTACTCAAAAAATTGTGTTTTTAATGTGTGTGACGTTTTGAAAGCACCGAAAACCCTTCGTCTGAAGTGTTTGTTCTTTTTGTAGATCAGCACACATTGGACGCACGTGTAATAGTTTCGCAGAAAAACGTAAATTACCAACACACCGTAACGCAGTTCAAGCGCCAGGCGGGCGGGAGCCTGAAAAGCTGCCTTTCCAGACGGCATCTTTCAGAGTTATTATTGAGCGAAAACAAATAGGTTTACAGAAATGGCAAAGGTTGCTTTTTCAGTATCTTATTAAATACACCGTTACCAGAAAAGAAACCCTAAAAGGCTGCCTTCCAAGCGGCCAACTTTCAGGATTACAAAATCACGAAAACTAATAAGTTTTCAGAAATTAGAAAGGTTGCCTTTTCAGTCTCTTTTAAAATATTCTCAGTGAAATCCCGAAAGACTGTCGGGGCCACGGTGGCTGAGTGGTTAGCCTACCCCCCGGCCNGCGGCTGACGGCAGTGACTGACAAAATAATGTCATTCCTGTTCAAGTTCAAGTCCGGCCCGAACTGATATTCGTATGTCCAATTCTATATTTCATTCCCTGGGAACGGAACTAACATTGAGCTATTTCTCGAACTGTTATTCTTTACTGCTCCATTTTCAATCAGTGCGGTATATGTTTACTACCTGACTTGAAACTGAAATAGTTTTTAATTTTTTATTTCCATTTCAGTAAAGAGGAAACGCTAAAGAACTGTGCCTCGAACTGTATTTCGTACTTATTTATTTTGTTCCATTACTACATTTTTAATCCGAGTATCAAAGTCCAGCTAATATTCACAGATCATAAAAAATTTTCAATAAGTTCTGGTGCAAGATTCAGGATTTTGATCGTGGAGCTAATTGACCACAATTCATATTCGCTCAATTCCTCTCTTACAACGGCCGTGGGGGCCACGGTAGCTGAGCGGTTAGACTGATTACCTCCCACCTAGGCGAACCGGGTTCAAGCCCCGGCTGGGTCACTTCGGATTTTCGCATGTGGGAATCGTGCCGGCGGGTTTTCTTGGGAATCTCCCGTTTCCCCCACCATTTCGTTCCGACGCTGCTCCATTCTCACCTCATTTCACCCTCATCGGCTCTCAAGATCTCGATGTTAAGAGCCGCCCAAATCTCTCCATTCAACTACAACGGCCGTTTTGAATATTCTTAACCTTGGAAGGTAGCCGTGATCGCAACCCACAAATTATTTCCGCATGCCGGCGACCATATTTGTTTTATAAGTACAGGATTTACAAAATCTAAAAACTGTGTTTACCCGCCGATTTAAATGTTCCTTTTTACTCGACAGCGTACTTACATGTAGAACACGCATGATGTAGACGTGCTATATATGCTTACTGATTATATATAACGGATTTATCAATACAAGTATTTAGTATCGATGAAACTGATTTGTTTTCATCTTAGAAGTGTGCTTACGCGTAAAACAAATGTGATGTGAACATTATACTAACTATGTCTATTTAATAATAACTCAAATTAATTTTGTTTTGTTTCGAATAGATAAACAACGGACAGGCTAACTCCCTGATATATTCGGTCGCCTACAATTGCATAATGCATTTCAAATCAAACGTGTTGTATGGTGTGACTAGTTGGCTACAGAACGATAAACGGTCGTAAAGAAAAATAAACTACTGGGGAAGCAAGACAAATCATTGTTGTACAAAGTCTTGTAATTCAGTGATTTAAATAATCGAAAGCTTTAATAAACCGACCAAGATTGGATCGCCCACAAGATCTGGCCAACAGAGTAACACGGCGAGTGGATTTATTCACTTTTAATTTATTCACTATGAAATTCAAACACTCATATCTCGTGAACCATTAATCCGACTTAAATAATCGACCACTCGTTGGATTTCCCGTAAAATTCTCTACGAAGAGAGATGTAAATGAATCCGATTTAGTGAGTGGTTGTCTAAGAATTTAACCAAAATTCTCAAAAATGTTGTAAAACATAGTTTATTTCACGTACACATTATACGGACACTGGAAACACATTTCAATATAGATAACACCCCCGAAAACTATAGTAATATGCCTGCGATAAAATTTAAGCACCAGTAATAATCAAAAATACTATTTTTCAGTTTTGTATTAACAGCGTTAGTAGCCAAAAGTAATGGTAACTTATATTTTTATAGACCATAACATAACACATGTAAAACTGTGGGATGCATTTAACATCTGACACACAATACAATACATTTGTCACCATTTAAATGCTCACTATTTTTAGTATTCTAAACAAAGTTTTTGGGATGTACGTACATGAAGTAAACGTTAGTACTGAGTAATAGACAATTAAAAATTCATGCCGGCGACATACCGCGAAACACTTTCACAAAAGTTTACTGCTTATAGACTCCCTAAATATGTTTTTATATGTATTTCGTTCCAAGTAATAGCTGCTTACTAAATGTAGGTTAAACGGTAACTATTCACCTATATTTAAACTTAGTTATATGCAGCTCTACTGATCCTTTACATTTGTTATTTGTCTATACCGTCTGAAATGAAATTAATTTATCTAACCCTAGTCATAGAGGGATCTTACCATCTACAATTTCCGGCAATATACTGTACATTCGTAGGAACATTTACGCATTAGGGGATGTAATATTTCATCCTACAATTTCTTGTCATTTTCTATACCTCCCACGAATAAGTCTGCATTCAAGAATACGATAACATCGCAGCATTGCCTGCCTGCAGTTCGAAGGTAACCCTGGATCTGTAAGTCAGCCGAACAGTCTTTTTTATCGCTCAATTTCAGTTTCCGTTTTTCGCCACTGCAAGGCAAATGTTATCATCCCATTCACTAGCAACAAATTAGAAAATTTATTCATAAAATTGTTTTAAATGCTTCTTTTTTCAAAGTTTGTTGTTTTCTACAATCCCACAAGTACTTGCTGTTTCTAAACAGAAACAAATCACACCTTTGCACCTGAACTAAATGTGTCTTCTCGTACATTTCAATGGCACTTCCTTCATTAATTATACCGAGCTTAATTTGTTTGGAATAAACGAGACTGTCGTAGAGGGTAGTTTTCTTTCGTTTTATTACATCCCTGAAAATTGACGCTATTAGCATGTACAACCGCGATGTTGTACAGAATTCGTTACCTAAAGAATTGTACTATAACTGAGCACGATTGTGTTGAGGAATGACTTGACCTTGAAGTTTTGCAATATGTTCCCTACATATATTTTTTATACATTTCATAATTGTCACGATAAAATGGCGTACTGTCGTACATGGTTTGCATCTCGTTGTTGTATCTAAATTTCTTCTTTTAGTTGTGAATATATCATTTCAATTAAAATGTTGTATCACTGAATCAGCTGAAATGTATAAGAATCATGAGTTTAATTGCAAGCCTCTACAAAATGCCAAATCGCGATGCAGATTTCAGTACAGAAGAAGAATTAAAATAATATGTAAAAAAATGTGTTTTATCCCATTGAAAAAACTCAAAATACGATCTTCATTGATGTCCGTTGTGGTACTGTTTATTCTACTCTAAATTAACCTACTCTGGTCTAAAAATCGGTACTGCTTTTCATTTCCTAATGTAGGCAGCTACGCTTAGGTATCGTTATAAAAATATGTACATGTGTTATTTAGAGAAAACTTTTTAAACCAAGGAATGTTTTTAAAACATTGAAACTAAAGAAAAATATCTAGAAAAAATTCAAAACTAAACTAGAATTAACACTAGAATGCCATACAACTGTTTAGTATCTTCATTTACTTTGCCATGCTTAAAACTCTAGAAGGAGTAGTGTGTGAATGCCCGTATGAACGCTTAGGCAAGCTTGCATCGCTTATAAGAGTAATACACGGATTTCCATACATAAAATGCTGTTTCCGGTTGACACCTTATTCCTCGTCTGCTGCTGCCTTCACCTGCAAAATGCTTCTCCAAGTTCTGAATATTTTGCTAACATTATGTAAAACAATTTGCCACAAGCACGTTATGCATTGGAATAAAATAATACTGTGTACAATGCATAGAAATCGTCAGAAAAGTATATATTGTTTCCGAAACTTAAAATGGCAATCTTAACTTACATAATATTTTTACAAATGTGATTACGGTAATCTGTATTGTCCGTCGTACTAGGTGAAATTATTTACGTGTAATAATAATGTTCTTTAGTGAATGTATAAATTTACCGAATGTTTTTAACTACATGCAACATTTAATAATGAAACATACATATACAATCTAAATTCGTATCAGTGGAAAACCACGGATTCGCAGCGAAATTAAAGCACTCGAATCCGTGAAAATGTCTCCACATAGAATCGGTGGAAAACCAATAGTTGTTTCAGTGAAACTATTTCACTGATTGAGTAAGTTACATCAAAATGCGTGCAGCGAATTAAATATTATTTATATTGAATTTAAAGCAATCGTTACGAAAAGGAAATATATATTTCTGATACTCACTGTTTATATTGTACAATTTGACGTAATTTCAATACCGAAGTAACGAACATTTTGTGGTGTCCGGGATTTGAACACAAAGCATCCAGCTTATAGACCATTATCTTACCAACAGCGCCATCAAGTGAACGTTGACGTCAGGAGGGAAAATATACTATGTATTATAATTATTTATATAAAATATGTAGCTTTTAATTGTGTGTCTTCTCTTTTCGTTTTAGTTTAATTGGCAACATTAGGATAGCTAAAACAAATAGTACGCATGAATGCACTCACTTCACCACATTTGATGTAGCTTAAGCCTTCACACTGACCGCTATGATGGTTACGTGAAAACTAAATGGAAGATGTAAAAACTTAATGTAATACTGAATGTTCTTGTTGCCCCGTAAAATAGTATTATAAAAGACGAAATACGCTTGTAAATAATATTGTCTATGGGTTTTATTAGTTTATTCATTATTTAATTCGATATAATTTGTTTAACTGTTCCATCAGTCAAAAAACAAATCACTGAAAAACAGCGAATTAAATGGTTGATGAATCAGTGCGGAATTTCATTGAATCAATGAGTGAAAGAAAACTGGCACTTTTTCATTAATTCATCACTTAAATTTACTGAAGTGACTTGAATAAGTCAAGTGCTTTTCACTGATTTAAACTGTGAAAATCTCAGTGATTCAGATTTTGAGTGTACGTTTCAAGATATTACGAACATGTAAATATGTGTTATATTCATTAAAATTACTGGGAAGTACTCGGGTAACATGCTCATCGACGGGAGCTTGTGGGTGTGTTTCAAACGCCACTCTAAACAGAACATATGCTAACAAGACAATATACAGTGATGTACAGAAGTATTCGCAAATAAGAATTACAATTACGAAATAAATGTTAAAACGTCACCACACAAACAATTATGGAACAATTCATTGACAAAACACTTTGCGTCGTCCTTTATGATGAGACACAAGTATAGGCAGAAGACACTCTCCGCTTCAAATATAAGTTAGTATTGGTTTTATGGTTGTAGTTCATAAACAAACACTGCAAGTACTGGTGAGTCAAGGAAAGAGGTGCACTCGGAGCAAGAGACAGCTTTTTACTATGCGATCTGCATAGTAAAAAAAAATCTTACTGTGGTATGTTGAAAATTGTCAACATTTGTTGATACACGGTTCTGACTATTATTAAGAACTTTGAAACGAACAAATCGTTGCTCAAAAAGGGTGAGCACTGAGCGACCATCTGAACTAGACAGTAGGGAGCAAATAAAAATAATCGGAATCATAAAAGGGAATTCCAGGATTACGGCAACACAAAGATCTGCCGAATTGCAAGAACATCGTGGGAAAAAGTACAACCCTAGACCATTGGGATAGTTATTAACAATGCATACTGTGAACATATGCTAAGAAAGAAGCCACGTGTTAGTAAGGTTAACATTAAGAAATATTTTCAATTTGCAAATTCGTATAAGGCCAAGGAATCTGAGTTCTTGAGAAAGGTAATATTTCCCGACGAAAGTAAGTTAAACATATTTCGGAGGGATGGGCGGATACTGGTATGGCGGAAACAATACAGAAAGGGGTCTGGAAAATATTCAATCTACTGTAAAACATGCTGCTAATGATATTATGGTATGGGGCACGGCATTTTCTCGTTGTGGAAGAACTTTTCGTCGTTCATAATATTATGGATAATTGTTTCTACAAAGATATTCTGCAACAAAATATCTAGGAAAGGGCAGAGATACTGGGCCAAACCGGCGACTTATATTTCCAACATGACACTGGCCCCAAGCACACTGCGAAATGGATCGTGTACAACACACCCCGCGCGCCGTACAATATCCCATCACTCTCACCTGACCGGAACCCCACTGAGCATCACCTGGAGGAACTGGACAGAAGAGTGAGAAAAAAAACCAATCTTTCCAGGGAAAAAAACAATTAAACGAGATGCTTCTATCAAAGTGTAATAGCATTGGGTCAGACACTACTGCAAAACTGGTTAATTCAGATTTAAATAGACTGATGGAAGTTGTTCGCAGAAAAGGGAAGTCAACAAATAACAGAGGAGTGAACACTAATCAACACTTTGCTACAATACGCTGATGTGCTGATAGTTATGTATGTCCAGTGTTTATAAGAACTGGAGACAATATGATGTAGTCTTATGCAGTGATACCGTGGTTTAAGGTGTCTGTTTTGTGTGATATATTGTACCTCACTGCGTAAAATTAAACATATCTGATACCCTATTTTCTACATTTATGCTAAGCTCATCTACGAATTTTACTAATTGGCTATCTACCACTGTCCTTATACTTTTGTCCGTGANTACATTTATGCTAAGCTCATCTACGAATTTTACTAATTGGCTATCTACCACTGTCCTTATACTTTTGTCCGTGACAATATATACGTGACGTTATAATTAAAATGCTCTAATAACTTTTTTTTGTTTGGCCAACCACTCTTTGGTTTGTATGTCAACATGTTTGTACTTTTGTATCTTTTTATGATACATTGCATAGTCGCGTAGATGGGAAGTACTACGGGAGTCTTATGAGCAAATGAAAATATTTGTGACTTGTACAGGGTTGTTGAATTCTTTGGGGTTTCATTATGTTGGTTTTTTCCCGACGTTATTTTAGGTTTTTGTATGCATGGACTCTACGTGTTTCTCAAACCTACAATTTACTGGCCCGATACACAATGCTTTATTAGCTTTAATTGTTTTTTTACAAACCTTTCCTGCAAAATGTCTGAAGTATGTATACAGAACTGCGTGGTGTTTGTAAACTATTGATCGGCACTGTATGTTTTTTTACCTCCCACATCACACGCACAGTGATCGAATGCATTTTGTTTAACTTCACAAACCCCCTTGCCAAGAGCCTTTATTTTGTAAGATGGCGTGCATCTATCTACGCCGTGGTTACCTGCATTTTATGGGCCATCCACGGTAAATTGATCACTTTTGAAAGCCCTTTCATTTGGAATAACTTCCGATTGCGGTGGAATATGCATACCGTGTTTATTACCTACATGGCCATATTTATTTAAAATGGTGATCAAAGGATAAAAATGGCTGAAAGATAATAGTAACTAGGACCTCAAAAGTGCTCACTTTACCGTGAACAACCTTTAGCAGTTAGGTACGTAAGTCGGCATGCATGCAAGAAATAAATGATACTTGGAC
Source organism: Clitarchus hookeri (assembly GCA_002778355.1). Classification (NCBI taxonomy): domain Eukaryota; kingdom Metazoa; phylum Arthropoda; class Insecta; order Phasmatodea; family Phasmatidae; genus Clitarchus; species Clitarchus hookeri. The sequence continues at coordinate 516,189 of NQII01000242.1, read as the reverse complement.
TGATTTACCGCTTTCTTTACAACGCAAAATCGAGCTACTTTACTTTCAACAGCTCATATAAACATGACAATAGAGCAGAAACAAAATGGTCACTGGAGATATGAAACAAAATGGCAAACGAAAACAAAATGGCTGGAAATCCAACATCAAGGACATGTACGATGGCCACAATGATATCATACAATATGGCGGACACAGCATCAAACCACATTCCCGGCCCCTTTGCTAAAACTGGCTAAGCCCTTCTAATAATTAAATTCATAATATTAAATATTTAATCGCATATTATTTATTTTATTTTTAAAGTTAGGGGATTATTGTCTCATTTAAGATTGGTCCTGAACTTATATTAAGCCATCTTGTGATTTACAGTTCAGAAAGAGGGTTTTTAAGTAAAATCAGTTTCATTTTCATTCTTGTCTTAACTACTTCCACATAGAAAATGTATTTTCAGTTCGGGGTATTAGGTCATTGTCTATTTTCAGTTTGTGCTCGAACGGAAATGAAGCCATCTTGTGAATTACAGCCTGGAAAGAAGAATTTTAAATTAAATCAGTTCAATTTTCGTTTTTGTATAAATTACTTTCTCATAGAAAATGTATTTTCAGTTCGGATAATTTGGAGGTCATTGTCTAGTTTCAGTTCAGGCTAGAACCTAAATGAAGCCACCTTGCGAATTACAGTTTGTAAAGCTGTATTTTCAGTGAAATCAGTTCGTATATAGTGCTAATATTAAGTTTTTTCAACATAGAACATTTATTTTCAGTTCGGAAAATTTGGGGACTTATTCCGAAATGAAACCACCTTGT
>NQII01000242.1:326910-514878 GCA_002778355.1 Clitarchus hookeri | reverse complement strand
ATCACGAACGTTTTATATTTCTGTTAAATGACCTTAATTTTGGTTGAACTGAACTTTCGCGTATATTTTATCTGTTAATTTTAATATTTCATCCTTAATTAAGATAAACAAATTACAGTGAAAAATAGGCGTTGGTAATGCCTTGTAAGAAATAGTTCTTATGAAAAATATTATTACACTAAGTGTGCGCGAATGTGATGCGTTGTCCCGTTGGTGTAATTTTGTAGACTTGGTTTTAAGCCTTGTTTGCATGAGGCGGAGGAATATCCTAAAAGTGTAATTTAAGCAGGGCTTCAGAAAAGTCGGAAATAGCCGGAATGGACTGTATTTTATGTGTGTACCGCATATTGTTCCACTTGTAGGCATTATCTGCGACTACCTCTTCCTCTGATGAAATGTTTTTAGATCGTATGGTTTCTGCAAAATGACATGTCAAAGTCAAAATTTTACCGTTTCTGTAATCTACAATTTAAATAAATCAAACTATTCCTAGAAAATTTAAAAAGGGCCACTGAAAGATCGTGTCTTAATTCATTTTAAGGTATGTTTAGCAAAAGTTTTTTTCCCAAAAAAGAATTTCCTTATTTTCAGCAATTTTTTGACACTGCAAAAAAAAAAACATTTCTATATACAATTTTATAGATGAAGTAGCTCTTGACATATTCTTTCAGTGTGGTTTATCTCATTCCTGGACGTAAGATGGTTTTCTTTATCTGTACATTTCTAAAACAGTATCGGCTCTCAATACCTCGCTGTTAAGAGCCGCTCAAAGCTCTTCACTCACTCTAAAACAGTAAAATTGTGATTTTGAAATTTATTTATGTGAAAGCTATGCGCTCAGTTTTCTTTTTTTGCTAGGAAAGAGTAGTTACTGAAAGTTTTTCTTGGCCAACGCCCTTAAGGGTGTTAATTATTTTTTATTTCTACTAAATACTGCTTAACTTATAGACATCACTTACAAGTACCATTTCACAAAGAAAATAAATTTTATACCACATTATTTTTTGCATAAATGCATGTCAAAATCACAATTTTAGTGTTCTTGGGATGTACAACTAATAAAACCTAACGCCGTTACCGAAGTGAGATAATTCACGTTGAAATAAGATACAATGAGTTACTTCAACAAATATTTGAAATTACACTATAAAATGTTTTTGCAATTTTTTTTAAATTGCTTAAAATAAGGGCAGTTTCACACATTCTTGATTTGTAGCAGTCTATGAGTTTTTGCAAAATATGTTTTGCTAGACATACCTTAAAATGAATTAAGACGTGGTTTTTCAGTAGCCCTTGTTATTTGTACGCTCCAGAAACACTAAAGTTGTGATTTTGACTTTTCATTATACAAAAATATGCTGTCTAAAAATTGTTTGTATGAGGAAATAGTACTTGTAAGTAATGTCTACAAGTTGAGCAGTATTTCGTACAAATATCAAATTATAATTTTTTTTCTTTGCCAGCATCTTTAAGGAGAATCCCTAGATTTTTTTTTTAATGCTTTAAGGTTACGTTTGGCTATGAGGAAGTGTTGCGACGAACCAATGAGATGTGCATTCCTCGAAAGCTGAATTTCTCTCAAATTAGATATGTAACAGTAAAATATTACTACACGCGATTTAATCAACGAGTTTAACTGTACATTTCTCCTTTCATTATGAAAACTACGCAGGAAAGTCCGAAAATAATGCTATATATATATATATATATATATTACCATTTTCACTATTTTTTTCTTTTTGATATTATTAAAAAGTGTAGAAGTAAAATGCAAATATATATATAGTCTGTTTTTTTTTTTCCTTTCCTGGAAAAAGTTTACACATTTTTGCTGTGATTATCTATTCGTTATACTATTTGTTCCGTTATTTGAGAATCTATGTTAATTAAATGCACAACGTAATTATATATATGTATTATATATTGGATATTTAATGGGAGAAGTACGTATCATTGGTATCGATATGATAGGCGTGTATCGAAATAACACAAGATGTGGGTATATCGCACAGCATTAAAGGATGACCTTGTGTGGAGTCAATAGGGAGATAAAAGCTTATACTTAAAATATGCAAACTTAAATTCAAAATATTTAAACGTGGGAAAGTCAATGCCAAAAAGCAAAATAAAACTATTGAACTCAGCCCAATTACCTTCGGGCCAGTAGGATGAGTGTCTCATGGCAACGTCCTTGATAACTGGCGATGTCACGTCATATCTTATGTATCTCCTAGTGGAAGCGGCTTGTGACGTCATGGCCAAAACGCCGTACTCTCATTGGCGGAAACACTGAAGAAGGCGGAGCAACAGCCGAACCGCCGACAAATATCGCGCATTTTGATAGCACACGTAAGAACGTTGTAACAGGGCGTGGGCTTTGAAGCTGAACATATAAACCCGCAGAGGGGCTGCAATTCAGTGGAGAGATTTGGGGGGCTCTTAACATCGAGGTCTTGAGAGTCGATGAGGGTGAAGTGAGGTGAGTGTGCAGCAGCGCTGGAATGCAAGGGCGGGGAAAACGGGAGATCCCTGAGAAAACCCTCCGACCAGCGGCATCTTCCGACACGATTCCCACATGCAAAAACCCGGGAGTGACCCGACCGGGAATCGAACCCAGTTCGCCTTGGTGGAAGGCGAGTAGTCTAACCACTACACCACCACGGCGCCAGCATCATTGGTCTATTCTACCGTCAATTGGGACGCTGGCGTAAATCAGGACGTTTTAAAAGGACATTTGTTCGCAAATGCTACACATTTGAGTAAAATAAAATTGTACACGATATGTTACTGACAGTAACCAACTTTACGAAACTGCGTAATTTTGTTTCAGGGTTGCCATTTTTAAACAAAAATTCCCGCAAAATGTCCCAAATTGCACTATAAACTTGAAACAGTGAGAATTGAGCAACTGATAATCAGTGCCAGATAATTAATTAATATAGTGGCTCAATTTCACTGATTTATTTGTGATTCCCACTGAATGTCAAGAATGCCACTTCTATAAATCACTTGTTCCCAGTTAATTTGCTTGATTCGGTTGTCAACAGTAGCTTATCAACCGACTTTNGGTTGTCAACAGTAGCTTATCAACCGACTTTCAGTGAATGTTATTTCACTGATAGATATCACTGATTCGGACTTGGCTGTAGGTTATCTGTACCATATATAAAATATTGTTTTTGTAACACTAACCTGACATAGTTTGTAAAAATACGTGCTAACTGTAAACCAGCCTCGGGCTGANTGAACTTTCGCGTATATTTTATCTGTTAATTTTAATATTTCATCCTTAATTAAGATAAACAAATTACAGTGAAAAACAGGCGTTGGTAATGCCTTGTAAGAAATAGTTCTTATGAAAAATATTATTACACTAAGTGTGCGCGAATGTGATGCGTTGTCCCGTTGGTGTAATTTTGTAGACTTGGTTTTAAGCCTTGTTTGCATGAGGCGGAGGAATATCCTAAAAGTGTAATCTAAGCAGGGCTTCAGAAAAGTCGGAAATAGCCGGAATGGACTGTATTTTATGTGTGTACCGCATATTGTTCCACTTGTAGGCATTATCTGCGACTACCTCTTCCTCTGATGAAATGTTTTTAGATCGTATGGTTTCTGCAAAATGACATGTCAAAGTCGAAATTTTACCGTTTCTGTAATCTACAATTTAAATAAATCAAACTATTCCTAGAAAATTTAAAAAGGGCCACTGAAAGATCGTGTCTTAATTCATTTTAAGGTATGTTTAGCAAAAGTTTTTTTCCCAAAAAATTAGGGGCAGCCACATACCAAAATATGCAAGAATTTCCTTATTTTCAGCAATTTTTTGACACTGCAAAAAAAAACATTTCTATATACAATTTTATAGATGAAGTAGCTCTTGACATCTTCTTTCAGTGTAGTTTATCTCATTCCTGGACGTAAGATGGTTTTCTTTATCTGTACATTTCTAAAACAGTATCGGCTCTCAATACCTCGCTGTTAAGAGCCGCTCAAAGCTCTTCACTCACTCTAAAACAGTAAAATTGTGATTTTGAAATTTATTTATGTGAAAGCTATGCGCTCAGTTTTCTTTTTTTGCTAGGAAAGAGTAGTCACTGAAAGTTTTTCTTGGCCAACGCCCTTAAGGGTGTTAATTATTTTTTATTTCTACTAAATACTGCTTAACTTATAGACATCACTTACAAGTACCATTTCACAAAGAAAATAAATTTTATAACACATTATTTTTTGCATAAATGCATGTCCAAATCACAATTTTAGTGTTCTTGGGATGTACAACTAATAAAACCTAACGCCGTTACCGAAGTGAGATAATTCACGTTGAAATAAGATACAATGAGTTACTTCAACAAATATTTGAAATGACACTATGAAATGTTTTCGCAATTTTTTTAAAATTGCTTAAAATAAGGGCAGTTTCACACATTCTTGATTTGTAGCAGTCTATGAGTTTTTGCAAAATATGTTTTGCTAGACATACCTTAAAATGAATTAAGACGTGGTCTTTCAGTCGCCCTTGTTATTTGTACGCTCCAGAAACACTAAAATTGTGATTTTGACTTTTCATTATACAAAAATATGCTGTCTAAAAATTGTTTGTATGAGGAAATAGTACTTGTGAGTAATGTCTACAAGTTGAGCAGTATTTCGTACAAATATCAAATTATAATTTTTTTTCTTTGCCAGCATCTTTAAGGAGAATCCCTAGATATTTTTTTTTTAATGCTTCAAGGTTACGTTTGGCTATGAGGAAGCGTTGCGACGAACCAATGAGATATGCATTCCTCGGAAGCTGAATTTATCTCAAATTAGATCTGTAACAGTAAAATATTACTACACGCGATTTAATCAACGAGTTTAACTGAACATTTCTCCTTTCATTATGAAAACTGCACGGGAAAGTCAGAAAATAATTTTTTTTTTTTTTTTTACTATTTTTTTATTTTTGATTTTATTAAAAAGTGTAGAAATAAAATGCAAATATATATATATAGTCTGTTTTTTTTCCTTTCCTGGAAAAAGTTTACACATTTTTGCTGTGATTATCTATTCGTTATACTATTTGTTCCGTTATTTGAGAATCTATGTTAATTAAATGCACAACGTAATTATATATATATGTATTATATATTGGATATTTAATGGGAGAAATACGTATCATTGGTATCGATATGATAGGCGTGTATCGAAATAACACAAGATGTGGGTATATCGCACAGCATTAAAGGATGACCTTGTGTGGAGTCAATAGGGAGATAAAAGCTTATACTTAAAATATGCAAACTTAAATTCAAAATATTTAAACGTGGGAAAGTCAATGCCAAAAAGCAAAATAAAACTATTGAACTCAGTCCAATTACCTTCGGGCCAGTAGGATGAGTGTCTCATGGCAACGTCCTTGATAACTGGCGATGTCACGTCATATCTTATATATCTCCTAGTGGAAGCGGCTTGTGACGTCATGGCCAAAACGCCGTACTCTCATTGGCGGAAACACTGAAGAAGGCGGAGCAACAGCCGAACCGCCGACAAATATCGCGCATTTTGATAGCACACGTAGGAACGTTGGAACAGGGCGTTGGCTTTGAAGCTGAACATATAAACCCGCAGAGGGGCTGCAATTCAGTTGAAAGATTTGGGTGGCTCTTAACATCGAGGTCTTCAGAGTCGATGAGGGTGAAGTGAGGGCGGGGAAAACGGGAGATCCCTGAGAGAAAACCCTCCGACCAGCGGCATCTTCCGGCACGATTCCCACATGCAAAAACCCGGGAGTGACCCGACCGGTAATCGAACCCGGTTCGCCTTGATGGAAGGCGAGTAGTTTAACCACTACACCACTGCGGCGCCAGCATCATTAGTCTATTCTACCGTCAATTGGGACGCAGGCGTAAATCAGGACGTTTTAAAAGGACATTTGTTCGCAAATGCTATACATTTGAGTAAAATAAAACACTGTACACGATATGTTACTGACAGTAACCAACTTTACGAAACTGCGTAATTTTATTTCAGGGCTGCCATTTTTAAACAAAAATTCCCGCAAAATGTCCCAAATTGCACTATAAACTTGAAACAGTGAGAATTGAGCAACTGATAATCAGTGCCAGATAATTAATTAATATAGTGGCTCAATTTCACTGATTTATTTGTGATTCCCACTGAATGTCAAGAATGCCACTTCTATAAATCACTTGTTCCCAGTTAATTTGCTTGATTCGCCAGTCAACAGTAGCTTATCAACCGACTTTCAGTGAATGTTATTTCACTGATAGATATCACTAATTCGGACTAGGGTAGGTTATCTGTACCATATATTAAATATTGTTTTTGTAACACTAACCTGACATAGTTTGTAAAAATACGTGCTAACTGTAAACCAGCCTCGGGCTGAATTGGGCGGTGAATAATAAATAATACATAAATAAACGCTACGGCAGGGGAATGCATGCGCTGTACCGCGGCACGCATATCCTGCGAGCGAGCTGGCGGATGAAGCGTTGTGCGGGTCGCGGCCCCTCGACCACTGCGTTGTCGCTCCTCGTCGCGATATCAACCCCCCTGGGGAGGGCTGTCGAGCGGGTTTTGTTTGTCTGGCCCGGGCACGCTCCGGCACGCATGCACGCCAGATATACGAGACCGCCGATTGCATCGTCCTGCCGCTGCTGTCCGGGTGAGAAATGGCTCCGCGTACAGCATACGCCAAAAAAAAAAGTACGTTAATTATGTTATAGCTGTTTTTTGTTAAATGACCACTTTTGTTGTAGGTTCTGCCCTGCACGTCAAACTGAGCACTTTTAAAGCCCTGTTTAAGATATACGTTGAGTACTTCCACCACATGTAAAATTTAACACTGCTGGAGACCTAATAGCTTTATTAATGCGTCGGTCAAATAAACTATAAAATTATTAGGAAAGTAAATATCTTTAAAAAAAATTGTTAATTCCTACGCTTGACACGCATTAAAAAACAAAAAAGTAAAAATATAATATTTATTATTTATAAATACTTACCTACCACTTTTAATTCAACGTGAAGACGTAGAACTACTTTCCTTCCGTCGTTACCAACTCCACTGGGCGCGTGTTAGTGTGCCTGTAGAGCAGTAACGTTTTTCAAATGTTGATGTCAAAAAGTGCTCAATTTCCCATAACAGTCTATACCCATTGTCACGCATATCTCCGTTGTGCACCACCTGTTTAAACAACAGCCGGGAAGGAGGCCACAGACGAGTTTGTATACTATCAAATCATAGCATCGGGCCGAAATGGAATTCATCAACCATCGGAGAAATGCGCAAAGAGGGACAGAAAATGTGGGTCCAGCTTACCAAAGGGCATTCCACTGTAATTAAAACAAACTACGAGCAGACTCCGCCTCCGGCGCACAACGGGGGCCAATCATAACGGATTACGTCAACACACACACGTGGAGGGGTGCGAAGAGTGGACTAGGCTACTAGGGCTGTGAGCGACACAGGCTAGTCAGCTGCGGGTCCTGGAGTGGCGACGTCCAACATCGGGGCAACGAGTCCAGGGTGCGAGACTCGGGTGAGTTCCCTCTCAACCATGCTCATTTCCGCCAACTAATTGACCTGCACTTTCCTCCTTCTCCCTTGGCCACTTTGTTTGTATTCTGAGAAAAGTCTCTAGTGTTGAGATGTCCATTAAATTCTTTAGTCCCTCTTTGATTAATTAATTATATTTTTAGTTTATCGTGATACCTTATCCTATCTCTCAATAACATAATAGTTTATGAGCTGGTTAATATCATAACACCATGCTTAGAGCCATGAGCAGTTGGTAATCCAGTCAAAGTGGCACTTTCCCGTGAATACAAACTATATTAACAATTTTGTATGCAAAACATGCACTCAGTTTTCAGTTACCCATCCACTGTTGCCCAAAAAGACAGTATACTNATTAACAATTTTGTATGCAAAACATGCACTCAGTTTTCAGTTACCCATCCACTGTTGCCCAAAAAGACAGTATACTAAGACACGAATACAAATCGACTATAATCTATTCGCGGTATATTCACACTTTTTGAATCAAACCTTTAAAAATCACCCCATGCATGAAGTTTTCGGTTATTTTCTAAACGTGTCATGTATCACGTGCGTTCTATACTTCTGTTAACATAAACGTATCTTATTTTTGGTAAATAAAACTGTTACTTATAAATTGTAATATTGCATTAACAATTTGTACCAATAAAAAAGAGAGAAAATTGGTGTGTTGGTAATGCCTAGTAAGAAGTAGTTCGCATGCAAATATATNATTTGTACCAATAAAAAAGAGAGAAAATTGGTGTGTTGGTAATGCCTAGTAAGAAGTAGTTCGCATGCAAATATATTATTAAATTGAGTGCGCATGAATGCGGTGCTCTGTACCTTTGATGTGATTTTCTAGACTTGGTTAAGATTTGTTTTAATGAGACTGAAGAATAGCGTGAAAATAGAAATTTGGCAGGGCTTCAGAAAAGTTGGAATGCATGTGGCCCTTAATTCTTTTTGCATGCTGCAATTCCTACCGCATATCAAATATTGATATAGCCGTGAATATCCTATTAATATTCATGCGTTCACATTGGCAAATTATTATAAACAAAAAACCTGTTCCTTATATTAGTTTAATGTTGATAACAAAAAGATATAACTTTTGTCAGTGGCCGTGAGTTTTAAACATTGAACTTATAAGAAGACGTTAAAACATGGAATTCCTTTTCGGAATCCGCTCTCAGCATTTCTGTAAATACGCCTATAATGTTTTACATTAAACTACATATAATTAAAAAGAGGAATATTTTTTAAAGATAGATTTCAGAAGTTTTTTATTGGCCATAAAATATATATATTATTTTCTAGCTGTGCCCGCGGTTCCACTCGCGTGGACTACAGAATTATTGTTTAGGTTTTTTTTTTTTTTAATAAAGTCCATGCTTTTATAATTTTTCCTGGCAATGTCTGCACTTGCTTTTCAATTTCAATTATGAAAAACTTCGTCATTGAATGTTGCTTGCGAATTAAATGGTAAAAACGCTTATTAGTATTTCTATGTTATAGATAGATATATGTTACCGCGAAGTTTTTTATGTATTTTTATTCTACACAATTCTTTACTACATGATACTCCATCTTTAACGGTTTAGACAGCGTATTGCAAGAGAGCGCACTGGCGGCAAACTTTTTTCCGACTTGATTCACTATTATCGTCACTGCTTATTCCTTATGGTACTTTACGTAACAAAATATATACTAAAAAAAACATGTAAATCGGATACGTGGTTTTCGAGTGATAAGCGTACTAACAGACAGACAGAGAGACGTTGAGTTTTATAATATGTATAGAAGTGACACATAATTACAGAACGGTCGGCAGCTCTGTAACACAAAAAAGTGCCGATTTGATATTTCGCTTTAGTATTACATATACATAATGTCCCGTAAATAATAGCTACATATCTAGCCATGTTCCATCAAATTATCACAATTTGATTTTAGTGAAATCTCCCGTGGTTTTCGAGGTACTATGTACGTTTTTAAGCTGTCCGAAAATTCATCCTTACCTTCAGTCGGTATTTTGCGTTACAATCCTACAAATAAAAAATACATTCAGCTTTTTTTCCCTAATATTATCGATGAGTTAACTATAAAACGCACACAAAAGTTTTTCAGTAACAAATACTGTATTTTTTATTGTCCTACTTTGAATTTTGGCGGTGTAAAAAAAAATTTCCAAGCTAGGCCACCAAATGATTTTAAAAGCTTTCTTATTTTTGCATGTTAATACTATATAACACCTCTGCTTTCCCCTTTTAGATACAAAGACATTGCTGTGAAAATGGCAAAGGAGGTATTTTCACCATAGCAAAATATTGACCGAAGTGTTCTTAAGTGTCATCAGAAATTTTGATGTACGTTTGATAATTCTGCTCGTCGAGTATACTAACCAAGGAACAGAATGAACAATATCCTTCACTTGTAGCAATGGCACGCAAAATACCGACCAAAGGTATGAGTTTTTCAAACAATTCAATAAAACGAGCTCAAATCTCGAAAACCCTGAGNGTCCTGGAGTGGCGACGTCCAACATCGGGGCAACGAGTCCAGGGTGCGAGACTCGGGTGAGTTCCCTCTCAACCATACTCCTTTCCGCCAACTAATTGACCTGCACTTTCCTCCTTCTCCCTTGGCCACTTTGTTTGTATTCTGAGAAAAGTCTCTAGTGTTGAGATGTCCATTAAATTCTTTAGTCCCTCTTTGATTAATTAATTATCTTATTAGTTTATCCCGATACCTTATCCTATCCCTCAATAACATAATAGTTTATGAGCTGGTTAATATCATAACACCATGCTTAGAGGCATGAGTAGTTGGTAGTCCAGTCAAAGTGGCACTTTCGCGTGAATACAAACTATTTTAACAATTTTGTATGCAAAACATGCACTCAGTTTTCAGTTACCCATCCACTGTTGCCCAAAAAGACAGTATACTAAGACACGAATACAAATCGACTATAATCTATTCGCGGTATATTCACACTTTTTGAATCAAACCTTTAAAAATCACCCCATGCATGAAGTTTTCGGTTATTTTCTAAACGTGTCATGTATCACGTGCTTTCTATACTTCTGTTAACATAAACGTATCTTATTTTTGGTAAATAAAACTGTTACTTATAAATTGTAATATTGCATTAACAATTTGTACGAATAAAAAAGAGAGAAAATTGGTGTGTTGGTAATGCCTAGTAAGAAGTAGTTCGCATGCAAATATATAATTAAATTGAGTGCGCATGAATGCGGTGCTCTGTACCTTTGATGTGATTTTCTAGACTTGGTTAAGATTTGTTTTAATGAGACTGAAGAATAGCGTGAAAATAGAAATTTGGCAGGGCTTCAGAAAAGTTCGAATGCATGTGGCCCTTAATTCTCTTTGCATACTGCAATTCCTACCGCATATCAAATATTGATATAGCCGTGAATATCCTATTAATATTCATGCGTTCACATTGGCAAATTATTATAAACAAAAACCTGTTCCTTATATTAGTTTAATGTTGATAACAAAAATATATAACTTTTGTCAGTGGCCGTGAGTTTTAAACATTGAACTTATAAGAAGACGTTAAAACATGGAATTCCTTTTCGGAATCCGCTCTCAGCATTTCTGTAAATACGCTTATAATTTGTTACATTAAACTACATAGAATTAAAAAGAGGAATATTTTTTAAAGATAGATTTCAGAAGTTTTTTATTGGCCATAAAATATATATATTCTTTTCTAGCTGTGCCCGCGGTTCCACTCGCGTGGACTACAGAATTATTGTTTAGGTTTTTTTTTTTTTGTAAAGTTCATGCTTTTATAATTTTTCCTGGCAATGTTTGCACTTGCTTTTCAATTTCAATGATGAAAAACTTCGTCATTGAATGTTGCTTGCGAATTAAATGGTAAAAACGCTTATTAGTATTTCTATGTTATAGATAGATATATGTTACCGCGAAGTTTTTTATGTCTTTTTATTCTACACAATTCTTTACTACATGATATTGTTCCATCTTTAACGGTTTATACAGCGTATTGCAAGAGAGCGCGCTGGCGGCAAACTTTTTTCCGACTTGATTCACTATTATCGTCACTGCTTATTCCTTATGTTACTTTACGTAACAAAATATATACTAAAACCTGGCTAGAGAACATAGCTATGAATTTAAAAAAAAACATGTAAATCGGATACGTGGTTTTCGAGTGATAAGCTGACTAACAGACAGACAGAGGGACGTTGAGTTTTAAAATATGTATAGAAGTGACACATAATTACAGAACGGTAGGCAGCTCTGTAACACAAAAAATTGCCGATTTGATATTTCGCTTTAGTATTACATATACATAATGTCCCGTAAATAATAGCTACATAGCTAGCCATGATCCATCAAATTATCACAATTTGATTTTAGTGAAATCTCCCGTGGTTTTCGGATACTATGTACGTTTTTAAGCTGTCCGAAAATTCATCCTTACCTTTAGTCGGTATTTTGCGTTACAATCCTACAAATAAAAAAATACATTAATTTTTTTTCCTAATATTATCGACGAGTTAACTATAAAACGCACACAAAAGTTTTTCAGTAACAAATACTGTATTTTTTATTGTCCTACTTTAAATTTTGGCTGTGTAAAAAAAAAATTCCAAGCTAGGCCACCAAATGATTTTAAAAGCTTCCTTATTTTTATATGTTAATGCTATATAACACCTCAGCTTTTTCCTTTTAAATACAAAGACATTGCTGTGAAAATGGCAAAGCAGGTATTTTTACCATAACAAAATATTGACCGAAGTGTTCTTAAGTGTCATCATAAATTTTGATGTACGTTTGATAGTTCAGCTCGTCTAGTATACTAACAAAAGAACAGAATGAACAATATCCTTCACTTGTAGCAATGATACGCAAAATACCGACCAAAGGTATGAGTTTTTCAAACAATTCAATAAAACGAGCTCAAATCTCGAAAACCCTGAGNCACGCAAAATACCGACCAAAGGTATGAGTTTTTCAAACAATTCAATAAAACGAGCTCAAATCTCGAAAACCCTGAGGTTTTCGCCAAGTTTAAATTGCGATAATTTGATGGGTCATGGCCACATCTATTGCCCATTTCGGGTGTGACCTTTATTTACGGGATATTGTGTAATTCGTAGAGAGATTTTTCGTTATATCATCATTTACTACGTGTTTTGTTACCATTTATCTGTTTTCTGAACCGAACGTGTTACGTCTGAGTAAAATATTCGTTGTAGTCACACTCGAAATGTCATGGGTTCGACTACCCTCCCCCGCCCCCTAACTTTTCCTGAATAATTCCGGGCGAGTGTCTGTATGGTTCTAATCTCCCCGTCTCCCCATTGCCCTATTTATTAGTTTTATACTCGTCCAACGAATGTTAGTAAAAGGACATAGGGACGTTCTACAGTTCACCCAGAGGAAGTCTCTTACTTTATGTCGAAGTGCAGAAGTAGTGTAGCCTCATTAAACTGCGTTTTACCGAAGAAACTCAATCCAGTTTGTTTGCTGTTGAATATAGCGTATAGTTTTCCGTGACGGGTAAACCCTGGCAGTATTACGAAGTAATCACATCAGCTTTTCCGTCCGTTTGCTCTCTACTACGTCAACTGCGAGCTGTTTTGTGTTCGAAACTCGCTGTTTAAACTCCAACTTCCGAGCTACCTTTGAAGCTTCAGTGCGACGTTTGGCTCGCTTGTTTGTCCACCGAGCCACGACGGACAGGAATGAGAACGTGGTCTCTTCGGACGCGTCCCCCTTGCCCCTCAAGCATTCCTTTTTAGCCAGGTATATACTTACGAGAGCAAAATAAATTCATGGATCACCCTTGAAGGGCAACGCGGCGTGAGGTTATCGAGGGTCGGTATTTTTTTTATGCACGATAATCCTCCTTTACGGAAGTTTTAACATTCCTCCAGTTATTCCGGGACGCTTCACCTAGCTTCATCTTTTTGGAAATTAGGGTCACCCTTTCCTGTGCCCCGCCAACAAACGTTTAACGGTTGGGTTTTCTCCNAGCTTCATCTTTTTGGAAATTAGGGTCACCCTTTCCTGTGCCCCGCCAACAAACGTTTAACGGTTGGGTTTTCTCCGGGCTTTTATAAACATCTGCTCCCTCCACGCTGATAACCAGGCATCCACGCAAGTTGCTCTTTTTATTCAGCTGCTTGCACAAGAGTAGCTTACACAAAAAGCAAAGCAATAGTTAATGTTAACGGTCTCTCACATCGTGGGTACTAAAAAACTTTGTAAAACTGGAAGTTCGTTTAAGGAAAAATCATTTTGTGTTAGGCATTTTTTTTTTTTTTTACGTAACCAAACCTGTACTGTATTTGCTTGAATCCAAAATTCCAATCACTGATCACAGCTTTTCTGATTATATTAATGGAAGTACTCTCATAAGAATAGAGTCGTGCGCACCTATTTAAATTTGTTACAAAATAAGGTCGGTTTTTTTTTTTTTTTTTTTTTTTTTTTAAGAAAGTGTTTAATAATATGGAGAAAATTTGTTGTGGTTTAACCAATTATTTTCGTGTCGTGCATGAGTCACAAATACTTCTAAAAATTTACTGTTGGTATTTTTTCGGCTGGTTTCATTAAAAAGTTTGTGATAAATTTTCATGGGAGACTAGAAAGCTTATTNTTACTGTTGGTATTTTTTCGGCTGGTTTCATTAAAAAGTTTGTGATAAATTTTCATGGGAGACTAGAAAGCTTATTTAATGCAATACATTGAAATGCAAATGAAGTAATTTTTAAGTCAAGTACGTGAATTTTATAAATGTTTGATCGTGAGAAATGGCCTTAATTATCAACCCAGTAGTTTCCGTAGTGTGGATAGACCACAGGAACGATGGAAAGACCAGCATTAAACCAAGTCTGAAGTTCGCAACAGGTNTTACTGTTGGTATTTTTTCGGCTGGTTTCATTAAAAAGTTTGTGATAAATTTTCATGGGAGACTAGAAAGCTTATTGAATGCAATACATTGAAATGCAAATGAAGTAATTTTTAAGTCAATAAACTGAATTCAAGTACGTGAATTTTATAAATGTTTGATCGTGAGAAATGGCCTTAATTATCAACCCAGATGTTTCCGTAGTGTGGATAGACCACAGGAACGATGGAAAGACCAGCATTAAACCAAGTCTGAAGTTCGCAACAGGTTNGTTTCCGTAGTGTGGATAGACCACAGGAACGATGGAAAGACCAGCATTAAACCAAGTCTGAAGTTCGCAACAGGTTGAAGGACCTAATGCACGAAGAAGAAAAATTCTGGGTGTGACTGTGCCGTAGTTTAATGTGAATGCGTCTGCGTCAGCGGATAATAGTTTCTTTGAGATATGGGAATGAAACGAAAGTAACGAAACAGATTCTTGGCTTTTATGGCTTAAAACGACAGATTTAAACGATATATTTCGTTTGCCACCAAAATCAGCGCGCAAGCACATCGTAGTCACGAGATATACTGCCCGAAAATTTTCGCCCACGCTCAAAATTGCCGCCAGTCGCCGTGGGCCCCCACCCGCGCCTCGCGCATGCGCGGCGCCAACTAAAGGTCACGCTCGTATCATAGTCGTATGGCCGATCGAACAAGACAGTATTTATTTCAATCGTTTCGTTAGTCACAAAGTTACTGTTCTAGTTTATGAATGTCCATTACATCAACAGCCGAACACAAAAAACTATAGCTCATTGGGCGTGATAAGGAAACAAGTGATGTGTCTGCTTAATGTACAGAACGCATTATAAAAATTTCCTACTTGCAACACCTGAAACCATAAATGAAGTCAGGTCTAAAAGCGATTTCTTCATACATTTGTTTTAAAATCGAACCTTTGAAAAATCTTACCATGCATGGCGTGTTTGGTCGTTTCCTAAATATGTCCTGTATCACAAGCGTTTTATACTTCTGTTAACTTTTGAGTGCCTTATTTTTGGATAAATTGAACGTTTACTTACATTTTATCTAGAAATTATAATATTTCATTTATAATAAATATGAAAAATACAAGGAGAAGATAGGTATTTTGGTAATACTTTACCTTAGTAATAAGTAGTTCTCGTGCAAAATACCATTACACTGAGTGCGCACGAATGCGATTCATAGTCCCTTCCGTGTAATTTTCTAAACTCGGTTAAGCGTTGTTTGCACGAGGCGGAGGAATATCCTGGAAGTAGAACTTGAGCAGGGCTTCAGAAAAGTTGTAAGTAACGTGAATGGACTGCGCAGGCGTATTCACGCCAGAAAGAGAGTAATTGTATAATAGTGGTCCAAGAATAAAGCTTAGTTACGGCAACACTGTTGCCGATGGAAAAGTTGTTTGGGGGGGGGGGGTTGTAATGACCAACATCAACGATTCCAAACGAAAAATACAAAAAAATATGACAAAATCTTCATAAGACAAAATCAAAAATAGAGGTCCATGAAACTTACGAAAACGGACAAAACGTTACAAACACAGAATGACGTCGCTATCCGACGCCGAGGCCCAAAGTACCGAACCGTCGCCGACGGCGGCTGCAGAAGAACTAAGGGAGGGGAAGAGAAGTACCGAACAGTCTCTCCCGGCCACGCTGATTCCACGCGACACGCGCGCGAATCACGCGGCCGGCGACGTCGCGCCACGATCACAGCGACGATAAATAACAGCGCAGTTGGCGGTAAATAGGTGCTGACAGCGGCGGTCGACGTGAGTGCGAGCATGCGTCGCGCTCGGTGACGACAGGAATGCCGAGCCGTCGGCGTTTCGCGGGGAACGCGAGGCCGCTGCAGATGCATGCGCTTGTTCCCGCGATAGCTGCGCTTTGTAAGTGCGCGGTTCCCCTTACACGACCGCTGCGCTGGGGAAATTGAAAAAAAAAAATGTTTGTGTGTTCGTGGACCCCGGCTGTACTTCGCATATTTTCCCGGCGATGTAAAAAAAAATATGGAGGGGGGGGGAGGTGGTAAGTTATAGCTAGCTCGCAGTTAATTTATCACTTTAGATCTAACATTAAAAAAAAACCTTGCCCGTAAGTACACACACACTGAAACAAACGCTGCATGTAACAACTGCAGTAAAAATAGGAACAAATTAGAAAAAAGAATATTAGAAGTGCAATGTTTAAATAGATGAACATTGATTTCCGTTTCTTTTTTGTTTGATACACATTATGCTGGAATCACAATTGCGCGACAGCAAAAATGCATGATACGTAAATTGTTTCTTGCTACTACCTCTTGCTACTCTTGCACGGCAGCCATTGCGGTTTACATTACGTATATTTCTTATTTTTCGGTTTATTCAACAATTGCTTTTAATACCCACTGATACTACACGCGTAAAAATATGGTCGTAATTACTTGTAGGTATAAAAATGCGTTGCTTTACTCATTAATACGGAGAATTCTTACACAGGAAAGAACTTGGACACAAACAAGATAGGTTATAACCGATTAAATTAGAAATATTTTCTATTCATAGATCTGCTGCCACCCCTCCCCCTCCCGATTTTTGTCGCGCTAGCGAGAAGTCTCGACGCTGATTGGTAGGAAAATTATTTTATTCGCGTCCCGCCCATCGCGTTATTCTGATACCAGCATTAGAGTAAAGGTCATTTCACACAATCAAATATTTATTTAATTCAATAACTTCAGTCCACGTTATCTGAACACAGAAATCGTTTTTTATGCAGTCTAATGAATAGTATTCGGTAAACATCGGAAGACTTTTTCACAAATATTTGTACCAAAAATATCCACAAATAAGTGCAATTGTAAATTGTAAGATTTCATAACACAGACACTAAATGAAAATCGTCCATTAAAACAAGGCATTTTCTGTTGATCTAATTTAAATTCGTCAAAGTTACAGTATATCTTACATAGTTGAATGTGTCAATATTACTGTTATCATACTACAGTTTCAGCTAATAATCAGGGACTAGAAAATTTGGGGAATTCATTTTGGGACAAGCTAAACTTCAAGCCTAATTATATTTCTGTTATGTTTTCAATTGGATAATTGTTTATTAGACACGCCCTGGTGAACTCTGAGCCAATAACAGATCTGTACGGAAATAAGTACTAAATCCTATGCTACCTGGTCTGAGGTAAAACCGGCTACACACTAGGGCAACAGCCAATGAACACAAAGCTGAGGCTCGAAAATACGTAGGACCATGGATTCTAGCCTACAGGTCCTTTAAAACGCGAAATATTCCTGTCCCTGCTAATAATGCTAGGATATTTCTGATCAGTGGTTGAAAATATAAATCAGTCTTTGCTTAGTGCTAGTTCCACAAGTGATATCAAGTTGGTAATTATTTTCATGCAGTTAATATATTTCGTGCGGAATACATTATAGAATTTGACATATGTAGGTACATAGCTACAGCACGTAAATGGTTCGCTCCATCAACTACCGCCTTTTACCCTCCCCTCCTCCCGCAGGATGCCTATATCTCCTTAGCAAAGTACACATTTGTTTATTATCCGGAGGTATGTTTGGTTCACTGCCTTTACATTAAACCTGCCATGTATATTATGTGAGGTCTCTCTCTGCACTTTTGAAATTTGCCATAGTTTCATGGAAATTTGTAGGTAAATGTGCAGTTGACATACGGGAATGCGATCCGTCATCACGAAAAACCGAGCTGAGCTCCGCTCCGTAAATACGAAATGCGGAACGTCTCCGTATTTCCTTTAGCTTTGGGTTTCGGGAACGGACAATGCCGAGTCTACACGCACTTGTACCACAAAATTATATTTTACGCTGCAGTTAGGGTATCAGTGTCACTTAGACCTATTCATTCAAACATTATAAAGTAACATCAGACATATTAAACAGTTTGGAACACTTAAAACACTCAATTATTACTAGAAAGTGGGACAGTTATGTTTGTCACATTTCTAGAAATAAAATATTTATACCCAACACTTTGNGGAACGGACAATGCCGAGTCTACACGCACTTGTACCACAAAATTATATTTTACGCTGCAGTTAGGGTATCAGTGTCACTTAGACCTATTCATTCAAACATCTTAACGTAACATCAGACATTAAACAGTTTGAAACACTTAAAACACTCACTTATTACTAGAAAGTGGGAAAGTTATGTATGTCACATTTCTAGAAATGAAATATTTATACCCAACACTTAATCACAAGAAGCTCGTAGATGAATAGTATGTCATAAACTCCAAAACCTTCAATTCTTGTTCAAATATGACTTCAGAATAAAATACGTTGACTTTTTAAAATTCATATTGTATTCACATCGGAACACCTGCAAAATTAGAATAAAAAATTTGTTTTTTAATCTCTTTTTAAAACCGAAGTGCAGAAAAAAACAAACTTGCACGTTTCAGAAGCCTTTCCGTGAGTTGAATGAAAGTGTGTGAAATTTATGGAAATGCCATTATGGAAAAACCGTCTCCCGAATTTTACGGAAAGTTCTGGAGAATTTCTTACATTTCACAACAATTTAGCTCAGATCCACTTTCTTGATTGGATGGTTACCGTGTTACGCGTCTTAGGGTATTGAAATATAGCGTGCGGAAATCTTTTCGCGAAATTCGGTTGAATGTACTATGTACTACATAAAATATTTTTAATGTAAAGAAGAAAAGGTTACTTTACATTCATGCAACCGTTCCCTTTATCTTTAAGAATTTCAAGAAAAAAAATACAAATGGTTTACTATTTTTGATAACTACATAATTGCGGAACTTGTGTGAGGGTTTGGTAACCAGGTACGATTGATACACATAAGGACAAATTTTAGCAGCAGTAGTGGCTTTTTTTTTCTTTTTTTCAAGTTTCTTCAGTTGTTTATGTTATTTAACAATACACGTATTAAAGATTTTTTACTTTCTTGAGTTTATAATTTATGGCAGAATTAGTGTATTATTAAAATGAAATGATGCTGCATTTTTACAATAACATTAAACACCAACGTAATATAAGTGCGGTGATAACGTTTGTATTTACGTGCCGTAATTGTTCTGAAAGACAAAATCATGGTACATGAAACTGTAAACACGTCAAGGTTCGGTGTAAAGTCTTACACCTGCCCTTAAAAATGGCGGACATTTCTACCCTGCACGGCAANTGTCACAAGAAGCTCGTAGATGAATAGTATGTCATAAACTCCAAAACCTTCAATTCTTGTTCAAATATAACTTCAGAATAAAATACGTTGACTTTTTAAAATTCATATTTTATACACATCGAAACACCTGCAAAATTAGAATTAAATATTTGTTTTGTAATCTCTTTTTTAAACCGAAGTGCAGAAGAAACAAACTTGCACATTTCAGAAGCCGTTCCGTGAGTTTAATGAAAGTTGTGTGAAATTTACGGAAATGTCATAACGGAAAAACCGTCTCCCGAATTTTACGGACAGTTCTGGAGAATTTCTTACCGGTGATTTTCCGTAAAATGTTTTTTTGTTCCGTAAGAAACCAGAAACGACATATTACTTTTCGAACTGATATTTTTGTAAAACGAAAATGCGGACTCAGTGTCTGATAGGTAGGGACACCCGATATTCGCGAAAAGAATTCACGACCGGTTGTATTTCACAACACTTTAGCTCAGATCCACTTTCGTGATTGGATGGTTACCGTGTTACGCGTCTTAGGTGTCTGCGCGCGAATCACAGACGTGCCGCATTGAAGTTACCTAATTCTGATTGGCCAGTCAAGTGCGAAAATGTCTTCTCAGAAAGACACGCTACCAATAAGGAATTAAAAAAACTTCTGGGCGTTCGTAGGGTATTGAAATATAGCGTGCGGAAATCTTTTCGCGAAATTCGGGTGTATGTACTATGTACTACATAAAATATCTTTAATCTAAAGAAGAAAAGGTTACTTTACAGTCATGCAACCGTTCCCTTTCTCTTAAAGAATTTCAAGAAAAAAAATACAAATACTTTACTATTTTTGATAACTACATAATTGCGGAACTTGTGTAAGGGTTTGGTAACCAGGTACAATTGATACACATAAGGACAAATTTTAGCAGCAGTAGTGGTTTTTTCTTCTTCTTTTTTTCAAGTTTCTTCGTTGTTTATGTTATTTAACAATACACGTATAAAATATTTTTTACTTTCTTGAATTTATAATTTATGGCAGAATTAGTGTATTATTAAAATGAAATTATGCTGCATTTTTACAGTAACATTAAACACCAACGGTGCGGTGCGGTGATAACGTTTGTATTTACGTGCCGTAATTGTTCTGAAAGACGAAATCATGGTACATGAAACTGTAAACACGTCAAGGTTCGGTGTAAAGTCTTACACCTGCCCTTAAAAATGGCGGACATTTCTACCCTGCACGGCAATATGTAAGCTTGGTTAGCGATCACTTTCGGTTCTGTAAAAGATATCAGCAGAGAACGTGTACCGAAACTGTTCTTCGTAGTGAATGTGCTCACCTTACGTTCAGCCCACAGCTGGAAATAAACTGATTTTGANGCTTGGTTAGCGATCACTTTCGGTTCTGTAAAAGATATCAGCAGAGAACGTGTACCGAAACTGTTCTTCGTAGTGAACGTGCTCACAGCCCACAGCTGGAAATAAACTGATTTTGATGAAGCTGTGATTTATTAGATACACAACAGCTTAAACGTGTAAAGGAAAATATAAAACCAAAATATTTTAATAAATACTATAAACTACACTGATGTGAAAAAATTATAGACGAAGTGGAGAAATTAACGTAATAATGAAACGAACAGACAGAACTAACCGAAAGACAAATCAGGAGATCGCCTATGGTCAGGTATGGTAGGGCATGTGCATATACGCAGTATGATGTACGTTCTGTGGACGTGTGTAAAGAGCATTCATAAAGCACGAGCGCGGTGTACTGTCAGCGTTGGATGGGAAGCTGTTACACAGTGCGCATCGGATTGAACGATGTCGAGTTGCTGTCTAATGTCTGAAATGGCCGACAGACAGACCCACAGACAACATATGGACGACTTAACCCGAGGTCGAATCACTGGGAAGCTGGAAGAAGGTCGGAGTGTGACTAGTGTGTCGGAATCGTACACGTCATCGTGTCACGAGCTTGGACGGTATTTTGAGCAACAGGAACGGCTGTACGACGGGTTAATAGTGGTTTATCAGCGAGCAACCCCGACGACGGAGGATCAGCGTATTGCCCTACACGTGAGTAAAGATCGACAGCTGACAGTTGGTAAGATCGCAACAATCATGCAACGCACTATTGTACGCCCGATATCGCGTTTTACCGTAGCCAGGAGACTTCGCACGGATGGGTTGTTCACTCGGTGAACAGTATGGTGTATGCCACTGACGCCTACCCATCGGAGACGGCGTTTTCTGTGCTACCGGGAACACAAGTATTGGGGAGCTTGGGAAATGAGACCGAGTGCTCTTTACAGATGAAAGTCGATTTAGTCTCACTGGAGAGCGGGTAACACATAATCAACCTTCCAATATCATCGAAAAGTACCGGTTTGCAGGTGGTGGTGTTCTAGTTAGAGGGTGCCTAATTANTCGATTTAGTCTCACTGGAGAGCGGGTAACACATAATCAACCTTCCAATATCATCGAAAAGTACCGGTTTGCAGGTGAGGATGCCTAATGCTCGGTTTCCATACGGAGCTCCGCATCTTCCAAGGAGGTTCAATCACTGGCGACTGCTGTTATGCCCAGATTATTCTTCCTTAGAAACGTCTTTTTCGAACTTCTGTGGACCCTGAGTTCCTCTTCATGGACGAAAACGCTATACCTCATCGAACAGCGGCTGTCGCTTAGCTGTTGCGAGAGTGATAATATTCACCGCGTGGATTGGCCCACACTGTCCCCGGAACTGAATCCAATCGAAAACATGTGGGACGTTGTTAGGACCGCAAGCCGCCAGCAACGACTCCGCAGCTGTGATCGGCGGTACAAGGTACAAGAGGAATAGACCGTGATGCCTCAAGATCTCGCCGACAACCTCATACTGAGCAGCAATAGACGGTGCACACCCTGCTTCGCGGTCAAGGCTGATCATATTCCCTACTAAGGATTTTTTTTTTCCTGCCGCCTGTCACGTGTAAGTTTCTGTCTTTTATCCTTTTGAAAAAACGTAATCTCCATCATCAAAATTCCTTTCTTGGTCAAGGTTTTTCACTTTTCCCATACTCTTACAACTCGACTATGTTATTGTATGATTTGTACCTGTTTGAAACACTTATGTGTGACACTGCATAAGATGTATCCCATCCTTGATTTTTGCATACCGTTATAATTCTTATTTTTTTCTCTTGCAATCCTATTAGCTGAAGGTCTTATGGTCTGGACACGAAATAAAATATCGCCGTTTCTAACACGTCTACACATCGAGGATGCTTCCTATACAACACACTGTGACCATGAAACGTGTCGTAAAAAATGTCTACTTTCATTTTGATGGCGGACACGTTTGTTAAATTACACTTTTTTTTCATCGTTGCCCACTTCCCCCTGGTAGCGTGTTGCCCGGAGCAGAGAAGGGGCTGGACAGCAAACAGCTGGAGCCGGTGGAGCGATGAGCAGCTGGCAGCTGGCTGGGAGCTCACAGCTAGCCTGCTGCCTGCCCGATGGCGGCAAGATAAGCAGCTCCCTCGCAGCGCCCGTGACACAGGTCAGCGCCGCAGGGGCCAGCTATCTCGCCACCGCCGCGATAACTCTCCGCCCTGCTGCGAGGGGCGCATCGGAGAGCCACTTGCAGCTCGTCCGCCGCATTCAGTGTTGCCAACTTAGCTCATTTACTCGTTAGTTTTAGCAGAGTTTTATACTTTTTAACGGAGAAATATTACTTTTGGTATGCATTTTTGGCAGATTTTAAAAATAGGTGTAGTATAAAATAGCATATACAGTCTATTCGCGGTTTCTTCACACTTTTTGAATCAAACATTTAAAAAAACACCCCATGTGTTTGATTGTTTCCTAAATACGACATGTATCACAAATATTTTATACTTGTGTTCAACTTGTTAATGTTTTAATTGGAACTGTATTTATATTTTACCTATAAATTATAATATTTAATTTATAATGAATATAAATAAAAACAGTTGAAATATAGGTATGTTGGTAACGCCTATTAAGAAATAGTTCTTATGCAAAATATTATTATACTGAGTACACATGAATGCAGTGCGTTATCCCTGTGGTGTAATTTTCTAGACATTGTTAAGGTTGAGTGGATGAGAAACTTAGTGTAGTTCTTACTCCAGAGATGGCATTGCTTGTGTCAGCTAAAGAAAGTGTAACGCCTGTCGGTAGGCAACCAATGGTGCAGACTGTTATATGCCTGCCCAAGAGGGTGACAACGCGCGCGAGCCAAGTGCCCGGGGATAATGAACTGACACTCCGCAGCTTATCGTTTTTTGGGATTTCCACACAGTCGTGGATGTTACAAACGGACATATAACCTAAATAAAACTAATACCCGTGCCTTACCTAGGATCGAATCCAGAACCTCCCGCACCCCAGACCGGTGGCGCACCAACAGACTGCTCCACGGGAGGTTGGCAGCACTGATGAGGGTGAAGTGATATGAATATGAAACAGCGACAAAATGCAGTGCTGGGAGAAATGAAAGCACCCCGAGAAAACCAACCGGGCAGCAGCAACGTCTGCCACGTTTCCCACATGAGGAACTCGGGAATGAACCCACATTAATCAACCCGGTTCGTCGTGGTGAGACGTGATAAGTAGTCTGACCACTACACCTCTGCGGCCTCTCTTTAAACTCGTGTTGACTAGATCAACTGTGTGTACACTCTCATTTGTCTTAATGATGTAAACAAAACATGTTAAGTATAAATATTTTCACTAAAAATTAATATTACCTCATTGATTACCGCAGTTTTCTAAAGTAAACGACGTGTTCATTTTACAGCATACCTTACCGAGCAAATTATAAACAACTTTGTTGTTTCTTGGCGTAAAAGTCAATGACTTTATTTAAATCTATTTATGGGATGGTGAAAGTTCAGTAAAGCCAGTCCTGTTAATCCGTGTCCGTATAATTTGCGTTGTGGATACAACTCGGATGAAATGATTTTTACGAGTCCGGATCAGTGATGCATATACTTATTATTGTCACTGTCGAACGGGTCTAATAGTTTTGTAACGAATGTGATTAAAAATCAGGGTTGCCCAAGTATAAAGTTCGTAATATTCTTTTAATAAACAGTTTCGAGAAATTACACCTTACTATTTAGGTTTATATAAAATTAAAACAAATTAACACGTATGCTTTTGATGCCACGAGTAATTTTCGTTGATTGAAAAATTAGCAACTGACAGTATTTCCATAATCTGAGTTAAATTTCTCACACAATTGTTACAAGATACACACACAAAAACATAACATATACACGCATTTTTCTACAGTGCGAAGGTAAACACGACGAGACAAACTGTGAATAATAAGTTCCGTACTTGGAATGCAAGAAACTGTGTAACCTAGAGCATAAGCAAAAGGTTATCGTTTTTTTGTCACGAAAAATTCCCGTGTGTACTAAGCTTGAGAACAGAATATTCAATCCAATTCATAGTAACAGTTCATTATTTATTATTTTGAAAAAAAATTCCACAAAAAGCGCTTAAACTAAAAACACTCATCCCAGTCGGCGAGTAGGATCACTACAACCAGGAGCACAGATGTATAGCGAAACTTGAGACTTTGTACTCACTCAGAATCTACGGAATGAATTTGAAAATAAAAATGAGCAGGTGTAAAATTCCTCCACATCGTCTTCACTTCCACCAGTGCTGTGTGTAAAATGCTGCATCATTTCGAGTAATTGACAAATTATTATGTCGGTGTGTCGTTTGATTTATTTTCCTTTCTTTTAGGTGCTTTAAGGTGGAGGGGGGTGATCGTCCTTAAATTAGTGCCTGAATGCCACCGCGATATTTTCCGCTCGTTCTCTCTGAATCTAGCACAAAACCCTCCTCTGTGGCGCAGAAGTTTGGAACTGCAAATTAGGGTGAAAAGTGTCCTGAATTGTGAACCAAAGAGTGCTGTGTTTTCATATATGCCTTTTTTTTTTTTTTCAACCAAAATAGATTAAATGATCCTCTAGCATTATGGTAAGATATTGAGCACGTCTCAAGGCCAAACTCGTACGTGCACCGCGCTCTATTCCCTTTTCTTCTTACATAGCTACTGGCCCTTATACTCGCATTGGCTACTGACTGCATGATGAGTGTGTTTCGAAAAAACGTAAAAAGAAGAGGGGGGTTTGGAAGGAGTGGTGACTACGCGGGTATGCAACAATATTAAGCCATAATATTGTGTGCAGAATTACAAAACAAAATTTTCTGGCAACTTTCTTAAGCCGTCATTAGTATATTTATGCGTTTCCCTCAATTACATCCCATCATTACGAAAACAATTTTTACAGTTACATTTAAACATATAATTATGCAAAGTTTAAATTCTACAGGAAGCCCTTAGTTTTAATTAAAATTACAAAACGTCGTACCATCAGAACATCGATTTTTCGTTGCAACATAAGTTAATGTATTTTCGGTACCGTCGTATGCTTGGTTAATTTATGAAAATATAATTTCAGCCGCCTGGATTCTATTCTTATCTCTTTCTAGAACAACTCTTTTGAATTTTTTCCATATACGATTGCTGGTGCTATTGAATGATACAACTAAAGTGCGTGATTCGTGTATTATTTTTCAAATTTAAAGAAAATCTCACAAATCTTTCTAAGCTTGTTAAACGGAGCATTTATATCTATATCCCGTTCATTTGAAACACATAAAAAAATATTTCACTTGTAGAATTTTCTATTACTTCATTTGTTGTTCTTACAAGCAATTTGCCTTTAAAAGCCGTTTTCTTGGCTTTATCAGCGGAAATGTTCAATTCATAAACCCTTTTAACCTTATTTAAATATTTACTCCATATTGTAGACTTTCTGCACTATAATGTGAGATAACTTGGTCGCCATCATAAAACAAAGAATTTGAGTATATATTTTTCGCAAACATTAATATAAATGATTTTCACATTCTAAACATGACGACATATATCGTAAAAAGTGGTAGAGGAAGGCTATATCTTTGTCGTAGTCCTTCAATGGTGGGAATATGTTCCGTTCGTTGACCGTTTGTTTCCAGAAACACAGTGGTCCCAACATAAATCCATTTAATAGAAATGGAAATATCCAACTCACTTCATTATATCAAGAAAATTCTAGATGTGTTTCGCAATTTAATTCCTTCTTTCTTCAATTATCCATTTTATTATAAAGACACTTGCATTGAAATTATACGTCTGTATCATTTATGATTTCTCTTTGTGAACATTTTCTTTGCAGAGTTACGACCTCCTAGCCGTGGTGTCCGCAGATAGTCCGCAACTACTTCCTTTTTAGTATGTTCGAGAACATAGTGGATAGTGTGACGACCTTTATTAAAGTAGAATTAATTTCAGTTTGAGTGGAGTTCGTGTTAGACCGCCGTACACGCCGAACGCTGAAGAAGAATGACGTGAAAAGCCCAATTTTACGCGTTCACGTGAAACGGAGAGTTTGAGTTTTAGTTGCGGCCAGCTTTCATTATAGATTGTTGTGCCATGTCACAGGCAAATATTTTTTTGGCACGCCTGTAATATTTGAGTGGGCGGCTGTATATTCGTTGTTTGGTGCAGCAAGAGGACGAACTGTTCCAAGCGTGAGTGCTATTTTTGCTCTAGGTGTCAGCACTCAATATTGGAATTTTTCTCAGTCAGTAAACTTCTTAATTTTACCAGTGGTCATTAGAGATATCATGACTGAGCTAAGACCAGCGTCAACCACTGTTTGAGAACGTCACATGCAAAACTTAATTTCTTAAAATTACACAAATTCCTGAAATATCTAATGTTTTATGGTTGTGATTTATATATAGTGTAAATTGCGCTTCACAATGAAAAACATTTAACTCGGCCTGTCATGTTCCCAGAATATCACTCTTGGACTGGGTGAGCAACTCCGTGCTTGCTGCCCACTTGCGAAGTGCAGCGGAGTGTACCAGTTGTGCAATGTTCTGGAATGATTAATCAGAACGGAATTTTTTGGCCAGTTCACTGACACGAGCCTGCAGTTCGGACTGCGCTTACATGGCGAAACGGCTAATGACTCTGCTATCTGCTCTTTCCTCTTTATAACAGCGTGGTCTGTGATCGAGCCGTCCCTAGATGGCCCGGTGCCGTCGTTACTTATCTCGGGACGCCCGCGCGGTTCTGCGCTCGTCGACATCTGCTCGGCAAGTGCCAAGAGTCGCCGAGTTGTTTTATCGACGCAGTCTGGTGCCGGAGACGACAAACATCTACCATGAACACGGCGAATGCTTCTCACACAGTGTAACAGCCCAGTTGCCTAGTAAGCTGAGTTCCGGTTACGACTTTCCCTCCCTCAAGTGCTATATTATGTTAATGAGTAGCGTATATTAGAAAACCATTAAGGAGAGGGCTACTTGAGGGGTGATGCATTGTTCATGATGTTCAAACTACACCTACCAGTAAGTTTTAAGTTTTTAAAGCTACATATAAATATTAGTACTTGGTGATGGGAATAAAAGAATGTAGGTTTTTGCTACCAAAACACATTCACAAAGGAAGTCTGCATATACACGCTGTAACTTACTCCATAGTTTCAATTCCTTGGCGTTTCCTCCTAGCCCCTTCCAAGCGGTGTCGTTGATTAATAAAGCTGGACTCACAACCATCCATCGCATCCGTCAGTCGCCCGACCGTCCGGCGGTCACGTGATCTTCAACTAATCGCAGGACAACTCTTTTTTTATATCCGTCCAGCCGTCAAATATTTCCCAAACTTTAACTTTCGACGGACGATGGATGGGTCAACCCCTTCTGACGTCGGAAGGGGATGGGTCAACCCCTTCTGACGTCAGAAGGGGTTGACAAAGATGACACAAGTTGGTGTCGCAAGGTCGTCAGTGTTGAAGAGAGTTACGTTATTCTGTCTTACTTGTTTCGTTTTGGACTTAAAGGTATAACAACTAAACCGGGAAATGGTATTTTGGAAATTTGTTTTTTTCGTAAGCATCACAATGCTCCGAATCCTTCTTTCACTGATTTGTCTGCATTTGATCTCCATGACGTTATATGTTGGAAGACTATACCTTTGCATGAAACTGTTTATAATAAGTCTTCAGTTACCAGTTTTTATTCGTCTCCTGTTTCGTACTCTCGAAAGAAGATCAAGTTTGAGTTAGGAGATGAAATATGAATGTATAGGAAGTTGCTTAGCACTATGGGAAACTTTCGTATTGCAGGCCAGACTGCAAGGCAGTGGATATGTGTTTATTTCTCTTTGGCGGTAAATTAAGGAATTAAAAATGTGAACAATTTAGTATAAATTCTTATCACGTTAATAAAATTATTTCCCTTGAATGTTTCATTCTTGGAAATGTATTTCCAACCAAAATATACCACCAACTAAAGAAAGATCGCGATTTTAAGTTGTCACACTGAAATTCTGTCGTACAGAAGTATTGACGGACGACGGATTGTTGTGAATCGCTTTCAAATGACGGACGAAAACACAGACGAATAACTGACTGGAGGACGGGCGACTGACGGATGCGACGGATGGTTGTGAGTCCATCTTAAGTGATTTGTTCCTGGCTAGCATAACACTAGCAAGCCAAGGTGCTCGATGTATACTATAATTTTCCTATAATACTGCTCTTTTTTACAAAAAATGTTTCTACTTTACTTTGCCTTTTAAGATGAATCAGCATTAAATACTTGTCCTCAATACCACGTTGCACTTTTTCGAAATTAATACGAAAGAAATAATCTGGCATTGCTGATCTGNAGTGGGCGGCTGTATATTCGTTGTTTGGTGCAGCAAGAGGACGAACTGTTCCAAGCGTGAGTGCTATTTTTGCTCTTGGAGTCAGCACTCAATATTGGAATTTTTCTCAGTCAGTAAACTTCTTAATTTTACCAGTGGTCATTAGAGATATCATGACTGAGCTAAGACCAGCGTCGACCACTGTTTGAGAACGTCACATGCAAAACTTAATTTCTTAAAATTACACAAATTCCTGAAATATCTAATGTTTTATGGTTGTGATTTATATATAGTGTAAATTGCGCTTCACAATGAAAAACATTTAACTCGGCCTGTCATGTTCCCAGAATATCACTCTTGGACTGGGTGAGCAACTCCGTGCTTGCTGCCCACTTGCGAAGTGCAGCGGAGTGTACCAGTTTTGCAATGTTCTGGAATGATTAATCAGAACGGAATTTTTTGGCCAGTTCACTGACACGAGCCTGCAGTTCGGACTGCGCTTACATGGCGAAACGGCTAATGACTCTGCTATCTGCTCTTTCCTCTTTATAACAGCGTGGTCTGTGATCGAGCCGTCCCTAGATGGCCCGGTGCCGTCGTTACTTATCTCGGGACGCCCGCACGGTTCTGCGCTCGTCGACATCTGCTCGGCAAGTGCCAAGAGTCGCCGAGTTGTTTTATCGACGCAGTCTGGTGCTGGAGACGACAAACATCTACCATGAACACGGCGAACGCTTCTCACATAGCGTAACAGCCCAGTTGCCTAGTAAGCTATGTTCCGGTTACGACTTTCCATGCCTCAAGTGCTTTATTATGTTATTGAGTGGAGTATATTAGAAAACCATTAAGGAGAGGGCTACTTGATGGGGTGATGCATTGTTCATCATGTTCAAGCTACACCTACCAGTAAGTTTTAAGTTTTTAAAGCTACATATAAATATTAGTACTTAATGATGGGTATAAAATAATGTAGGTTCCTCTCTCGCATGAAAAATGAAACTAATTTTTTTACACCTGGAAGAATCCGCTATGTTTTATTGTATTTTGCTACCAAAACACATTCACAAAGGAAGTCTGCATATACACGCTGTAACTTACTCTATAATTTCAATTCCTTGGCGTTTCCTCCCAGCCCCTTCCAACAGCGTCGTTGATTAATAAAGCTGGACTCACAACCATCCATCGCATCCGTCAGTCGCCCGTCCGTCCGGCGGTCACGTGATCTTCAACTAATCGCAGGACAACTCTTTTTTTATATCCATCCATCCGTCAAATATTTCCCAAACTTTAACTTTCGACGGACGATGGATGGGCCAACCCCTTCTGGCGTCAGAAGGGGTTGACAAGGATGACTCAAGTTGGTGTCGCAAGGTCGTCAGTGTTGAAGAGAGTTGTTCTTCTGTCTTACTTGTTTCGTTTTGGACTTCAAGGTATAACACCTAAACCAGGAAATGGTATTTTGGAAATTTGTTTTTTTTTCGTAAGCATCACAATGCTCCGAATCCTTCTTTCACTGATTTGTCTGCATTTGATCTCCGTGACGTTATATGTTGGAAGACTAGACCTTTACATGAAACAGTTTATAATAAGTCTTCAGTTATCAGTTTTTATTCGTCTCCTGTTTCGTACTCTCTAAATAAGATCAAGTTTGAGTTAGGAGATGAAATATGGATTTATAAGAAGTTGCTTGGTACTATGGGAAACTTTCGTATTGCTGGTCAGACTGCAAGGCAGTGGATATGTGTTTATTTCTCTTTGGTGGTAAATTAAGGAATTAAAAATGTAAACAATTTAGTATAAATTCTTATCACGTTAATAAAATTATTTCCCTTGAATGTTTCATTCTTGAAATGTATTTCCAACCAAAATATACCGCCAACTAAAGAAATATCACGATTTTAAGTTGTCACACTGAAATTCTGTCGTACAGAAGAATTGACGGACGACGGATTGTTGTGAATCGCTTTCAAATGACGGACGAAAACACAGACGAATAACTGACTGGCGGACGGACGACTGACGGATGCGACGGATGGTTGTGAGACCATCTTAAGTGATTTGTTCCTGGCTAGCATAACACTAGCAAGCCAAGGTGCTCGATATATACTATAATTTTCCTACAATACTGCTCTTTTTTACAAAAAATTTTGCTACTTTACTTTGCCTTTTAAGATGAATCAGCATTAAATACTTGTCCTCAATACCACGTTGCACTTTTTCGAAATTAATACGAAAGAAATAATCTGGCATTGCTGATCTGTGGTTTTGGTAGCATTTAATTTTCAACAACTAATGTGGTCGCATGTTTCCAGGGCGTTAGTGTCAGGTTACAAAATCGTTTTTTAGTTGTAATTTAGCACTAAAATCTCGCAAGCTATGTTATTATTTCTTGGTAGACAAGTCTGTTTTGCGTTTAGTTTTGTGGTTGTCCTCCGTCGTTCCTCTTCTGCAGGGCATCGTTTCATTTCGCAAAAAGATGCCAGATCTTCGGAGTCTCTCGTTACAGGAGCCTTAATTTAGGGGGCATAATGTCGCTGAGTGTTCCTTGCCATACGCATTTGTTTAATGCACAGAAGACCAAGTTTCCATACCAGAACATTTTTATTAGCGGCCATGGAAGCTTATGGCACCATAAGACTGCTCAACGGACAATTCACAATGCTTTTTTTTTTACGTAAATATTGGACTTTTGACATGAAATCTTGATTTCAGAAAGTTGTCTTATAACAAAGTTCTGTTTGAGCGCATGTATTTACTGAAGTCGCATAAGTAACAAGTTGCAATTTTTTACAAATCCGATACTTGGTTCACTTGCAGTAAGTTCACTTTCTGCTATCTTGACTTCAAAATTTTGTCTCAAAAGTTAAAATGGAAATACGAACGAACCTCCTACCAAATGAATAAGAAATATTATCAATTACATTTTAAAACTGAATCCTAACGTATTAATTTTGTTCAATCTTGAAATTTTTACGAAACAAAAATAATAACATAAAAATTCCTATAGCATATTTTATTCATTATTGAAAATTCATATCCCAAAGAAAACGGATGTAATATGCTAAAAATGTATAAATTTATTTTAGACTCTTGAATGCACTTAAGGCGCCCGCCTACCTGGAGCTTTTTCTGCGTTTGAAACCGAGAGGTGCAGGGGCGATAAGGGCGACATTGCCTCGCGCATCAAGTACGCCATCGCCATTAAGCGCAAGGCTCTGAACTGGCGTGCAGTGTTCTCATCACACTGCGTGTACCTATGGAACTTTCAGCGGTGACTTTTATTGGTGAAAGTCTATAGGAAGTAGGAAGATTCAATGCCGAGACTTTGAGTAGTTTGGTATGAATCTGACACGTATATTTTGAGATAAAGCGTTTTGAAAAGGCAGTTTTTAGACATTTTGGAGTAACTTACTCAAAAAAAAATTTTTTTCTAATGTGCGTGACATTTGAAAGCACTCAAAAAGACCTCGTTTGAAGTGTGTGTTCTTTTCGTATTGGACGCACNTTCTAATGTGCGTGACATTTGAAAGCACTCAAAAAGACCTCGTTTGAAGTGTGTGTTCTTTTCGTATTGGACGCACGTTTGACAGTTTCGGGAGAAAACTTGAATTACTAACACACTGCAACGCAGTTCAAGCGCCAAGTAGGCGGGAGCTTCAACGCAGAGCTCTAATCTTCCCGCCCCTTCCACTTATTGGTAGGCCGCTGTGACTTAGTGTTCACACTTCCCGCCATGGCGAACCGGCCTCGATTACTGGCGGGGTCACTCCTGATTTTCGTGTGGAAAACGTAGCGGACGTTGCCGTTGGGGTTTCTCAGGGTATTCCTGATTCCCCGCCACAGCAACTCGTCGTCGCTGCACCATCCTTAGATCAGCTCTCTGGAAAGCCATCGGAGCATAAGACTTTAACCCTTTCACGTATTATCCCGAGTAAACACGTTCACGTGTGTGTTGTTGCAGAATAGCTGAAATCATGGTAGTATTTGCTATGCAAGGTCAGAACTTAGCACCAATACTGACGGCGCCTTTACTTGGGTAATGCTATTGGTCGCCGCTGCCACACCAACTAAGTTCCAAAGTGTCAGTTGTTATGGGAAANTTAGCACCAATACTGACGGCGCCTTTACTTGGGTAATGCTATTGGTCGCCGCTGCCACACCAACTAAGTTCCAAAGTGTCAGTTGTTATGGGAAATTTATAAGTATTTTTCGCACCATAAATTTCCTCTTTTGCAACATATTAAATGAAAAATAAATATGTACGTTAAAGAGTTAATCTCTTGGGCGCTGTCGAAACAATCTCCCCCTTCCTCGTATCGCTTCCTACGGGCGATGGATTGAGATATGCTCGAGCAAACAGATGCTATTCCAGTCCAACACAACAGCTGAACAGACAACGAAGCTAAAATGTGGTGCTTTACGATGTGACGTGGATGCCGGACCGGTACCCGTTTGGGCCCAATCCCTGGGATGACAGAATAATATTTGGGTACCGAGTCGGTTATTTAAGCGCGGCACACACGGGTCGATTTTTCCTGCAAGTTTCGCTAAGATATATTATTTGAGAATTAGGCAAAGATCTACATGACTTGGTTACTCGCGAGCTCCGTCACTGGTTTTGCCGCACACGGTACGTGTTTACTTGACAACTAATTTGTTGACTAGTAACGCCGGCACAATAACAATTTTTGACAGCTGGCAAACATAAATAACAATGAACTCTGTACGGTGAAGAAAGATTGTTGTAATTTACACTTCCTTCAATTCTGGATCATGAAAATAAGCAGTGTAGACGAAATACACGACGGTGGACAAGAGAATGGTTAGCCCGAAGGAACGAAAACAGGAGTGTACTGACAATGTGTTTCGAAGAGTTGGGGTGAATGCACAGATAACCTCGAAACTGTATACAAACATGTTTCTTCTATGCATCTATTAATACTGTTATCTGTTCTTTTGCCCACTTTTTCGAGCACATGCAGCAGCAAGATTCCACGCATGCGATATCGCAAGGAAAATTGTTCCGTGTGCGGTGGGCTATAGTGGTTCGGAGTCCGCTATAATCAAGATGCCAAGTCGTCTAGCTTCTGTGTGTGATCTTGCTATGTGAAGCACAAACCTTGACTGTGCGGCGCTGTCAGAGCTCTTCTCATCTCGTTCTCAGACTCCTCATTCTCTCCGATGACTCGTAATTGTGTCGGGGTTGCTGTCCACCCACTACTCTCAAATGAGGATGGAGCCGGGGATGTGCCGCTCTTCGCCACGCCGGCATTCAATCCGGGGACAGAGCTTCCCTCCAAATCTCCTCCATCATGTGAAGTTTCAACCTCTTAAGCACTAAGTCTAACCTTACGAACACGCGAGCTGCTGAGGTGTATTCCGTGCGTTATGTTAGCTCATGATCCAAGAAGTCATACAGATGGAGGTGATAAGCTATGATAAATAGGAATGTACCGGGAGAATGGGNGTTAGCTCATGATCCAAGAAGTCATACAGATGGAGGTGATAAGCTATGATAAATAGGAATGTACCGGGAGAATGGGTATGAGTATAACAATCTTGACATGTATAACCGAACGACAATCATTTTTGTCCCGAACTCCTTGCATTAACTGCTAATTTTTCACAGCATTGCTGATTACGTCGACAGAAGAGCGAGAAATTTGTGCGGCTCTTAAGACTGGACTCAAGTCGCAGCCGTCCGTCAGTCAGTCAGCCATGCGTCTGTATTTTCGTCCATCATTTGAAAGCGATTCACAACAATCCGTCGTCCGTCAAACCTTCTGTACGAAAAAATTTCAGTGTGACAACTTAGCATCGTGATCGGTCTTTAATTTGAGGTATATTTTGGTTGGAAATACATTTTAAAGAAAGAAACATTTCGGGGGAATAAATTTTTACGTGATGAGAATTTATACTGAATCATTGTTTACATTTTAAATTCCCGAATTTACCACCAAAGATAAATAAACACACATCCACCGCCTTGCATTTTATTTCAAAGTGCGTATTCGCGTCTACGGNGTTAGCTCATGATCCAAGAAGTCATACAGATGGAGGTGATAAGCTATGATAAATAGGAATGTACCGGGAGAATGGGCATGAGTATAACAATCTTGACATGTATAACCGAACGACAATCATTTTTGTCCCGAACTCCTTGCATTAACTGCTAATTTTTCACAGCATTGCTGATTACGTCGACAGAAGAGCGAGAAATTTGTGCTGCTCTTAAGACTGGACTCAAGTCGCAGCCGTCCGTCAGTCAGTCAGCCATGCGTCTGTATTTTCGTCCATCATTTGAAAGCGATTCACAACAATCCGTCGTCCGTCAAACCTTATGTACGAAAAAATTTCAGTGTGACAACTTAGCATCGTGATCTGTCTTTAATTTGAGGTATATTTTGGTTGGAAATACATTTTAAAGAAAGAAACATTTCGGGGGAATAAATTTTTACGTGATGAGAATTTATACTGAATCATTGTTTACATTTTTAATTTCCGGATTTACCACCAAAGATAAATAAACACACATCCACCGCCTTGCATTTTATTTCAAAGTGCGTATTCGCGTCTACGGNAATTTACCACCAAAGATAAATAAACACACATCCACCGCCTTGCATTTTATTTCAAAGTGCGTATTCGCGTCTACGGAATGTCGTCAGAAGGAGGTGGCCTATCCGTCTGTCGAAAGTTAAAGTTTGAGAAATAGTTTACGGGTTGACGGATAGAAAAAAAGTTGCCCTGCGCTTGGTTTAACAGCTGAGATCTTCAGCTGTGATGGGGGTGAAGTCGGGCGGTTTGGAGCAGCAACGGAATGCGGTGGCGCGGGAAACAAAAAAAAATCTCTGAGAAAACCCGCCGGCGAACAGCAACGTCTGCCAAGTTTCCCACATGCGAAATTACAGGGCAACCTTGCCAGAAATCGAACCGTTTATTCTGATGACCTGACGACCTCCGTGCCAAAGATTGCTGGGGCGCCCGTTTTCGGTTCGAGGAGTTCTGGGTTCGAACCCCAGGTACGGCATTGTTGTGTGTATCGTCTTGAGATTTGAGTTTAATTTTTTAAGTTTATAAGCGATCCATCTCCCTCGTGATTAGATAGCTAGCATAATACAAGAGCGTAAAGAACCAGACATTAAAAAAAATGCCTCTTTTCTAATAGCTAGAGACTTGTAAAATTCGTGTAATTATTTGGCGGTACACTAAACTCCAAGTTTTTGTACATTTATTCGACTTCTGCTAACGGACTACAGTTTGTTTGGCGCATCCCGAAAGACTAGAGCAGATGAATCAAGCTCAACGATGGCGTGACCAATTGCTTGTAACGCTGCCAAAATTTTGACTGAAGAGCAGCATAAAATCAGCTGTGGGCTGTTATGTATAGGATGTTAAATGCTAACTTATCCCCAAATTATAACGCGAATTTTGCAAATTTCTACTAACAGCATATCTAACACTTTTTTTTTCTACGTTACCCAATTGTATGACCATAAAATCGTAAACACAAAAAGAAAACCAACAACAACGATCAAAAAATTCACCCAGTACCGTGAGCAATTTTAATTCACCTGGCTACTTCTTACATCCTTCTTGTATTCAGTTGCCATACCAGAAGATTACCTGGAAACGTGTAACTGCATGAGATAATGGATAAACGTAAAAGTGAAAAGTACATCATATATACTATTAAGCTTTAGTTTCAACTATGCGCTATCGTTTCACAGCATTTCACAAGCATGCAAAATCCAAACCTGCTGCTTTTGACGTTTCTAGTATTTTCTACTGAAAATTCAAATAAAATTTTTCATTTTTTTCTTATCTCGAAATGTGTAGTAAAACATATTTACCCGAATGCGTTGTGTTATACAGTAGCGGATGAATTTGAGGAAACGAGAGAAAACGCTGGTGTCCAGAATAGTACTACTCCAAGTGTTCATCGTACACTGAAGAGCCAAAAAAAACTGGTACACCTGCCTAATATCGCGTAGGGCCCCCCGAGCACGCAGAAGTGCCGCAAGACGACGTGGCATGGACTCGACTAATGTCTGAAGGTATGCAGGAGGCAGTTCATACCCTGCAGGGTACTCCACAAATCCAATCTGCGCCAATTTGAGAAAGGGTTGCACGTCTGTCACGTTTAATGATTCTCGTCAGTCGTCGTTTGTCCCGTTCTTTCACGATCTTTTTCCGGCCGTAGCGATGTCGAAGATGTGATGTTTTACTGGATTCCCGATATTCACGGTACACTCGTGAAATGGTCGTACGCGAACATCCAAATGTTATCGCTACCTCGGAGATGTTATGTCCCATCTCTCGTGCGCCGACTATAACACCACGATCAAACTCACTTAAATCTTGATAACCTGCCATTGTAGCAGCAGTAGCCGATCTAGCTACCGACCGCATCGCGTTACTCTGATTGGTTCCATACCTCTGTTATTTGCATACGCACGCCTATACCAGTTTTTTTGGCGCTTCAGTGTACATATACGTGGCGAGTGTTGAATTAAGTAACTGAACCGAAATGATTAACAGTCAGTATATGAACAGGAATCAAGCGGATTATATGACAGTACTTCTGAGCGTTGTTGCAAGTTTCTAACTTAAGTGTTTATCTTCTACTAACGTATCAACTTATGAGACCTCTGATTCTGGTGGAATTAATCTATCTTTTGACGGACTNAGTGTTTATCTTCTACTAACGTATCAACTTATGAGACCTCTGATTCTGGTGGAATTAATCTATCTTTTGACGGACTACTTAATAAAACAACCTTTGAAAGGTTTTGTAACGTGTATGTAAATGTGGCAGGCTAGGTGTAGTTTTGTTAGAATAGTGCGTCAATTAAAATAACACTCAAATTACCGATTTAAATACTATTTTTTNAGGCTAGGTGTAGTTTTGTTAGAATAGTGCGTCAATTAAAATAACACTCAAATTACCGATTTAAATACTATTTTTTCTGTATAAAGAAAGCAGCTTACCTACAAGATATTTATGGGCCTACTGCTAGCGACAGAATTTTCTTTTTNTTCACAGCATTTCACAAGCATGCAAAATCCAAACCTGCTGCTTTTGACGTTTCTAGTATTTTCTACTGAAAATTCAGATAAAATTTTTCATTTTTTTCTTATCTCGAAATGTGTAGTAAAACATATTTACCCGAATGCGTTGTGCGNTTTTCTACTGAAAATTCAAATAAAATTTTTCATTTTTTTCTTATCTCGAAATGTGTAGTAAAACATATTTACCCGAATGCGTTGTGTTATACAGTAGCGGATGAATTTGAGGAAACGAGAGAAAACGCTGGTGTCCAGAATAGTACTACTCCAAGTGTTCATCGTACACTGAAGAGCCAAAAAAAACTGGTACACCTGCCTAATATCGCGTAGGGCCCCCGAGCACGCAGAAGTGCCGCAAGACGACGTGGCATGGACTCGACTAATGTCTGAAGGTATGCAGGAGGCAGTTCATACCATGAATCCTGCAGGGCAGTCCACAAATCCAATATGCGCCAATTTGAGAAAGGGTTGCACGTCTGTCACGTTTAATGATTCTCGTCAGTCGTCGTTTGTCCCGTTCTTTCACTATCTTTTTCCGGCCGTAGCGATGTCGAAGATGTGATGTTTTACTGGATTCCCGATATTCACGGTACACTCGTGAAATGGTCGTACGCGAACATCCAAATGTTATCGCTACCTCGGAGATGTTATGTCCCATCTCTCGTGCGCCGACTATAACACCACGATCAAACTCACTTAAATCTTGATAACCTGCCATTGTAGCAGCAGTAGCCGATCTAGCTACCGACCGCATCGCGTTACTCTGATTGGTTCCATACCTCTGTTATTTGCATACGCACGCCTATGCCAGTTTTTTTGGCGCTTCAGTGTACATATACGTGGCGAGTGTTGAATTAAGTAACTGAACCGAAATGATTAACAGTCAGTATATGAACAGGAATCAAGCGGATTATATGACAGTACTTCTGAGCGTTGTTGCAAGTTTCTAACTTAAGTGTTTATCTTCTACTAACGTATCAACTTATGAGACCTCTGATTCTGGTGGAATTAATCTATCTTTTGACGGACTACTTAATAAAACAACCTTTGAAAGGTTTTGTAACGTGTATGTAAATGTGGCAGGCTAGGTGTAGTTTTGTTAGAATAGTGCGTCAATTAAAATAACACTCAAATTACCGATTTAAATACTATTTTTTCTGTATAAAGAAAGCAGCTTACCTACAAGATATTTATGGGCCTACTGCTAGCGACAGAATTTTCTTTTTCCTCCTGCACGGGTAGTTCTACATAAAGCTATGTTTCTACCGCATTACATAAAAATTGTATTGAAACAACAAAAGGAAGCCGCTAGACTCGTCGGCCTGTAGTTTCGGAAACACTGCCAACAACTTCGGTCACATGTTTCCAGCGCAATCGCGTTAAAGTAAGGTATTATTTCACGTATTTCTTCGAGTATCAAGCTAAAAAGTAAATATATGCATATTTTTACAGATTCTACGTGTTTAAAAATTGGTGTTTATTAATATGACTCTAATTTTAATTCTTTCTGTGTTAATGTTTACCAAAATAAAAAAACAACATTTCGTTTCAATTTATTTTTAATGGTTCGTGGTATAACTTTTTATATAATTTTTATTGTGTGTTCATGTGTTTTTAGGATAGATAACCTAGTTGTGCAATTTCAATTTTGTTACACATTGTTGTACGTGGTTAGGTGTAAGAGAAGGCGAAAGCTTTAACTTCCCCACCAATAGATATAATAGCAATAATAATATTTATTTATTTATTTATTTGAAGTTTAATGTGCTACCCAACAGTGTTACCCACTTACTCGGTGACACACACATACAAACATTTAAAAAAACAACAAAAATACAAAACAATCAGAAATAAAGACAAATACACAAACATAAACAACCCAACAGAAAAAGGCACAAAAACACACACATGGACAATACACAAGATTTGCACAATTGTGCTAAATAACATAAAGAATTTACTTAAAACAAAAATAAAAAATGGCTTACTATTTATTATAATGCTTGAATAGCTCATGAAAAGTAATTTTCTTTGCCATAAAGGGATCAAAATACGAAAAAAAAAAAAATATATATATATATAACTTGAAACAAATTTTTTGTCTAGATCATTTCTAGAATTTAAAGTACAGAAAGTATTCAAAATTCTTAGAATATAATTAGGAATCTTTAAACATACCAGTTTATTTACAACAGAACAAATAAAGTATCAAAGAAAAGCATTTTCTTTAACTTAAGCATCTATAACGTCTCGTCTGACTTTCAATGTCTGAGAATTATATCTGTTAAGCTCCATATTATAATTAAAATTATTTAGTGAGAATCTATAAAATATAATCTTAAAAATATTTCTTTGAAAATTTTTCAGTCTCTTTGAATAAGTGGTGGTAATGTAATTCCAAATGACTTAACAGTATTGTAATATGGATCTAACTAAAGAATAATATAGACAATAATGATTGTAAAGAAACTATAACATTTCCTTCAGTACATACGTATATGGATTAGCAATAAAAACAAACATTTCAAATTTCACTAGAATGAAATGTTCTTCGTCATTGGACATCAAGCGTGGAACTAAGATTTCGTCCTTTATAGCGTGCGGTTTCAGAAGTTAAGCCTGTTACTAAATTGTTCTTTGGCCTCAAAGCCAGCAGTAGTTTCAGCTTACATGGCTTTGTAATCAAGCACCATCTCAAAACTCGCCATACAGCCGACTGAGGAATTCCAATTTCTCGACCGGCGTCGTTTGTTTACTTCCTCCGGTCATGTAGCCAACTCTCTCTTATTCTTTGCAGATTATCCTTTGACACCCACGGTCGTCCTGTGCTCTCGTATTTACTCACTCGTCCTGTTTTTCAAACTGCTTTTCACACTAGTACTTTGAGCTCCCCAGCAGATAGATCCTGCAAGGTAGGTGAATCACAATCTCTACTGTGACTACCGAGTCTCATCTCAAACATTTCAGAGGAAAAAAAAAGTATTTCATTGTATGCTCACTATATTTTCAACAACTAACTGCCGTGAAGACAGTGCACTGAATAAATCGCGTGATGACATAAAATAACTTCAAGATTTCCTTCATTTTGGGCATGCTGCTTTTCCACAGAATTTACATGTAAGGAATTTTGCTAATTTAAAAAAATAAATATTTTTTTAAATAATATTTTATTTATTTGAAAATTTAAAATAAATTAAATTTATATAAAAATGAGTGAATTCTTAANGGTAGGTGAATCACAATCTCTACTGTGACTACCGAGTCTCATCTCAAACATTTCAGAGGAAAAAAAAAGTATTTCACTGTATGCTCACTATATTTTCAACAACTGCCGTGAAGACAGTGCACTGAATAAATCGCGTGATGACATAAAATAACTTCAAGATTTCCTTCATTTTGGGCATGCTGCTTTTCCACAGAATTTACATGTAAGGAATGTTGCTAATTTAAAAAAATAAATATTTTTTTAAATAATATTTTATTTATTTGAAAATTTAAAATAAATTAAATTTATATAAAAATGAGTGAATTCTTAAAACCCAGTTATTTAACAGTCAATGAGTTACACGGTGTAGTCGGAACCTGAATGGTCTGCATATGTAAGAAGACTACGAAAAAGCTCTTCGGAGTTGTGAGATACCAAAAAGTGGATTACTTTATTGAATGGACTGTACGGACTGTGAACGGACTGCTTGTTGTAAAACTCGCAGCCCATTTGAGAAATGAGAGTGCAGAACGGTGTATTCACGACCGTATGGTGCATTCAGAGCAGCCTTTCAAATCGCCGCCCGTTTGCTTCCGTATATACAAGACGCCGCTCCGCATCGCTGTTGAAAGGATCTCCGCCGGCGCGGCGCGTGAAGTTTGTCGCATCCTGTACGGAGCACACGTTCCTCTAGGAAAGATAGATGTAATCGCAAGATGATGCTCTAACCAGCCCATCGCATGACTTGAGCAAACAACTTACAAGTCGCTTTTCATGCTGGACACGAAAAGGAAAATTTTGCAAGCGTGAGTTGGCACGAAGAAGCATTCCGAGAGTTACCGAATTGTTAAAACTGTTGTTTGCGGTACATTGGCAAAGCATTTGATTGGATGTAAAAAAAATGTCTACATAAATTTTTATTGCAGTATCCAAATCTAACCAATCCTAAACCCAAATAGTTCTTACAGTTTGGACCAACGAAATCTAACATACAATAAATAATATGTGAATTGGTGACATTTTATTCTAAATTAACAAAAATCTTTTTCTATTCCACAGGCTCATGCGCAGTAGGCTAATAGTTCACACTACTTCGGGTGCACTCAGATAAATTTCGGGATTTTTTTCTTTCGATCCCGTGTATAGCATAGAACTGCACTGAAAAAAAAGTTAAGATTTGTTAGTGGCTACAAAAACTGTTTGGCTGATGCTTTCCATGGCGGAATTTTGTTGCTGGTGAAAAACAGATCGTGGTGCCCAACAACACGTATGTAGATTGACAAGTACCAACGCCATTTAGTGCTCACTAACATATTTGTTTATTAACAATAAATCTGTTGGCTACCACCAAAACATTTGGTTCGCAACAATAGCATTAATGTCATCCACAGTAATAAAATTTTGCTGCGACTGCGAAACTGCATCCATTATATTCTGCGCGTACGCTCTGGCTGGCATATTCGAAGTGGCCGCCTTCTGTCTGGCCACGANGAAACTGCATCCATTATATTCTGCGCGTACGCTCTGGCTGGCATATTCGAAGTGGCCGCCTTCTGTCTGGCCACGATGCCATATTTGTCCGTGTTCATTTCTTTGCACCA
Organism: Clitarchus hookeri; assembly: GCA_002778355.1. Taxonomy (NCBI): domain Eukaryota; kingdom Metazoa; phylum Arthropoda; class Insecta; order Phasmatodea; family Phasmatidae; genus Clitarchus; species Clitarchus hookeri. The sequence continues at coordinate 471,623 of NQII01000242.1, read as the reverse complement.
GGTTATGAACTAATTCACGAGGTATATTCTTAAGAACATCGTTTATATAATTCCTTTCTTCTAAGTAAGTAAACGTTACACGTAAATATTTTCAGAAAATTAACTTTCCATGATATAAATCGTGCAGGCCTTGTCGTATGTAACACATATTAGACTTTTTATCTACATGCTCCAAACAGTTCAATTACGTCAAGCAAGGTGGCGCAACGGTAACACACTTAGCTCGCATGTTAGAGATCCAGGGTTCGAGTGCCGCTCCTGGTGGCGATGTTTATTTTAGTTTTTAATTGTTGGTGACCACAAGCGTCATTTTGTATTTGCCACTAAATACTGGAATGAAAAAAACTGTTGGTGCTACAAAATATTTTGTGATGTCTATATAGACAAAAGAAATTTGTGGCCACCAATGAAATTTTGTTGGTCACCACAAAACCGTTTTTTTTTTCAGTGTGTGTTACCAAAGAAGCACTCACGCACAAGTTACTTCAAATAAAAAAGAAATTTCCTGTTTGATATTTTTAAGATTTGCGAAGTATGTTTCACTGAACTCTATCACAAAGTTCAATAATAAAAATAAAGCCATAAAGTATAAGTAAATTCCTATGGTCCTGCGCTATACGACGTTGTAGGGGTTCACATCAGTTTTCCCATATGAATTTTCCGCTCTATTCCAGGGGAACGTTAGAGGATGTCCTTATCATTACACTTCTGGGCCTCCATCCGTTATATTAATATATTTGATACCTTAGTCGTATATAGGGAAATAAATATGGTAACACGCCAGTTGCGCTCGCTGTGCACAGAGGCAAAATGGGGTAATTGATGCGCGCAAGAACATCACCCTTTATATCCCCTGTAAAACATTACCTCATCAACCCTACCAACAAATCTCGACGATTCTGCCCAACTACAAACATTATACGAAGTGGAAAATTTACTAGATTACCGTTCAATCCACTTCTGACTTCCGGTGAGCTTACGTAGTTCGTTACGAAGAGAACTGAGCTGATCCGTTCACCAGGCAAGTGTCAGGACACGTACAAACTTTTTCAACAGTTTCCGCTGAAAATTAAAATAGAAATAGAAATTTCGGCATGTTCGGAATTAGGAAGGCTCCGAGTGGGTCTAGTTGTACGTGTATGACGAACGAAGGCCTGTCGTTCGGACCTTTCTGAGGAAGGCATGGAGGAGATAATAGGAAAGGTAACAGAAAAGATGCCAAGAAGAAAACAGGGACACTCTTAAAAAAACCTCACAGCACGATTATCCGTGGTTTTCCGCATTAATATTACCCGTTTGGAAAATCTGTCTCCTTTCCCCTCCCCAAAGCCGTTTAGACCAGACGTGGAAAGCTAGTATATATCTAGTTAGCTAACTGTCCAAACCCCTCACTTTTTTTAACTGGAGGCTAGCATAATCCTCACAGTCAGATGTCGGTAATTCTTTCATCATAACGTAGTATTTAGAATGCAAATTTATTGTTTATTCCTCGTACACATAGATAGAAATGACTTTGCGTGCCTTTTATTAATTAGTTTAAAGCTAGAAGAGCCAATGTTATAAATCGACAACCTGTTAATTCGTATGTTCTGTGTAGTTTATATACAATGTTACTACTCTCCCCGGAATATCGAATGCAATTTTTTTTCTGTGAAAACAATTGCCTTCATTCACAGAAGTAGTATGTCTTATACATATGTTCAAAGGTATAAGCGACTATTTCACTTGGAGTATGTAACTGCGCTTTTAAGGTCAAGTAGCGAGGGAGCGATACAGGCGACACTAACACGAACCCATAGCTCCTCATCGTTCCTATGTGCAAGGCTGCAGTGTTTCCATCGTGATGCTGTACCGTTAAAATTAGATCTATAGCAGTGGTACTTTATTACATGCAATAAAATTTTAGAGATTAAACTACGTCCATACAGTCGTACTTTTCTCCTACCGCTTAGGAAAACTGCATAGGTAAGCTTTAAAAATGCGATATTTGACCATTTTCACAATTTTTTTTTCTCCATGAAAACAATTAATATGATCAAATAAAATAAATAGGGGCATATATAACAGGTTTATTTTTTAAGGTTTTTCTGGCAAAAAGTCTTATTTCCAGAATATTTGTTTGCCTGAGATGCTTATTCGCACAAACAACGATTTCACAGAGAATGTTTCAGTGCATACTCCTATTAAGTATTCCGTGATTGAATCATGCCGCAAGACTGACGCAAACTTCACCGGTTTGACCTCCACACCGCATGAGTGCGACACCTCCGCCGATGACTCATCGTACTAATTTGAAACGAAGAACTCTTGATGCTACGTAAAAATATGCACGAAACTCACTATATGACAGGAACGTCAGCACGTTCGTTATCCAAGTTCGGGAATTCTGGTCCCCGTGATTTGGCAGAATGTTCGGCCGACGCTTGTTTTGTCACTTTTGCCAGACGCTTGTTATGACAAACGCTATTACTACAAAATAACTTATACCCGGGAGTTTCTACTCTCGGATAGACAGTCTTACAGTAGCTTTCTGCACACTTCTTCAGTGGGCCAAGTGTTCTCGCTACCGTGATACGCTGCGCTATGTAGTTGCACCATCGCTCCTAAACATTGTTATTACAAATATTCCAAGCAGGCTTCCCTCAGTTTTGCCACTGTTCCTTCCAAGAATAAAAAAGTGTTTTACCTACCCGTTCAGGCTGCACATTCAGTCGGAAAAGATATTCGGGAAGTATTTTCCACGATACATCAAACTACATGCATATCTCATACCGCGTGTGTCAAAATTTGTACAAAATTTCTACCAGAAGAAATCCATGCGACGCCAATCGATGCAGTTTTAACGACTACTGGGCGGGACGTTGAAAATGGCTTCGATAAAACTGCCTGTGCCGTGGGTTAATCNGAAACTGCATCCATTATATTCTGCGCGTACGCTCTGGCTGGCATATTCGAAGTGGCCGCCTTCTGTCTGGCCACGACGCCATATTTGTCCGTGTTCATTTCTTTGCACCAGGTTATGAACTAATTCACGAGGTATATTCTTAAGAACATCGTTTATATAATTCCTTTCTTCTAAGTAAGTAAACGTTCCACGTAAATATTTTCAGAAAATTAACTTTCCATGATATAAATCGTGCAGGCCTTGTCGTCTGTAACACATATTAGACTTTTTATCTACATGCTCCAAACAGTTCAATTACGTCAAGCAAGGTGGCGCAACGGTAANCTGTAACACATATTAGACTTTTTATCTACATGCTCCAAACAGTTCAATTACGTCAAGCAAGGTGGCGCAACGGTAACACACTTAGCTCGCATGTGAGAGATCCAGGGTTCGAGTGCCGCTCCTGGTGGCGATGTTTATTTTAGTTTTTAATTGTTGGTGACCACAAGCGTCATTTTGTATTTGCCACTAAATACTGGAATGAAAAAAACTGTTGGTGCTACAAAATATTTTGTGATGTCTATATAGACAAAAGAAATTTGTGGCCACCAATGAAATTTTGTTGGTCACCACAAAACCGTTTTTTTTTTCAGTGTGTGTTACCAAAGAAGCACTCACGCACAAGTTACTTCAAATAAAAAAGAAATTTCCTGTTTGATATTTTTAAGATTTGCGAAGTATGTTTCACTGAACTCTTATCACAAAGTTCAATAATAAAAATAAAGCCATAAAGTATAAGTAAATTCCTATGGTCCTGCGCTATACGACGTTGTAGGGGTTCACATCAGTTTTCCCATATGAATTTTCCGCTCTATTCCAGGGGAACGTTAGAGGATGTCCTTATCATTACACTTCTGGGCCTCCATCCGTTATATTAATATATTTGATACCTTAGTCGTATATAGGGAAATAAATATGGTAACACGCCAGTTGCGCTCGCTGTGCACAGAGGCAAAATGGGGTANACCTTAGTCGTATATAGGGAAATAAATATGGTAACACGCCAGTTGCGCTCGCTGTGCACAGAGGCAAAATGGGGTACTTGATGCGCGCAAGAACATCGCCCTTGATATCCCCTGTAAAACATAACCTCATTAACCCTACCAACAAATCTCGACGATTCTGCCCAACTACAAACATTATACGAAGTGGAAAATTTACTAGATTATCGTTCAATCCACCTCTGACTTCCNTACAAACATTATACGAAGTGGAAAATTTACTAGATTATCGTTCAATCCACCTCTGACTTCCGTGAGCTTACGTAGTTCGTTACGAAGAGAACTGAGCTGATCCGTTCACCAGGCAAGTGTCAGGACACGTACAAACTTTTTCAACAGTTTCCGCTGAAAATTAAAATAGAAATAGAAATTTCGGCATGTTCGGAATTAGGAAGGCTCCGAGTGGGTCTAGTTGTACGTGTATGACGAACAAAGGCCTGTCGTTCGGACCTTTCTGAGGAAGGCATGGAGGAGATAATAGGAAAGGTAACAGAAAAGATGCCAAGAAGAAAACAGGGACACACTTAAAAAAAACCTCACAGCATGATTATCCGTGGTTTTCCGCATTAATATTACCCGTTTGGAAAATCTGTCTCCTTTCCCCTCCCCTCTCCAAAGCCGTTTAGACCAGACGTGGAAAGCTAGTATATATCTAGTTAGCCAACTGTCCAAACCCCTCACTTTTTTTAACTGGAGGCTAGCATAATCCTCACAGTCAGATGTCGGTAATTCTTTCATCATAACGTAGTCTTCAGAATGCAAGTTTATTGTTTATTCCTCGTACACATAGATAGCAATGACTTTGCGTGCCTTTTATTAATTAGTTTAAAGCTAGAAGATCCAATGTTATAAATCGACAATCTGTTAATTCTTATGTTCTGTGTAGTTTATATACAATATTACTACTCTCCCCGGAATATCTAATGCAATTTTTTTTCTGTGAAAACAATTGCCTTCATTCACAGAAGTAGTATGTCTTATACATATGTTCAAAGGTATAAGCGACTATTTCACTTGGAGTATGTAACTGCGCTTTTAAGGTCAAGTAGCGAGGGAGCGATACAGGCGACACTAACACGAACCCCTAGCTCCTCATCGCTCCTACGTGCAAGGCTCAGTGTTTCCATCGTGATGCTGTACCGTGAAAATTAGATCTATAACAGTGGTACTTTATTACATGCATTGAGAGTTTAGAGGTGAAACTACGTCCATACAGTCGTACTTTTCTCCTATCGCTTAGGAAAACTGCATAGGTAAGCTTTAAAAATGCGATATTTAACAATTTTCACAATTTTTTTTCTCTATGAAAACAATTAATATGATCAAATAAAATTAATAGGGGCATATATAACAGGTTTTTTTTTTAATTTTTCTGGCAAAAAGTCTTATTTCCAGAATATTACCTGAGATACTTATTCGCACAAACAACGATTTCACAGAGAATGTTTCAGTGCATACTCCTCTTAAGTATTCCGTGATTGAATCATGCCGCAAGACTGACGCAAACTTCACCGGTTTGACCTCCACACCGCATGAGTGCGACACCTCCGCCGATGACTCACCGTACTAATTTGAAACGAAGAACTCTTGATGCTACGTAAAAATATGCACGAAACTCACTATATGAAAGGAACGTCAACACGTTCGTTATCAAAGTTCAGGAATTCTGGTCCCTGTGATTTGGCGGAATGTTCGTCCGACGCTTGTTTTGTCGAATTTTCTTTTGCCAGACGCTTGTTCTGACAAACGCTATTACTACAAAATAACTTATACCCTGGAGTTTCTACTCTCGGATAGACCGGGAATCAAGTCTATGTCGTCTTACAGTAGCTTTCTGCACACTTCTTCAGTGGGCCAAGTGTTCTCGCTACCGTGATACGCTGCGCTATGTAGTTGCACCATCGCTCCTAAACATTGTTATTACAAATATTCCAAGCAGGCTTCCCTCAGTTTTGTCACTGTTCCTTCCCAGAATAAAAAAGTGTTTTACCTACCCGTTCAGGCTGCACATACAGTCGGAAAAGATATTCGGGAAGTATTTTCCACGATACATCAAACTACATGCATATTTCATACCGCGTATGTCAAAATTTGTACAGCATTTCTACCAGAAGAAATCCATGCGACGCCAATCGATGCAGTTTTAACGACTACTGGGCGGGACGTTGAAAATGGCTTCGATAAAACTGCCTGTGCCGTGGGTTAATCATCTGGGTTCATCTGTTGGACCTTACGGAATTAGATTGCGTGACCATGCACTCGCGATATCTCTGGAGTGACAATCGGAGGTTGAAGGCCGATGTTGGGCAAGTTGCTATCTTCCCACATTCCCCCACCACTGTTCATCTGCCGCTGATGCTGCTGTAGGCCAACGTGAAAGCAATAGGAGATGGTTAAGGCGGATGGTGTGTTCGCAAACTCAGCGCTGACAGGAATCTAACCTCTATGACCCAAGACACGAATTCCCGCAAGTGGAAAGCATTATGGATGTTACCAGTGGCCAAAGGTTTTTCCAGGAACACACCATTTCCCATTACTTCATCCTGTCTTTAGTGCTACCATAGTTCACTATGAATTGATATTATGGTAGTAAGATTATGATTAGATGCTAGCCTGACAGTGTGGGTTGTTTTCCCATATATTGATATAATTTAAACGTTGCGAGAGCACTGTGAGTTAGTTCAGACTGTTAATTCGTAAGATAATACACATTAAATTCATGTGCCATTTCTTTGATATAGACGAGCTTGGTTTGATATACCGAGAAGAAAATCGCCCTACAGTAAACAAAAATTCATTCCACATAACCTCTGATAGATTCTCGGCAAAACGGCTGCTTGACTTTAAGTTTCAACTTTTCTAAGTGGTAGAGTCAGGACAACTTGTCTTTATCTTTCATAACTCCACATTTCGGAAAGCAAACGTAAAGTCAAAACGTAAAGTCAAGTGCTAAAGTTTTTTTATTATGTAAGGGTCTTTAGGAAGCACAGTGAGAGTGTTGTCCAATCGAAAGGGCGGCGTGTTGAGAGCCTGTTCAGCGTACGTCACAGAGCTGCAGTCATGGTGCTGATTTTGAAAAGTTGGAGAGCGAGAACCACGCAGTCACCCTTATAAATCGAAGGTGGAAAACTGCGCACAAAAATAGCATCAGCAATGCACCTGGGCAGGATTGAACTCGCAAACTTTAATAACATGAGCCAAACATGAGAAAATATAAACAGCCCAGAGTTCAGTTTCGTAACAAACAAGCGGTTATGTTCAAAATGGGACAGCGTATGTACTTCAATATAAAAATTACCATTTTCTGCATTGTCAGTGGATTCCATATACGTGAGTTAAACACCAAAGTGGTGACATACTTCTTTCAAATTCTCTAAAAGCATACTTTCAATACACGTAGCACAACTTCTTGATTCCGAACTTATAACCCATAAAATTGGTACTACGACTGTGTACACAGTAATCCAGAATTTCCGTTCATATTAAAGAAAAATTGCTCGCAAAAATTTTAGAAAAATGAAACAAATTGCAAAAATTATTTGAAAAGTATACTTGTACGGAGTTAAGCAGCTTGTGTTCTGGACCGTATTTAGAACAATCGAATTTATGCCACTACCGAAAAGGCATTCTTTAATGTCCACAAAGTAGAACGGGCTGTGCCGTGCCAGCTCTGAAAGCATTGGGACGAGATTCGAGACTCGCTGGAACGACTAGGATGAGGGGGGTACTTGCAATCACTAAGCAAACGGGGAGTGGGGCGTGTTTTTGGCTTGGCTGGCGGTCCTACTCGAGGCCGGAGATCGATCCCGCCGAGAGTGTCTCGCGCGGAATTACGAGCTGTTCGACGTCATGGGCCAGTCACACTTGGAGATGCACGTTACTCACACCTCCGAAGTATGCGCGTCCCACTCGAGGTGACTCAGCATCCCGTTCTGGAGTCCCACTGACGCTACCTGCTGTCTCATCGCTGCTGTGTCTGGTGTATGCCGATCACGCCGCAAAGTAGACAATGTTGAATTGTGCCGGATGACGCTGCTAATCGGCGGGTTTTCTCGGGATCTCCCGTTTCCCCTTCGCTTGCATTCCGACGCTGCTCCATTCTCACCTCATTTCAGCCTCATCGGCTCTCAAGACCTCGTTGTTAAAAGTCACCCAAATCTCTCAACTCAAGTAGCAAATGTTCCCGGTGGAACGAGCGTATCCCTCATCAAACCACCCCTCCTGGGGACAGACCTCTAAACAGGGTATTCCAAGAGCACTGCTTTCTATCCTACTATAGTTTCATCCAAAAACAAACATTAAGTCGACCCAAGATCTTGTTGATGTTCTACCGGAGAACATTACAAATTTCGACACCGTCATGCTGGCCGAAAATACTCTAATTAAGGAAGGGGGGTTATTTACAGTACTAATTTTGGACGCAAACATTAACATGTGGGTAAACGCACGCCATTTTAATGATAGCCTGAATGGGAAAAAACACTGTAACTTGGAGGTGTCCACTAGCTGTTATGGCTGTTGAGCCGGCGTTTGCAATCACATTTGTAGTGAGTGAGTGAAGAGTTTTGGGTGACTCTTAACATAGAGGTCTTGAGAGCCGATGAGAGTGAATTGAGGTGAGTATGGAGCAGCGCCGGAATACGAAACAGGAGATTCCCGAGAAAACCCGCCGACCAGCGACATCGTCCGGCACGATTCCCGTATGTGAAAATCCGGGAGCGGCCCTGCCGGGAATCGAGCCCGGTTCGCCTAGGTGGGAAGCTAGTAGTCTAACCACTACACCACCGCAGCTCCCCAAAACGTAAAGGAAACTTAAATATATCCTACTGCTTCGAAGAAGACATTCCAGAATTTACGCCTTACTGAGGTTCAAATCCGTAACCAATATCTCCATAAATTTTATTAATGCTCGCTATAGCTTCACATAGGAATCTAAAGTTTTGGACAAAATTTGAATTGCTTCCAGCTGTTAAATTTAGTTTTCAAACACTTCCCATCTCCGTGAAATTAAACTAACAAGTTGGAGCCGAATTGTGTTTCACTGACTGTGTTACAAGCGAACCGTTTAGGAAATGTTCTGCAATTAAAACTTTGTGAAAACAAAATTGTGAACGTTCTGCCTAGTGCATGTCGAACAAATTGCACCAGGAAATAAATTAATTTGTGAGTGTATAAAAAGAGGCACGGTGTAAGGGATTGCATTCGCCTGAAATGAGGATGAAACCCCCAAATCAAACTGTTAGAGAAAATCCCCGCGAAATCATGAAAAGTTACTGGTAAAAAACGTTTACCAATTTTTTTTTAAACGCGTGTACTGTATTTTTAATCACGAGCTTTCATTATATTTCATGCAACTTTATGCAAATTTACAAAACATTCCCTAAATTATTAAATTTACTTTTTAAACTTTGTACTTCATAAAATGATATTACGAAAACAAGTTTATTCTCGTTATGTGGAAATAGCACTATTTATTTTAAAAGTTTAAAAATCTAGCTCTTTTTTTAGAACGAGATTCGAACACGCCATAGCAGCTGAATTACAATAACCATTCACCTTCCGGAAAAATATTAAATTTGTAGTGAAAAAAAAAAGGGAAGCGCAGATTATTTCAGTTCCATGTATTACAGAAGTTTTTTTAAGTGTTGCCGTCTGTTACAGTTGGTCTGTGCTAATTTATGAGTGAATTTACATGTATTGAAGGCTCTCACTTGCACTTGAACTGCGTTGTAGTGTGTTTCAAGTACACACTTTTCCACGAAACTATTAAACATTCGTCCAATGTACTGCTCTACGAAAAGAACACACACTTCAGACGAGGGCTGTTGAGTACTTTGAAAATGTCACGCACTTTAGAAACGCCATTTCAGAGACTCCGAAACGGCTAAAAACTGCTTTTTTCGAAGAGATATAGCTCAAAATATATGCATCAGATACATACAAAACTACTCAAGGGCCTTACACTGAACATTCTTATAGACTTTCCNATTAATTTGTGAGTGTATAAAAAGAGGCACGGTGTAAGGGATTGCATTCGCCTGAAATGAGGATGAAACCCCCAAAACAAACTGTTAGAGAAAATCCCCGCGAAATCATGAAAAGTTACTTGTAAAAAACGTTTACCAATTTTTTTTTAAACGCGTGTACTGTATTTTTAATCACGAGCTTTCATTATATTTCATGCAACTTTATGCAAATTTACAAAACATTCCCTAAATTATTAAATTTACTTTTTAAACTTTGTACTTCATAAAATGATATTACGAAAACAAGTTTATTCTCGTTATGTGGAAATAGCACTATTTATTTTAAAAGTTTAAAAATCTAGCTCTTTTTTTAGAACGAGATTCGAACACGTCATAGCAGCTGAATTACAATAGCCATTCACCTTCCGGAAAAATATTAAATTTGTAGTGAAAAAAAAATTACAGTGAAGGGAAGCGCAGATTATTTCAGTTCCATGTATTACTGAAGTTTTTTTAAGTGTTGCCGTCTGTTACAGTTGGTCTGTGCTAATTTATGAGTGAATTTACATGTATTGAAGGCTCTCACTTGCACTTGAACTGCGTTGTAGTGTGTTTCAAGTACACACTTTTCCACGAAACTATTAAACATTCGTCCAATGTACTGCTCTACGAAAAGAACACACACTTTAGACGAGGGCTGTTGAGTACTTTGAAAATGTCACGCACTTTAGAAACGCCATTTCAGAGACTCCGAAACGGCTAAAAACTGCTTTTTTCGAAGAGATGTAGCTCAAAATATATGCATCAGATACATACAAAACTACTCAAGGGCCTTACACTGAACATTCTTATAGACTTTCCATCAATATAATAAGAGGGGCATCGCTGAAAGTCCCATAGGTACACGCAGTGCGACTGGAACACTGCACGTCAGTTCAGAGCCTTGCGCTTAGTGGCGATGGCGTACTTGATGCGCGTGGCAGTGTCTCCTTATCACTCCGCGCTTCTCGGTCTCAGACGCGGAAAAAAGCTCCAGGTAGGCGGGAGCTTCAACTGTTCTNTGTCTCCTTATCACTCCGCGCTTCTCGGTCTCAGACGCGGAAAAAAGCTCCAGGTAGGCGGGAGCTTCAACTGTTCTGAACGAACATTTTTGAGCTACAGCAGAGAAGAACGCTTCGTGTAACCTCGGCATTGTTCGNGAGCTTCAACTGTTCTGAACGAACATTTTTGAGCTACAGCAGAGAAGAACGCTTCGTGTAACCTCGGCATTGTTCGTTCCTACAAGCCAAAGCTCTCTGTTAAAAAATAATTTCTAGTTAACTTCCTAAACTGTAATGGAAGTTTTTAACCTATACATTATTTGGAAATACTACCACATTTCAGGCTACAAATATAGGACTGTTTGGCATCGCTACAATACATAATTGGTAACTTCCCTATGCATTTGACTGAGCAAATGTAGGAACGCTACCATGGATGTATGGGAAAAAAACTTTACCACCTGCTCTTCTTCACTATACGTATACACTGGTGTGGTATATTTGCGAACAATTTGTTAGAGTGTACAGGAAGTACGAATATGTCCCGTATTTGATGAACGGTGATTGACTTCGTTTTACTTCTGGACGTACCGCATTTTCGTACGCTCACTAAACTCCGTAAATATTAGCAAGCGTTTGCGGAAATTTCGAGCAGTGCAAACGTGAGTCAGGCAAAATTAAATATGCTCGACATGCGTATTACCAGAAATACCATAAGTTTATCCGTTATGAAAGCAACGTCAATTAGCAAGTGCCATTGGTTAGGAAAGCCTCATTTTGATATCGGTCTATTGTACAGCTCAGATTTAAAAAATTACTTTATAGCCCAACAAATATATAAGCTATGTAGAGGATGCCTTTCGTTATGTACTAGTTACATTCCCTAGAGTTCAAGTGTATTATAAGGATCTACTCCATTACGTTGATCTCAGAAGAATTTTAAGTTTGGGTTATACAGGTCCAGGTATAATTTTCACCATGGACGGAGTATACGAAGTAAAAAAGGTGTAACTGTGGCGATAAGTATCAGTAGTGCATCACAAGAATTTTTCATTGGCAAAGGGGGGAGGGGGATTCGCTCTTGAATATGAATATGGACATTGGGGGGTTACCTGTAATTATAAGTTTACAATATAAATAATAAGGGAAGGGGNGCTCTTGAATATGAATATGGACATTGGGGGGTTACCTGTAATTATAAGTTTACAATATAAATAATAAGGGAAGGGGCGGGTACTGATATACTATCAATTTTAAGCGTCAGATATTCGTGTGTGTGTGTGTGTAAATGCAGGACATATTAATTGTAGCCTAAAAGAAAATATAATTACAAAACTATAACATGCTGACATCCCGTGGCGCAGTCGGTTGGTGCGCCGCCGGTCTGGGGTGCGGGAGGTTCTAGGTTCGAATCCCAGGTAAGGCATGGATGTTAGTTTAAGTTGTCATAAGTTAGTTTGTAAGCCGTCCCCTGATAAGACTTCAGGCATTATGTTAATAAGCCCCCATACAACACAACCCCTTTGGGCTCCCTATTGATATGTACCTGAATAGTCCTTGCGTCGAATATAGAAGACAACCATTTTACAGTGTCGCTATTTTATTTAACTCTGCTAATTGTTTCATTATGTAAGAAAGTTATACAAGTGCCTCATAAACACTGGAATGATCACTTCGCAAGTCTATTCTCAAATAATGTAATGCTGTGCTTCCCAAATCATACTTTATAAAACTTTTTTTTTAGTCGATAAAACTTACTTTTAATTAAAAACAGTAAATTTAGTATGTGATATTGTAACATTTTTACTTAATGTTAACTGCCATTCCGAAAACGAAGAGTTGTTATAGTACAGAAAGAGTGTGTATTAGGTCAGAGAAAGCTATAGTCGAAGTTTCCACTGTTTATATTTCTTTTTTGCCATCGTCTCTGAAAAANCGTGTATTAGGTCAGAGAAAGCTATAGTCGAAGTTTCCACTGTTTATATTTCTTTTTTGCCATCGTCTCTGAAAAAAAGCGCAACAAGTCGTACTGGTAGCGTATTCTTTTGTGTGCTGTAATTAAGAGGGTTCAGCGTGCAGAGTTGCTATTTTTGTCATGCAATAAAGATACACCACGGGAGAAACAGAAATATGGAGAGTGGCTATCGCCGCGCCGGCTTGGGTAATTCAGAGGAAATAACGCTACCTCGTACCGCTAAAAGTCGAGATGAGAGCGTGATATATGTTAACTTTTGTAAGAGAAAACGCGCGTTTAAAACGGAGTTTTCAAAAAGGTAAAACCACCAACTTTGCCTAAAACAAAGAGGGTACTTCATACATCTAAAACTCATGAATAACGTAATTAAGGTCATATTCTTTATAATATTAAGACTCTCTTTTTTGGGTAAAAAAAATCTTACGTATTTTTCTTTTTGCTGATTCTTTTAAATAGAATGCAATATTGATACCTGTAATGGAAATACAGTATTCTCTGTCTCATGTAACTTGGCAAGATTTTGTCAGTTCGACGAAAGAAGCACCAAATGTTTCATTTTCGTTTATGTATCCTTTCGCCATCAGCTGGTGCGTCAGGTGGAGGCTGTGTATTTTATCAACACGCTGTCAGATAATCCACGTGCTATTGTGCTGTAATGCTAAACAAATTTTAAGGTATATGCGGACTGACATCTGTCTAACAAATACGTAGGTTATAAAAGTAAAAATATAAAACCCTGCAAAAAAATTAAATATTTGCTAACTATTTTTTAATTTATTCGAGACAGCGAATTTGGGTTAACATTTGCAAGACGGTTACTGTAGTTCTTATNTTGCTAACTATTTTTTAATTTATTCGAGACAGCGAATTTGGGTTAACATTTGCAAGACGGTTACTGTAGTTCTTATTACACTTTGGACGTTACAGCTAATATGTTAAGACTGGAAATAAAAGTAATTTGGGGAACTTGCTTGACAATGCACTNTACACTTTGGACGTTACAGCTAATATGTTAAGACTGGAAATAAAAGTAATTTGGGGAACTTGCTTGACAATGCACTTTCATTCGCCAACAACTCACCGACTATTGCAAAGCAGTAATTCTGATATTACTGATACTAAACAGTTATAGTTGGAAATATGTGGCGTGGAATAACGTAAGAACTGCTTAAAAACTACTCACGCGCGACCCACTTTCTTCATGTTATTAATACAGTACAGTAACAATACGAAAACAACAAGAAAATGGGTTTGCGGGAGAACAACATGGCGTGTAATGGACGTACACGTAACGATTGCCGGTCCAATAGAAATTACTAGTAATCAAAATCGCTGTACACGGAAATACATGTTACTTTAAAAATTATACAGATCTCGTGGGAAAANTACACGGAAATACATGTTACTTTAAAAATTATACAGATCTCGTGGAAAAATAAAACCATTGGTATTGTGCGTAAATTTGTTATTTTACACAATAAAGTTATTTTTTTCTGGCTGGTAGTGCTTCGGGNGGAAAAAAACCATTGGTATTGTGCGTAAATTTGTTATTTTACACAATAAAGTTATTTTTTTCTGGCTGGTAGTGCTTCGGGAGCGAGCTAACAGATGGCGTGCCATGGCATGNGGAGCGAGCTAACAGATGGCGTGCCATGGCATGGCAGGGGGTGTTGTGAGCCGAGCGCGTTACTTAACAGGTAGCAGCACGTTAACCTGCCTCTTGATACTGTTTTTCTAAAAGTTGACTTTTCTCCTATTTCTGGCTCGAAACGACACGAGTTTCAAATATATTTCGTAAAATTATTTGAAAAAATAATTCAACAATACCCTGCGATATTTCTGTAGGCTTTTTTAATTAATATCAAGCATGTTTAAAAGTTATGGATGGAGTGTGGGGATACGACGTGAAAAGAACTCCCGAGGTTTGAAGTTGCGTTTGATTAGAATACGGGATCGTTTTTTATGTGCATTTCATTTTGAACACCTATACATTACTACTTTAGCGTGAAGTTTAGTTTGTAACACTAACAACAGCTGTTTTGTGACCACGTAAAATAACATTTATTTATTAATCTAGGAACTCTTCCTTATCCGCGTATTTTCTGCTTGTCTGATGTGCGTCGGTAGTGCACTTAGAATAGATAACGCAATATTATTTTTTGTTCTTTCGTGTATCAGCTGACACATGATTTTGTAAATGGCACATTGTTTGTTTCGTATACATCAAGTTGCCATTCACTGACTGTCATGATCTTGCCAAGTTATATGAGACATAGAGTATATGGGCCAACCTACACTATCTTTATGGTTTATGTATAAAACAAAATCCAGAAGAACGCAACAATATATTCCTTTGAAACTAATGTAAATACGGCGGATTTTGTTTCTGTCCTAGCTCCTTGGGAAATTTTTCGAGTTTTTCCTTAATGGTGAAAAAATAAATTCGCGAATGTTTCGCTTAGTAAGTTAGTTGTACGCTACAAAGTGGTGAAAGTTCATAACACAATTTTTACCTAAAGTATTGTGTGACCTCTGAAATAAAACATGTCTGATTCTCGCTCAACAAAGCTAAAATACTGTAAGCGTTGTGATTTTAAAATAGCGCAACGTGTTTTTGAGAAAATGGCGTCTTTCCTTTCCATTTCCGGTTGGTGGTCGTCAAGTCATTATTCGAGAGACTTTCGTTAGCAGATCGTACAAGCAACACGTAATCTATACTAAAAATAACTTCCGTGTAGAGGTTGGCCTCGAAACAGTTTCATACATTTTTATAGTATCGAAGTCCATCAACCTATAGGTCATGCACCGATGACTTTCAACTGATAAGGCCCAAACTGCCTGACAATAAGCAATATTCCAAAGCTAATTTAGTATTGCCATAGCACTTTTTTATCCATGTCAAATTACCACATACTGGGGACTGTCAAAACGTTTACAAGCAGCTGTTCCAAATGGTATACCGAAAATAAACAAAAAATTTACACTCACAGATTTTCATGGACCATGCTTTTAGGGCTTGGAGACTGGCATAGAGTGAATAATTTTCTCAGCGTGCAATTTTCGTAACTATATCAAAATCGGTGATGCTCGTAATATTTAGAAGTTCGTCCACAAATAACTGCAAAAGCGAATTCTGACTCCTGGTCTTTGTGCCCTTAACCGTTCAGGGTGTTTATTGAAGATTTTGTCGGGATAATTTACTTCTGCTCGTGTAGTTGAGTGTACTANGCCCTTAACCGTTCAGGGTGTTTATTGAAGATTTTGTCGGGATAATTTACTTCTGCTCGTGTAGTTGAGTGTACTACACCACAGCACGTTAATTTTCAGTGTTAAATACAGAAAATGATGCAACAATAAAACTTGACATATTTTTATGATTTGTAACAAGTCATACCATGTCAAGCATTTTCCACATTGTTGGCCCTAGTTTTTGATATCAATAGTAAGATACATTATTATTATATTTTTACATTCGTATCACACATGCGCTCAGGTAGGCCTAAAACTTTTAAACATACTATTATGCTGGTCTTGCATGCATGATGCGCATTCACGTGTTATCATGCTCATCCAGTAACTAGATATCTGTATATACTCATGTCACTATGTTCAGTTACTATACTACAGAAGAGCAACCTTCATAGGAGTTAGAATAGTAATAGCCGATACCTAACATGTGGATGTTTTTCGAAACGTTATTTTCACTGTGCCCCAAAAAGATGACGAGATAAATCACGACTCTTCAATTAGGTGGAAGAATAAAAACAAATGAAGATGCCAAGTCATTATATATTTACACAAGCTATGGCGAAAACAAAATAGTCAATATATCATTCGTAATGTAATCAGTTATACGTGCAGTTGGTGACCAGAAATACCAGTATTAATAAAAGTAAAACTAACTAAGATCATATTGTTTTATCTGACGAGTTTATTAAAAAGTTTGTATAACATCAAGTTATAAATAATTATACATAATATAAAACTGATTATATATTGTAATCATGCTGCCCCCACTGTACAAAATATACACCTACGTATAATTCTTATTCCAAATTAAGTTCCACTGGAAATGTATTAACGCTATGTACTTTATTGCATCTTTCTTTCGAAATGCGAATACGGTTACATTTTGAATGATCTAAAGGCATTTTTAAGGATTATTTCGATTGACATGTAATTAAGAAACTTTATACTTAGAACAGACTTGCAATTTTATAATTGGGTTTGCAACAATAAGATGTATTTAATTTCAAGTAAATTATCACTAAAGTTTTAATATTTTCCTTTCTGCAAACCTTAAGCTATTTAGCATGTTCGAGGAATAAAATCCACGGAGAACTAAGAACAAAATTTCACACATCAAATTCTTCACCAAGGCACAAATATGGCATGCAGTCTTGAAATACTAATGATAATTCTTATGTATTCTATGCGCCCAAGCCAACCACAAAACTTAATACAGAGGGTGAGAGATGGGTAATGTTCGTACTGAGAAACTGCGCCTTTACTTGCGAGGAGTTAGAAGGGAACCACTTGGAAAGAGCCATTTCAGGTGCGCTCAGCCGGGAATCGAATCATCTACATCTCGAATGCTACCCAGCATGCTACAGCAGGCTAGGCTGCAATGTTGCCGTCGTAGATCGTGCTACGTGAGATTAAGAGGTCACTGTAACATTTTATGGCCGACTGATGAAGATTTCCCCCATTTGGTCAGACTAAGTTTATAATTTCTGTGCATATGTATTCGTAATGAGGATAAAGCATTAAACTCTGTACCCTATCAATAGATCGGTCATTACTTAGATCAGTTACTGGATGCACACTTTTAATTTTTCCGCTCACCTCGACTTATTTGAGAGTCACAAATGGTGTAGGAGATGACAAACGTGCTAACAAATTATTTAGTAAGTGTTTTCAGATGAGATACCTCAACATTCATGCCCATAATTTTATTCAAACATATACAGCGCTCAGCAGTTACGATGGATAGCCTTCCTCAATCTTGGATTTATTTACATCTTTTTACAACCAAACTTCATGACATGATATTAAAAATAAATCCATTTTATGGAATATTGTACTGCATTACAGAATATTTGAAGTTTCTAAGGTTTGGTTACATCTACATTCTTATTTTCTCATGTGATACTAATACGTATTGTTAAATAATGATGGAAACTTTGATTATAGTTTCTGCCGATGTTAAACTAGTAAAACTAAGGAAAACCATGACACGAAGCCTGTTTTCCTTTGGAAAAATGTTATAAACGTTTTGTGTGTTCATTTGTTTGCATTATGAGTTTCAATGTAGCAGCTAGCAAGTGGAAACAGAACGTTATTATGAGCAATATATGTTTAGGCAGCACTTTTTCAAAGCTGCATTTTCGCGGGATACTAACCTTAATTTGAAATGAAAACCTCGTAATGGCACTCACTTTTTCCTTGGTATAAAATTCTTTCCCCTCACACGAGATGTTCCTTGACGTCACACATTCACTTTTGTTTTCTTCACGGACGTCGCAGTAGATGCGTTTCCTATGACGTGTTCTTTTTTCCCTCGTGTGTTCACTCCTCGTCTTATTCGCGAGGGCCGTTGTTTGAACAAACGAGTGAAAGCATGCCGGCTCGCGCGTCGTAATGAATACAAGAGATGGTAGCAGCGCCTGCAGTTGTACGTGATACTTGCCCGTGCAACGGGTGTGTCGTGTTGTCACAGCACCGTGATGACAGGAGACGACCTCTTCTCTAAGGACGCATTAACACTAACAGACAGCATTTTTCACTCTACACATTCATACGATGAAATTCTAGCTTGTGGCATTTTAAAATTGTGGGGCTTTAAACACGTGATAGTGTTAATCCTCAGTTAAAACGCAAATAGAATATTCTAACACCTTGTTTTCAAGACAGAATATTCATCGGAGCAAGGTAGTTACCACTTGCCTTATTTTCCTGACGTTAAGGCGCCACCCACGGTCGACTTGGCTTAAATAATATTACTTACACAGCATAACAATTAGAACCCGTCCGTCCACAACCGGCCTGCCTATCGGTGCGTTACTTGTAGCTTGTAATGTTTTGTGCTCATAACGTCTGGAAGTTATTGCGCTTATCGAAAAGACACACGCAGCCAACTAAAATAATTAAAATACGTTCGCGTGGGTTTTATTTCTCAATGGAGCACGGATTATCAAAAATAGTCCACGGCTCAGTACACACTTTAGCTGGTTTACTGAAGGAAGTAATCACCCACATTATAAATCTAGTAGTGAAGGATTGTTGCAACCATTTACTTGCCGTCTTTTTATTTTACTGGACGCGGCTCATAAAAGCTGTTATTATCATTATCATCTCAGATTTAAGGCGTGACGTATACCTCGTATTAAGTTGGCATTTGATTTTGTAGCAGACATCTAGAAGGAAGCCAGATTGGGGCAGCCAAACTTTCGTTTTAAAAAGGAGTCATTCTTTCCTCCCAAAATTTCTTCGGTACCTTCGCCGGGCATGCTCATATCTCTTGAATTCTTCAAATTTCATACAAGTTGTTTAGTTAATTTATCTCGAGAGAAGTTTATCTAGGCAACACAATGTGTGGATGTATGTATCCAAAGCAGAATTTATTCAACAAAACATTTTGTTTTCTGGCAGATTTTTTACCAATAAATTCGATCACGTTGT
The DNA here is from genome assembly GCA_002778355.1 of Clitarchus hookeri. Taxonomy (NCBI): domain Eukaryota; kingdom Metazoa; phylum Arthropoda; class Insecta; order Phasmatodea; family Phasmatidae; genus Clitarchus; species Clitarchus hookeri. The sequence continues at coordinate 452,013 of NQII01000242.1, read as the reverse complement.
ATTTCAAATTTTGTTCAGCCAGCCAAATATTTTATAATAACAATTTCGTTATGACCCAAGGTCATTCTCGCATCATTGTCGTGTATACGATTGAACGAGACTACATTTATTTGAATCGTGTTGTTAGTCACGATATTATAGTGTCGGAATGGACCACCCAACAAACGTTGCACATTTCCATCATGGTACCCCATGTGTCGGTCTGATTTTAAAGACGTATTCCCGCCAAAATATCACGGAGTGTATATCAAGTTCCTGTCAAAGCACGTGCTTAGTGAATACTGTTTGCTGCAGTGTTTAGTGGACTGTAGAACAACCTGCCTCTCAGCCGAGGTCGATCCATTCCGTCCGAGAACATGCTAGTGCAGTAAGTCTTCATTATCCGTAGCGTCAGAGGGTTAATAACTCCAGGCCGCAATTTGCGAACGATGTACGGCGGGTGACCTTCACACTATTCCCCGGTGGTTGCAACGCTGCAGACTCGATAACAACACACGCCGGCGGCTGATCGCGCGCTGGGAGGTCAGGCGAACCTATTCCTGGGTTACCTTCAGCTGCGCAGAGGACAGACACTCTACTCCCGTCGCTAAGCTGATTTTAGAGCTTTGGAGTACGCTTTAAGGTTCCCACCTACCTAGAGCTGTTTTCCACTCTCGAGGCCGAGAAACGCGTGCGCGATAAGGACGACACTGACATGCGCATCAGGTGCGCCATCGCCGCTACGCGCAGGGCTCTGAACTGCAGCGTGCAGTGTTCTCGTCGTGCTGCGTGTACCTAAGACGTAGATAGGTAGGTGGTTGGGCTTAACGTCTCGTCGACAGCGAGGTCATTAGAGATGGAGAAAGTTGCTCAGNAGACGTAGATAGGTAGGTGGTTGGGCTTAACGTCTCGTCGACAGCGAGGTCATTAGAGATGGAGAAAGTTGCTCAGCGAAGACGGATTGGGGAAGGAATGGGAAGGAATCGGGCATGGCCTGTGTTACGGGCCCAGCCCTGCATTTGCTTGGAGTGATTTTGGGAAATCATGGAAAACAGAAATCAGGATGGCTGGACCAGGAATCGAACCCGGGTCCTCCCGAATGTGAGTCCAGTGAGTTACCACTGTTTCGCCCCGTTCGGTTTATACCTAAGAGATCTAAGCGGTGACCCTACAATTTTATTTGGGGAAAGTCTGTAGCGAGGTTCAATGCAAGTTCCTCGAGCACTTTTGCACACATCTTACCCAAATATTTAGAGATACTACGCTTCGAAAAAACCCGTGCTCTGAATTGGTACTTCTAATTTGTGTGGCGTCTTGAAAGTAGTCGACAGGCGTAGTTTGAAGTGTGTTGGTTTCGTAGATCAGTCAATGGGCGCACGCGAAAAAAAAATGTATTTCAAAAGCTTTGCAACGTAGTTCAAGGGCCAGGCAGACAGGCCCCTTAACAACTGGGTCTTCAGCGTTCATGGGGATCGAGTGAGTTGGAGGTGGAGCAACGAAGGAGTGCTGTAGCGGGGGTAAATGGGAGAACTCCGAGAAAATCCGTTGGCGAATGGCAACATCCGCCACGTTTCCTACACACTAAAAAAACAGGGGTGACCATGCAGGGAATCGAACTTGCACCGGTTTGGAGAGAGACAGGCTAGCTATCCACGAAATCACCTCCTTTCTCCTATTCCATCCCGTGGTCTGCTAAACGGATGGCTGGAGGCACTCGAAGGAATGCGAATGAAAATCAAACCCAGGCCATTGCGTTTATCGATTCTGTCGCCATAAATTAACGGCGAAAACTATTGTCCTCCCTCGTGAAGGTCGAGTGTTGAGCCCATTAGAAAGTTCTTGCCACCCGTCGCTTTCTTCTTTTACAGGCGACCTTCGAGTTGAAACAATAACGACCCGCAGTAAGGGGGATACGCCGACCTCACAAACCCTCAATTCTGCTGACCACCGGTGTTGCAGAAAGCGCGATACCCAATTATGTTTGTGATAACTTCTTTCTGCCGAACTCTCCTTCTATTGCTCAAGGACATTCCTCGAACACGAGGGCTGAATTGAGAAACGGCATAGTGTTACTGACTGCTGCAGTCTTCTGCATATTCTTTTTAACTACTCGGTAAATTATTAGATTGAAAACAAATTAAGAACTTTTAGTTTCAATTTGCGAGCCTGTTATCAAACATATTTCGAAGGTTGCTGCACACGTGTTGTTTTCTTAAACGTCGAAAAATAATCACCCCTAACGAATTGTGTTCGAGTGCTGCAAAAAATATAATCGTAACAAGCTAAAGTCCTACCAAGTTATAAACGTATAGAATGTGTCCGCTAATAATGTTTTAAAATAAATAAAAAGGTCGAATATTGATGAATGCTATAAAAAACTTGACGTTATCTTTTTGCTTTAAAAACATCAGCATTCGTGGAAATGTATAATTCAGTAACATTCCTGTCGTGAATTACTTACAGACACGCGTGTCATGCAAAATGGCACATTATTATTTTAATCCATCTCGATATTCCGTAATTTTGGTTTCTCTCGTAGCCGAAAGTACTTCAGTGCTCCAGGCCGCCCGTTTGCACAGACAATGCCAATAACTATGATATAATACATCAACTGTAATGAAGGTAGCATCCGAAAATGGTAAACATATTAGGAAATCTTGTGTGTGTAAGTGTGCATTTCACGCAACAGTGACTTAGTGAATGAAGAGATTTGAGCGACTCTTAAAAGCGAGGTCTTGAAAGCCGATGAGGGTGAAGCGTGGTGGAAAAGAGCAGTGCCAGAATGAAGGGGCGGGACAAACGGAATATCCCTGAGAAAACCCGCCGACCAGCGGCATCGTCCATTTACGCAACAGTGTTTGAGATAATTTATAAACGTGAATAAACACCCCTTGGTTACACAATTAAGGGCATAATTGGTCTACCGTTGAAAATTTCTCTTTAAAAAAAAATAATTTTTACTGCACTTTTGTTTTGAGTTAACATTTTTTGTTCGGTTCCTTACACAATTTATGTGAAATTACAGCTATAAACACAAAAACTAAGAAGATACAAATTTTAATTCACATAAGCTGAGAAGATTTTCCTGAGATCTCAAACGTGCACGCAAATATACTGTCAGAAATTATACTTGTTGTATGTTAAGTGTCTACATTACATATGGGCAGAAATTATAGTGAAATCAATAAATCATTTTTGATTACGAAAAAAGAATAGATTTTATTTAAATTCAAGTCTGCAGTTAGAGTGCTCTGCCTACCAAGCTTGCAGTCACACATTTTAAATAGGGAATTAAAGTTAGCGAAATTCCTTCTCAGTGCACCAAATTCAAAGGTAACTGTTAAAAAAAATCAACGCAATTTTTCTCAGAGAATACTATAACATTAAGAAATAAAAAGTTTGTGTGTGTGTATATATATATATATATATATATATATATAAACACACACACACGTACAATATATTTTTGCAAGATGTAAATTGTAATGTTAAATTTTAGGTAAAAGTTTTAAACATAAAAATTGGGAAGATCCCTTAAACAGCCAGTATTCCTTGAGCTTAAGTGCCAGTATACCCTTAACAAAAATACTAGCCTTGTCGTTGCCCGTCGGTCCTAGCGGTTTAACGGGAATAAGGGTTATGATTTGAAGAAGTTGAAGCATTAATCCCCCCCTAACCACCCTCTTAAGGTTAAGTCTAGGTTACCATGGGAGGTGACTTAAGGAATAAGTCCTGTGAGTGGCGGTTACTCCTCGCGAATCACTTTGTAAAGTAAACAAGAAAGATATATCCCACACAGTTGTATTTGCCAACTTTGTGAGCAAATATTTCACCAGGGTGGTACATTTCTGCTGAACTGTTTCTTACACCACAAAGTTTTATACGTAAACTGCGGGGTAAGATATTATGTAAAATAAAAGAATCAATATGGCAAAATATTTGCTTGCCAAGTTGACAAAAACTGTTATCTAGGATTGCCGTTTCTCACTTTTTCTATGTCGGCTTCAAAAAAACCTATGGACTTCAATTAAGAGGAACCTTCCCCTGTCATATTGAATTCTTGGTTTTTCCAGCTTGTGTATATTTAAAAAAAAAATGTTACGAAAGTACCTCTATGCCCAACTAGCTATTGATGTTACACTGCAGTACATACAAGACAAGGAAAGTACGATCTCATACCTACGTCACAGTTTTTTGCCAGAATTTTGCAAAATCAGTACTGAGACGTAAATACGAGTTCGTTGTTCAGTCGGTATGTATGTACTGCTGTGTAAGGTAAAAACTAGCTAGGTATAGGGGCACTTTGAATTTTTTTTTTTTTTTGTTTTTGATCATTAACGAGCTAGAAAAGCCAACAATAAAATATGGCGGGAGAAGGTTCCACTTAACGTATTCGGAGTTAATTTGTGTCCTACGCGTTCTTAAATACTCGTAAATTATAAATATTTACTTTCTTTCGTCCTTAGAGACTTATCAGTGCCAGTCTAACTGTGGAGAAACTGAAGGGTTCATATTAGAGAACTCCAACATTCCTATGGAACGAAGCATGGAACGCCGCGTGGGAAACACACCCCAGTGTGGCTCTCACTGAGACAGAATGCACAGCCTTGCGAATGAGAGTCTTCAATGTTATCGCAAGACAAAACACCTACGGTTTCCATTTTGCAAACCGAACCTTTGTTAGGGCAGATTCATGATGGTGTCGAACATAGTTTGCAAGTTCAGCTTATTATTATGAGACTCAATTGAGCGTAGTTCATAGTCCATTCATGGTTACTTCCAACTTTCTAAAGCCCTGCTGAAGTTCTACTTTTATGCTATTCCTCCGCCTCATGCAAACAAAGTTCAACTAAATCTAGAAAAATATATCAAAGGGACGACGNCTACTTTTATGCTATTCCTCCGCCTCATGCAAACAAAGTTCAACTAAATCTAGAAAAATATATCAAAGGGACGACGCACAGTATTTGTGCGCACTCAGTTTAATAATATTTTGCGTGAGAACTACTTCTTACTAGTCATTACCAATACACTTATTTATTATTATTTATACCATCATATCATTATTAATAAATTACTTATTATAATATATAGATGAAATAAAAGTAAAAGTTCAATTTAACCAAAAATAAGATATTTTTATGTTAACAGATAAAGCATCACAAGCGTGATGTCGTGCATCACAAGCGTGATGTGCATCACGCTTGTGATGCACGACATATGTAGGAAACAACCAAGCACGCCATCATACATGGGGAAATTTTTCAAATGTTTGATTCAAAAAGTGTGAACATACTGCGAACAGAGTATNCAAGCACGCCATCATACATGGGGAAATTTTTCAAATGTTTGATTCAAAAAGTGTGAACATACTGCGAACAGAGTATATGCATTTGCTTGTAGCGAATTATCGAAGCCATCTAGTAGTTAACTCGGCCTTCAGTGTGTCCAGTGACGCCGTTTTCATCCTTTGCATCTTATCATCTGCCAGATAAAAGAAGAGCCCAGTGACGTCTGAAAATGGGAGTCGCCCGGGTTGATGTAGATGCTTCTGCCTTATTCAAGCTACTGGCTATAAAAAAAAACCCCAAGGTTCGGAAACGAGATTTTGCATTGAGTTTGTTCGCACGATTGTCCATATCTAATGCTACGCTGTTAAAATGTTCCGTACAGTTACGGAAATGTACGGTAAATATATGGAAACTCAATCCGTAATGACTAAAAACGGAGTTGATCTCTGTAAATACAAAATACGGGATGTCTCAGTATTTCCTATATCTTCGGGTTTTGGCGACGAGCAATGTCGGGCCTACACGAAGCTTTCTTCGCAACTGTGACCAGAAAATTATCGTTTCTGCGGCAGTTAGGATATTCGCGCCACTAAGACCTATATTCTTTCAGACTTTAGAAAGTAGCATTAGGCGTCTGTATCATTTAGCAACACTAGAAATACACTAACTTAAATAGAAACTTGAGAAGTTGCTTATGCGACTGTACAAGAAATACCAAAGTTATACCGAATATTTTGTGAGGTAGCTGAAGGTAAGTGGTATGGGTTATGGACTAGTAACTATTTAAGTTAACTCGGGATCAAATCTTGCTCAAGTATAAAATACTTTAACTTTTTTAATATCTTTCTATACACAGTAGAACACACAAATAACGAAAATTAAGGAATTTTTTATCACTTTTTCTTTAAACTGGAAATACACAAAACTGACTTAGCAATTAACGGAGAGGTTCCGTGAATTCGCGAAAGTTTTGTGAAATTTACAGAAAGTGTGCTTTTGAAAATCAATATGTCCATAATTTTACGGAGAGTTCACAAACACTTCTGGATAAATTTTTACCGGCATTTTTTTAACGGTGTACTGGACACTGCTGACAAATTGTTGGTAATTTATATTTCACAAACAGAACATAGAACAAATCTCAGTGAATATAAAATACGGAACCTTCTTCGTTAGCCACGAACGATGCGGAAACGACTCGTCGTCGCTCCGACTAGAAAATTATGATTCTTGCAACATTTACGGTATTATCATGGGCACAATACACCTCAGAAGGCAAAGTGCAGCCTCAATGACTGTTTTGTTCGTGTTTTAGCCTTTTAGTGTACAACAGTTTTAATTTCTTATATTAACTGTTCACGCTAAAAAATAATAAATTCGTAACGAGAATACAAATGTTATTTTCAACGCTGAAAATAAAAAAAAACTTAAATTTAATAATAAATAATTTGCGAATTAAAAGAAATTTCTATACATTTACGGAAATTGTATTACTGACATGTCAAACTTCTGTGGAGTATGGTAATAGTTACCGTACATTTACAATAAACGTGGCCACAATAAATTAAGCGTCCATAAATCGACGAAGAAATACCAATATTATTTTTTTTTATCTGTGCACACTACGCACAGTTTTGTGAGTAGCTGTATGTGCAACAAGAGATTATGAAGTGTAGACTTTTGTATCTCGACAGGCACAGCGAGTGTCCTAACGGCGAGCGACGGACGCAATTTTCGTAAAAACAGAACATATGGAGGGAGAGTCTTTGCGTGAGCGTCTTGGCAGACGACATCGTTGACGAACAGCTTCAGCTGCCCATGAGGTCAAAGATACACGACAAACCGCAGTTGCTTTCCAGCTTTATTTCAGACGGTTTCTCACGAAACCGTTCTGCTAGTTATAACGAACACCGACTCGATACTCATATAAAATGGGTGGCAAGTTACGGCATCAACAGAGACATCCCGACATAGACGAATTGCAGTGTGTTAGTGATTGGTAGGATGCCAATTGGACTAAAGCATTTAAAACAACCAATGTAAAATAAAAGTGGCAAAACTGTTGAGCCTGTACACTCTGAATTCGAATCAGTGGAAAACCACTGATTCGCAGTGAAATTCAATTACTCGAATCAGTGAAAATGGCTCCACTTAGAATCCGTAGAAAACCCCTGATTGTTTCAGTGAAAAAATTCACTGATTGAATTAGTGACGTGAAACAATTTTACTGATTGAATAAGTGACGGCCAACTACAGTGGCGAATTAAATCTAGTTTTTATTGAATTTAGCCAAATTATTACGAGAAATAAACATATTTACGATAGTTTCCTACTTATATTGCACAATTTACTGCAATTTAAAAAAGTAACAGAAATTTTCCCGCAGGTGGTTGGGACTGAACGCGCACACCCTTTTTCAGTTCACTTTTAAACCGTTACCTTACCATCTGAACTATCAAGTCTAGTTCATAAGAAAGAGGAAAATATATGTCTTATATTACCTCATCGGAAGCGTGTAGTTTTAAATTGCATGCCCTTACTTTTCGTTTTTTGTTTGATTGGTACCGTTAGGATTGTTAAAACGAAAAGTGCATACGAGTGCACTCTCTTCACCACATGATATGCAGTTAAAACCTTCTTCAAACAGAGCGCTGTGATGATTACATGACAACGAAATGAAAGACGTAAAAACGGNCCGTTACCTTACCATCTGAACTATCAAGTCTAGTTCATAAGAAAGAGGAAAATATATGTCTTATATTACCTCATCGAAAGCGTGTAGTTTTAAATTGCATGCCCTTACTTTTCGTTTTTTGTTTGATTGGTACCGTTAGGATTGTTAAAACGAAAAGTGCATACGAGTGCACTCTCTTCACCACATTATATGCAGTTAAAACCTTCTTCAAACAGAGCGCTGTGATGATTACATGACAACGAAATGAAAGACGTAAAAACGGAATGAAATACTGAATGTTCATGTTACCTCATAAAATGGTGTTTTGAAATACGAAACACATTTTTGAAAGTATTTTGTATTGGTTTTATTAGTTTTATGCGTTGTTATTTCACTTGGTACATGTTGTTTGACGGTCATTTTTACACGATGTTTAACTGATCCATCAGTAAAAAAAACAAATCACTGAAAAACAGTGAGAAAAAAAAATACTGACGAATCAGTGGAAAATTTCACTGAATCAATAAGTAAAGGAAAACTGGCATTTTTAAACTAACTCATCAGTTAAATTTACTGAAGTGACTGTTGAATCAGTCAGATACTGTTAACTGATTGAAACAGTGAAATTCTTACTGATCCACATTAAGAGTGTAACAATAATTGAATTTGGGAACTTGGTTACCCGATGTATTTGCATAGCGTACACAGATTAAATATAGGGGCCATCAGGTTTCTTGCATGAGACGCACTGTCGTGCATCCGCTTGATAGGGCCCGCACTGTTCCGTCCCTACCTGAGCGAAATAAACCCATGATGGAACGGGATGCCTTTATGAGAGATACAACGCGCATTTGTCTATCACTCTGTCTGGCACTGGATAGAAAACGAGGTTATCTTACTAAGAGGGCACTAGATGCGTCACCACTTCATACGATAAATATAATGCGACGTTTATAAATAAAAAGTGGAATCAATAATACTGAGAGACTGAGTGTACACACGTGTGGAAACACAAATACACACATAATCTCATACATATACTACATACGTTAAATTATATCACAATCATATGTTCTATGGGAAGAAAATTAATTTACGCAAATGTATTCCAACTCCAAATGATAGCACGGGAGTAAACAAAGGGGATGATTTTTGTTAGACTGATTTTAAAACTTGCCAGACAGGCTGTTAAGGTCTTTAAGATAGTCAAAATAAGCAATAAATTGGATCACCTTAAAAATAAAAGCTCTTAATTCATGAAATGGANGATAAATTATATCACAATCATATGTTCTATGGGAAGAAAATTAATTTACGCAAATGTATTCCAACTCCAAATGATAGCACGGGAGTAAACAAAGGGGATGATTTTTGTTAGACTGATTTTAAAACTTGCCAGACAGGCTGTAAAGGTCTTTAAGATAGTCAAAATAAGCAATAAATTGGATCACCTTAAAAATAAAAGCTCTTAATTCATGAAATGGAATTTCTAACCAATATATACTTAAAATTTTCGAAGTTGTAATACAACAGTATTTGAACATAACTTGCTCTCCAGCATAAAAAAAAAATCGTTCGCAGTGGCTTTCTGTAGCAAGAAGAATCAACAATATATAGTTCATACATGGTGACTTCAAACTTTTCTAAAGTACTACTAAAGTTCTACTTTCAGGCCATTCCTCCGCCTAGTACAAAAAAAGCTTAACTTCAGTGTAGAAAATTACGCCAAAGGGACAACGCACCGCATTTTTGCGCACTCAGTTTAATAATAAATTGCATGAGAACTATATCTTACTAGGTACTACCAACACACCTACTGTATGTTTTATTCACATTCGTTTTAAATGAAATATTATAGTTGTTTGAATAAAAATAAGTAAAAGTTTAATTTGACCAAAAATAAGATATTTTTATATTAGCATAAGCATAAAATGCTTGTGAGACATGACACATACAGGGAACAGCCAAACACGTCAAACATGGGGTGGTTTTCGAAGGTTAGATGTAAAAAGTGTAAATATACTGTTACTTACCGGGCAGCGACTATACCAATGCTGCGTTTCAGCAAACATGTTGTTTCCACCACGAACGAACATGCGATAAAGCAGAGCGGGCTTNTGAAGATACTGCAAATAGACTATAATGTTACTTACCGGGCAGTGACTATACCAATGCTGCGTTTCAGCAAACATGTTGTTTCCACCACGAACGAACATGCGATAAAGCAGAGCGGGCTTCTTTTCAGCCTCTCATCTCTGGCTTTATACACGGGCTATCTCATCATTTTTCTCCTCTGCCGTATACTTTCCCAGAAGATGCGAGTGCAAAACGTTATTAAAACGAATATATTATTTTTACAAGAATTTAATTTTAAAAGCGAGTTACTTTTGTACTCTTAGGGACGTTGTGAAAGAGGAGACGCGCATTCAGGAGAGCACAGTATGTACTAACATCCTAAATACCTTACACTGCATATTTGATGACGAGTAAAAGCTCATTTCCCTTGGCTGGGTCAGGGAAAGGATGTTATGTGTATGATCAATAGTAAGAAATGTCTTAGCAAAGCGAGATCACTGTGCATTATATTCCCAACAGGTCACGCACAGTCTACCTTTATCATCATTTATCGGGCTTTCGCCGGTGAGTAGTTTATCCTATGACCCTTACAAATAAAATATTCAAATTACAGCGAAGCAAATACTTTTCATGCTTAAGTATAATTTCGTATATTACCTAACGTATTTTCCTTAAAACTCCGGGGGCCATTTGGAATGGCATCAAGTGACTATTCTTGGGCGCTCAATTGAGAATTGCAGCATATGAATATTGGGTTTATGCACCTCTGCAATCCTTTGTACTGTAAAAATTATTTCTGTAAGATTTTCTGTGCCAAAAACTCTTTTTTTCTTTTTTTCAAATCTGCTTAATTTAAGGTTATATCTGCAGGCCATTTCAAGAAATTGCTGGTTAATGAAATATTATTAAAAATTTTAGACAGCTAAAAGGTTAATGCGCATACGGATATGGAGTATTTGTGTGTGTATGCAAGCTGTGGGTTTATTCTAAACAAATGAAGCTCTTGGATCCCACGATGATTGGACAGGGCTACGATAAATGGGATTGTTCTATGTAGATCATCTGGGAAATAAACCATACATGGATTTAAAAAAAAAAAAACAAGTGTGAAGTTGTCAGAAACGTAAATACGTCTTATCCTAATGCGCGTAAAACAAAAAGAAACACATTTAACTTGCCTCAAAAATTAACTTCAAACTTTCAATAATATATTAAAGCACAAAATTACTTTCCCTTTTTACGCTGCCCCTTTTACTTTAAGTATTTCAGTCAGTGTTTGTTTTGGAAACAGTAATGTAATAACATTCATATACATAAATAAATCAGTTACATTTATATTGTTACGCACTCGCTGCTTTGTTCCACGCGGGCGAGTGGAAGTGAAGGACAGAGCAGTTATATGACAGCGGCGGAGGCAAGTCAATAGAATGTTTTGAATTACAGGCGAGCAATAAACCAAGAACTGCGTATCTGTTACAAAAATGCGAGCTGACATGATAATCCTTTTTTGCGGCGCGCGCTGCTGACCTTGGTTGTATTGGGTTTCATCACTTACCTGAAGAATTTTCTAGTGGTTTACTGCCCTAGTTTTTGAACATAACTCGGGGTGCGTCGAACTTTCCAGGTCAATGCCAGCAGAATATAAATAGTGCGACGGGCCTCCGGGCCGGGAGATGTTGAATGTATGAGCGACTGGAGATTCAGCGATAGACTACGAGCGGCGAGAGAAGTTACCAGCGGAAGGGAAATTTGCGACTGCAAGTATCAAGCAGTGAAGAATGCGGCTGGTAGGCTGGACTATTGGACTGGATGCTTGGGTGAAAGACATTACAAATGATGGCAACACATAGACTGCACGTGTGTTAAATATGAGTATGAGTTAATTGACTATAAAGAAACAGAGACATCGAGGAGGACGTTAATTAGAGTTGAAATATACATTAAATATTGCGCTCACTGAGAAATAAAAAGAGTAAAAGTGGAGATAGATAACTTAATGCTGTAAATAATAGCTGTGTGAATAAATTAGAAATCATATTTAGTTCTTTTATTTTTATTAAGACCTCCATCCCTCACGAACTCAGATACGCCCCTAAGGCGTCTGGTAGCAATATTTTGACCGTAAATGTAGTTTGAAACACTCAAGGTACTTCTCACGTCTTCTGATAGCCATATATTTGTGCATCAGATATAAATTTAGGCGACGTAATCTGTCTGACAATCATAACCTTTAAAAAAAATATTAAAACAACCGGCATACGCCTACGAAAAGTATTGAAAGTTTTTGAATTAAAACTAACCCACAAGTACATTCAAATACTCAGATTTTAGACATTAAGGCGAGCGCCTACCTGGCTCTGTTTGAAATATGCGTTTTTTTTTTACGAAACTATTTAACTTTGCTACAGAGTCGCGTGCAATAAACTTATAAGTTGACCGCTTAAAGTCACGTTCAGGCGAGTCGCCGACGGAAAGACTGCACGCCAGTTGAGCGTTTTGCGCGTAGAGGCGATACACCTTTACAAACGCCGTTCGGCGTCACCTGTATTGCTTCATCCATTTTTGCCTTGCCCACACAAACATATCCTTTAATAGGCAACCGCCTTAAGTGTGATGATGGGATTCAAATAACAATTTGAAATAAATTTATATTTTTACGTCTTGTTTTATCTGAACGTTCCCAATAAATAAGGGCACCTGATTTCCGAGAAAAGTTTTACGAGCAGCTAGACTTAAATATCTTATTTGCATACCTGCTGCTTTCTTATATTTACTGGCAGTGTACCTTTGTGATACGACAGTTTCTTACTTGAATGGGCCAATGATAATAAAATTACCTTCCTGCACTGAACGTCTGTGATTCGCCGGCAGGAATTAATGAATTGCTTGGAATTTTATGTAGAGCCATCCCACTTTGCAAATCCGATCGTACTGCTTTTACTCTTGTAAATATACAGAATGTAGCCTACAAGAGAAATGTTGGTAGCTTGACAGGTTTATTGTCGAAAGGCAAGGATAATTAACGTAGAACGAAATGCACAACAGCGCTTTAGAACAATGAAATTTATCGTGACTTACCACACTATTGTTCAAAACTGCTTTCAATGAGAAAATTTTTTTTTAAAAGCTCTCCCGTATTTTCGTCGTGTAACGGATTCACACTTTCATATAGTGTCTGACCAGTGTTCATTTGTGTTAATACAAGTAAATAAAATATGTGTGTGATAAATTTTTTGAGTTCCTTACTGCGAAAATTCGAACGCCAACCTAACAGTGAGAAGTTCGTTTTCCAGTAAAAATATTCTCATAATTTCAAATTTTTGTTTGATAAACAACTTAATTAGTCTAATAATTACTGCAATTTAGCTAAATTAGTCTAATACGTTATTGCAATTTAGCAGCGCTCATAAGAAATTTATAATTGACACATCTTTATCAATAAGGTTTAATTTATGTAGCCATTAATGCCATCCTTCAAAGGAAAAACTAACTAATTTTTTAAAGCACTAAGAAAAATAAATTAAAAACTAATTCAAGATAATATGATGAAATAGTTCATCAAATATTCGCATAAAGAATCTACTGCTTTATCCCCTAACTCGTAATTCCTTTTATAATTATATCTTCTTCAGTCTTCCTGTTCATAACACTATGCAAAACGAACACTACATTGTATACATCAGCAGGCTGTTCTCAGTTCACTAACTAACAAGCAGATTAAATGGCTTGGGTGTCATAAAGTTTACTGAGTTTTGTATGACCAGCTAGTGACATCTTGTTAAGACTGAATTATGTAGTGTGTATTAACCTAATTACGTGTTACCAAAATAATTGTAATTCATTATTTCTCCTAGAGAAATATCGTCACTATGGACGTTACTAAAGCGAATGGAGGCTAAAACAACAGTAATTATGTCCTGGAAAGCAATTGTCTACTTTACAGCAATTCAATTCACTATTTTAACTGTTGTAATAATGAACAATATTCCATTGCAAGTTGACAAGTTTCCATCGCGGTCATGCGGTGATGTAGTGCTAAATTAAGCAGTGTTGGAGCTCTGCCTAACCGCTTACCCTCAGAAAACACATACACGTTTTTTTTTCTCAGGATAGCACTCTTAAAACGCCAACTTAAAGAACAGTGTAGAATTTTTGCTTTAACATTCAAATTGTTTACGAGTGTTTCCTTGTACATTTTAATTATTTACATACATCATTTAAAAACATATATCAAATTAACAATTGAAATATTTTACACTAAATGATTATCACATTGTAATGAGATGAATATATGAGTTATTTAATTTAGGTTTAAAGCATGCTTGAAAATGGATTTTCATTTATCCTCTGTCTTGCTTCTTGTTTGGGCTCAACTCACGTTGAGTTCAGGAAATATTACACATATCCGATGGACAGCGACGCGATGCTGAGTGTCAGCCGTCATACCTGACTGCGTGATACACTGCACGGTCGAAACACCTGTACTACACTGCTACCTAGTGGAGAATATGCGAACCAGTAGCGCGCGATGGCGGGCGGGAATTCCTTGTTTACCAGGTGCTAGCTAGCGAAGCTGCGAACAGACGACTAAACACGCGCTGGTTTATTATTTTGTACTGAGAAAAAAAAACTGATTGTTTTTTGCTCTCACAATCACACAACCAGTGACGGAGCTGAGCTCCGGCTGCTTGGGACAGTACCGGAGCGACGCTCCGGCACCTCTACACCACTGGTGCTACGAAAGAGTACTGACTGGTACAAAAGAGAGCCTAACTGTTACAAAACTACGTAGCCAGAAAGAGGAATCACATGCACTAGTACCAACCAACGAACAGGCTGAGAAATTTATCATAGGAAACATAGCCCTGCTTAATATATATTTGTATGCACGTTGTGTATTCTTCCACCACATTTAAAATTAACATTGCCATGGGACTGATCACTTTCTTCATGTGTCGGGCCAAGTATGAAATTATTATAAAAGTTAAGATGTTACTAATGTGGTGATTATTACACTTACGAGTACATGCATTTAAAAACAGAAAGTGAAAGAATCAATTTCAGTATTCATAAATGTTTACTTAACACTTTTAATTCAACGTGAAGACATGGAGCAACTTTCCCTCCGTCGTTACCAACTTTACTGGGCGTATGTCAGTAGTGTACGTACCCCAATAAAATACGTATAGGAAAGGCAGTGACATTTTTCTAATGTGGAGTTCGAAGTGCTCAATTAACCATTAACAGCCTAAACCAAATAACTTTATTTAGAAATATATCCTCGTGTGGAACAAGGCTATGATGGGCAAATAAAAATATTAATAAAAATTTGTAGGTCAGTCTCCCGTAATGATGCAGTAGACTTAGGACTGCGTCTAGTAAAATATTTGAGATAAGGGGATGAAAACTTTACCCTGTAAAAATAAATAAACTATGTATGTCAGTATACCGTACACTAAATCTGAAACAGTGAGAATTGAGCCAAATCAGTGAAAACAGTGAAAATTGAGCGACTGATAATAAATGCCTGATAACTAATTAATATGGTGGCTGAATTTCACTGATTTATTTGTGATTCCCACTGAATGTCGATAATTCATTTGCCATAAGTCACTTGTTCCCAGTTAATTTTCTTGATTTGCCAGTCGGCAGGAGTTTATCAACTGACATTCAGTTAATGTTATTTCACTTATTTATGTCACTGATTCGGGCTGAGAGTGCAGAGAAACGTGGGACTATGTCTAGAAAATTTTACAGTTTAGGGGAAGAAAATTCACTCAACTAGTTTAGCCACGGGCTCTGTGATGAAAAGCATCAGATTTGCAGTGTTTGACGCCTCGGAGGCGTAACTGGGGCGTCTAGGCAACTCAGCAGTCCCCAGCGACTGTTTTAATTTCCGGTATAGCGCAGTCTACATCCAATTTCGTTCTCGCTCCAATCAATGACGATGGCAGTGCTGCACTAGTCATCAGAAGACAAGGGGAAACCAGGCAGAGTTTCAATTTCCTCCTGCTAAAGCGCCCTGCTATGCGTTTCGTACTTAACCACGCCGTTCATTCGGACAGTTAAGTTTCTTCTCAGCTTTTTTTTTTTGATGCGTCATTGGTACAGGATTGCTGTAGCTGCAATTCGCAGAGTATTTTAACTCTGCACCCCCCTCCCCGCTGAGCCAAGCAACAATATTTCAGTGGAGTTTCCCACGGTAATTTTTTACATTTCTGTGGTTATGGTCAAAACGGGGTCATTTAGAAATAGAACTAGCTGTTATAACAATCATGAATATGTAAGAATATGCTATGCATTGAATTAAGAACCGTTCAAACATTAGCATAAAGTTCGGCTCTCAGGACCAAGCTGTTGAGAGCTGCCCAAATCTCTTCTCTCACTCATTATCATAAAGTGACTTCGAAAATCTATGGATAAATTGAAATCAAGATGGCCGGACAGGAAATTGAACCGGTGTCCTCCCGAATGTGTTACCTTTGTGCCAACTTGCCCAGTGGCACAGAAGAAAACTCGTAATAACTGTCAATACGGAGTGGCGTATTGTACCGCAAATGCTACTCTACGTCTTTTATTACAGAATGTCATACCGCAATAGTTCCTTCTCTCCCCTCCCCCCCTTTCCCTTCACAAAATTTATGAACACCTATTTTCCGAATATGCGTGCACAACCCTTATAGTGCAGATGTAACAATAATTATGATTGAACACTTCTGACGTATTTTATAGTTGACGTTTGAATATTTCCTTTCCCTTTATCGATATTATTAATTATGCACGATCTTTAAAACACGCAAACATTGACAACAAAGCGAACAAGCTAATATACACGGTGCCATTCCTTCTATAAATTTGGTATAACCTTGAAATGTAACACCGAATACTTGTGTCAACAAAGCTTACAAGTGAAACGCGTGTTAAATCAACACGAGTTTCTAGTAGTGATTGATTACTGAACTGCATCGAATAGTGTAAACGAACCTCGCAAATACCAACTGCAGCGAGCCACAATAAGTATCTGATCCACCCAGGGGATGCCGTCCAGTCAAACCCGTTGGACTGGCCGCGGACACAATATTTTTATCAGTTCTTCTTTTCTTTAAATATGCTTTTTAATGCATGTTCCTAATTTAACGTCAAATGTAACTACCACTAAGTTAAAAACTGTAATAAAATTACATAGTATTTCATTTATCACATTTTCACGTAAACAAACTACACTCATTAACAATCGAATTAGACAAACCTGCCGTGTTGACAAAATGGTGCTGTGGCCGCCCCGCCGAATGGAATAGTGCCTAGCCCCGCACGACTGGGATGTCGTCAGACCTTATACGGATCGTCTTGAGTAACACTCGAGCACAGAATGGGTAAGAAACATTTTGATAGTGGCCAGATCGTTGGGGCAAGACGCGTGGAGCACTCCATCTCCGACGTAATGCAGGCACTGGCATTTCCAAGGGTCGCCATTGAGTTCGTGGATTCCGGTGAAACCACTGCCGCCAGGGACAATTACCGTGGCGTACAAAGTATCTGTGAAAGGAGTCGACGTCGGCTAGCTTGGTTGGCAACAGCGGATAGACATGTCACAGTGAAGCAGGAGTCGCGGTGGTGTAGTGATCAGATTTCTCGCCTCAAACTTAGGCGAATCGGCGGAGTCGCTCCCTAATTTTCGTACGTGGGAATCGTGCCGGACGATGCCATTGGTCGGTGGGTTTTCTCGGGGTTCTTCCGTTTCCCCCACCCTTTCATTCTGGCGCTGCTCCATACTCACCTCACTTCATCCTCATCACTCGCCAATTTAATGCTGGACAATGAGCGGCCACACTGTCCAGAACCATCATTAGGCCGAAAGGAGGTGCTACGTGCTACTAGGCATGTAACTCTAATTCAACTGCTCATGAGTGTGATGAGCCATGACTTTTTAATAAGTGAGTGTGCCCCGTCAGGTTTTGTATTTATTTGTAAGTGGCCCGGTGGGGGAAAAAAATTGAATAGACCTACACGGCGTCGGCATGCGTGCGTACGTGTGTGTGTGTGTCCCCTCTCCTCCGCTGGCCCGGCCAGGAGCTACACGGCAGTTGACCTTTGGCCCCTCTCTTCACGGCGCCAGTGCCCTCGCCGCTGTGACACGCGTCGCGACGCTAAAAGGTTGCCCACTCCATCAACAGCATGACCCTCTCCCACCGTACTTCTGCTCATTCCTCCCCTACTTTCTTCCCCTACACTTTCACTATCTCGAGAGTGCGGCGTCGCATTAGTTACGCCTCGCGTATCTCGGTGCCTGCTTGCTGCTGGGCCCACTGCGGCTTATAGACTATGTTCACGGCGAATGAGAACCCTCCATAAGATCTACTTGTATGAGCATTGTGCATTCTTCCATCTTGTTTAAAATTAGCATTGCCGTGTGAGTCATCACTTTACTCACGGCGTCGGTCAAGTAAATCTTTTGAAATTATTAGAAAAGTAAATGTAACAAGTTATTTAATGTTTCATTTATTTGAATTTAAAAAAAAAGAAATACTTTGCAGTATTCACAAATGTTTATCTAACACTATTAATTCAACTTTAAGACGTGGAAACGCNATTAGAAAAGTAAATGTAACAAGTTATTTAATGTTTCATTTATTTGAATTTTAAAAAAAAGAAATACTTTGCAGTATTCACAAATGTTTATCTAACACTATTAATTCAACTTTAAGACGTGGAAACGCTTTTCCTCCGTCGTTGCCAACTTTATTGGGCGCATGCCAGTCAGTGTATTGTCCGGAGCTCAGGAGAAGGCGAGGCTCTGGAATTCGGGCAGGGTAGGTGAGCGGGAGGGTGGGCCCGGTGGGCCACAATGTCACCCCCGGGGCCTCCAACCTGTACTACCAGTACTAAAACTATCAGTTCGCAGGGAGATTTTCCTTTCATACGACACGCATACAAATATACTCTATAATGTCATGGTATACGCCTCTATTATTTCTTTTGAGAGTAACCTTTAAATTCGCCATTTTAGGTGCCCGTTTGCCTGGTGCGCGAAATGTTTTACATTGTGTTTGAAGTACCAATTTTGATGGCATAAATTTAGGGCGAAAAACGTTAAGATCAGGAATGCATAACTTTAAAATACTCTGAAAGGAGATACTCTTACCGCATATCTCAAACAGTGGATGTTGTTCGGTGATAATTTATTCACTTTCGGAAAGTGGCAGCGCCAGTTCCGATTCGGAAGAGGAAAATTCGTCGTCAGATGAATCACTCGAGCCACTGGAGTCACGGCCTAGGCATACCACAAAACTGTCTATTGCGTCTTCCACACGACAGTCCTTTTGCCAGTAGTCTGCTTCTATATTTTGGACATGCGAACAGTATCCTTGCCAGTCTTCTTCAGCGACGGAAGATATTACTTCCGTCGTGATTTCCATTAGCTTTGTTAACGACAAGCTAGCAGTAATGTTCTTTTCCCGCACTAGTCTCTTTGTTTTAGACCACGCTAGTTCAATGGGATTAAGTTCGCACATATAAGGAGGAAGTCTAAGAACATCGTGTCCATGCAGTTTTAAAAGTTGGTCAATGCGAAATACTTTTTCAGGCTTCCTGTTCTGCGCAATTAAGTCGAAAAGCTCTGTTTTTCGCATTTCATGAGTAAAGGGAATGTTGTTATTGGTCAACCATGACTCCATTTCCTTTTTCACTGCATACTTCGATGGGGGTTTATTTTCTTGCACTGAGTGGTAAGGCGCATTGTCCATAATAACAACAGACTTTTCCGGTAGGTTTGGCAATAACTGATTATGCATCCACTTTTCGAAGTTCGCAGAATTCATCTGCCCATGGTAGTCCCCCGTAGCTCTGCCTGCTGGAAAAATTAGCAGTGCATTTTCAATTAATCCAGTTTTAGCACCTGCATGAACAACAATTAAACGGTTCGAAGAACTGCTGTTGGTTAACACACCACGTTCAGTATCACTTTGCCAACATTTGTTAAATGTGATGTTGCTATCAACCCAGGTTTCATCAATGTAAATTATGGGGCGCCCCTCCATTCTGTAGTGGAGAATTGATTTTAAGTATTTACAACGCCAGTGGACAATGTGCGGTCTTTCCACTAATAGTTTCCGAGAACTGTTACACCGTTTCCATTTAAACCCCATTTCTTTCAGTATCCGCCTGAGCGTGTGAACACCCCATGGAAAATCAATTTTTTCTCTCAAAGCAACGAGAAGCTTAGGACATGTTGGTACTTGTTTCTGTACTAAGTAAAAATCATGAATGACGTATCTGATTACTGTCCTATCAAATGAGTCACAGCGCACATTTCTTTCATGCGGACGCTTTCGGTGTTTGCCTGGTGTTGACAGCGAACTGTTACAAGCATCGGCACCTTCTTTGCGAATTCTGGAAACACTTCTCATAGAAATTCCAGTGTATTCTGATGCACGCAGATTGGATTGAGATAATAAATGTTTTATTTGACCATCAGTAGCTTCTTCGTCACATTTATTTATCACATGGCTGATCACCTCCCTCGCTTCGCTATGTATAGTTTTCCCTTTCTTCCTAGACTGCGCCATAATATACCGTCCTGATACGCACGCAACCGACACTAACTCGTGACTGACTTCCAGAGAGCTGTTTATTTTGGGATGACTAGTAGCGAGGGTGACCCCTTACTCTGACAGCGGTCTTTAAACGCCAGAAGGGGGCAAGGGAGGGTTTGCGGCCCCGACCACCACCCCGCCACGCAGCCTTGCCTTCTCGTCAGCTCCCTACTGTAGGTACCCGTGGAAATACATCCAGGTAGGGGCAGTGGCATTTTTCAAAGGTTTATTTCAAGAGTGCTCAATTAACCGTAAACAGCTTATACTAGTATTGTTTATTTGGGGGTGGGCTACATCCTTCGTTAAACACTATCATCAATTTCTTTATTTTTTTCATTTACAGTTATTTTTTTGTTTATACACATCGGCTGAGAAAAAGTAAGATACATTTTCATGTTCATGCATACTCATTTTTACAAGAAACTTGGCGCAACAGCAAAATTAGAGGACCATATTTTTCGCATTAACAAAAAAAAACCAACCACAGAGTACATAAGAATACGAAGGTGTAACAAGTGCTTACAACGCGAACTCCAGCCGCGCACGTCAGTAAAATGGCGTCACTGGCCTGAAAAATGTTGGAACTAATCAGCGACTGGTAACTAACTCGCCAGCTGGCAGCCCAGCCAATAGTGAACCTTTTACGGTATGCAATAGCCAATCAGACACACGGCCCGTTCCTGGAGCCTCGCGCAGCTAATCAGAGAATGGACATGCGCACATAAAAGGAACCGCCACGCCATTTCGTCTCTGTGTAGTTATCTACTCTTTTACTCCATGCTGAGCTTAAAATCACAATGGCTTAAGGGTGTTGGACCCCAAAAAATTAATCATTTCACATTTCTACCAAACATTGTTCACCTTGTACGCATTGTATGTCATGACATTTTCCTAGAATAAAAAAAATTTGCACTTTATATTTTAGGAATAATTTGATGATGTCAAATACAAAATTCTTCTGTTTCGTTGCAGCCATAATAACAAATACTAACTTAAGTTATACAGATCAAAAAATTTACAAAGTAAACGAATTCTATGGGCTACCGCGTGACACATGTAAATCACCAAATAATAAACAGTATATGTAAAAAAAAATTAAATATTAAGATATTTTTGCATTTTTTAACTTTTTTTTTTTATGTATGAACTGTTATTTGGTGATTATATATATGTCAAGCAGTGGCCCACGCCATCATTTTATGTTGTAAATTTTTTTCATCTGCAAAACTTAGTAAGTATTTGTTATTATGTCTGGAACAAAACAGAAGAATGTTGTATTTGACATAAAAATTATTCAAAAAATATAAAGTGTAAAAAATTTTTATTTGAGGAAAATTGTTTTCACATACAATGCATATGAGTTGAACAATGTTTGGTACAATTATAAAATAATTAGTTTTTGGGGTCCAACACCGTTAATTAGGCAGCTTAATGAAGTTCAAAGATATTTACGTAATGCGGATGAGGGTTGGTCTACAATAAAAGTAATAATACTCACTGAGTGGCTGAAAGAAATTTGCGTGCCAGACTTTATGATCTAATGCTTAAAACCTTACCCTTTACAATAATATCCTAATCGTACACAGCATCAAATACGGTTATTTAACTTTCTGCTTAATTTAAGTAGGCTACTGTACAATAACACTGTTTATGGGTCAGTTGTACATACATCATAGTTCGAACTGTCAGTATTAAGAAAAGAATTAAATTTCAAAGACTTAAAGTTAGCTGCTCTTCTTGTTTACCATAATTTACGGATTCCGCTTATCTGTAGTATATATAACTTATATAACTTGCTCGTTATGAAGCACACAGAGGGATGATACTATGTAATTCTCCTATCTCCACAGATCAGTGGAATTCGACCGCGTTATAATCCTTTACATCATACAATTATAAGCAATTTGTGCAACAAGGAAGCCGTGTCTCGACAGGAAAACCGCGTTCTCAAATATTATTTTTAATTTTGGTACCGATATAGGCTTATCTCTACTTCACAACAAGTGTAATTACTGCTATATTTTGGTTGGTGGTAACTTACTAATTTTGACTATTGTTAAAAAATATTAACTTAGAACATAAATGGTTCTTAGGAAGTAGTATAGAAATTGGCAGAATATCTGATGAAATTTGTGGCGAAATCATGAACATTAAAGGAGCTACTAATTAGCTGTTCGTGAAATACCAGCTACATTTCAATGTAAACTCAATTGTCGCCAAACTTGAGTACTCAACACTTTTAACGAACGACTAAAATTTGCGTCAGATACGCAGTTTTATCATAGTGAACGTTTACATCAAGCTATCGGCTAATTTGTGAGTTTGTTTTGATTAATTAAAAATTTTATTAGGCTTTCCTATCCACCTCCTTCTCTCCCAAGTAAAAACGTGATTACCGAAAAACATGTAAGCAGAAACGAATTCCAAGACTTAGTACTTTTTTTAATGATCACTGGACTTATTTTTGCCCCAGATTATATTCTGCTAGATTCTGACATTTTCTAATATACTTGCAGCAATCCTGAAGTTTTGCTCTTGCTCATCTTTATCTTCAACAATACCATCAAGTTGTAACACCGGGTGAAAGGACACAAAAACACTGTCCACTATAATCTAGTTTGTAATCAAAGCGTCTGTTCCTATCTTGAGTTCTATTTGGAGGGCAGATCTACTTTTGTCCATGTTACTGTCTTCATTAGCGATTCCCAAACTATTTCTGTCACGACACCCTTAATAAGCTTCTTTATCCCCACGGAACCCAAACTCTATTTCTGATTTTCACGAAGAATTTCGAACCCACAACAGTCTTCATTCTTGCGCCTATGCAGAATGTCCGAGTGGTTAATATAATAAAGTAGGCATGAAATTAGCAATTTTACATGACCAAAAATTCTGTTTTGGTACAAAAATACTCCGCTCATGCATAAATTGGCATTTCTATATTGCCGTACCAAAAACGTTCATTTTGGTGCAAAGCTACCAACACTTTCGCAGTGAGGGACCAAATGACGTATTTCAAAACGGGACTTAAATTTTGGATCCAGTGTGTTACTGGAAAACATTTTTGGGTGCTTTCATCTCCTGGCCCAGTTTCTGGACAAAAATGAGTTGGGTATTGAAGCAATACTGAAGCAAACTTGAGAGTGCACTGAACTGAGATGTCTATCATCGATGAAG
The DNA here is from genome assembly GCA_002778355.1 of Clitarchus hookeri. Lineage (NCBI taxonomy): Eukaryota > Metazoa > Arthropoda > Insecta > Phasmatodea > Phasmatidae > Clitarchus > Clitarchus hookeri. Next base: position 428,224 of record NQII01000242.1, on the reverse strand, counting down.
TGAACTAACTGAATTCAGCTCTCAAGACCTCGATGTTAAGATCCACCCAAATCTCTTCACTCACTCACTGAACTAACTGAAGATTAGTGCTTATTCTCTTTCAGTAATTTTGTGTTTACTTCTCGACAATTGCACTGTTGCAGATCGAACTCTTGGTGTCAGTTGTAGAAATTTTACTACATATTCTAATATTTCTTCATTTTGAAATTTGCCTCACGATATACTCTGCCTCATTTACAAAGGCAGCTTTATGATAGTTGGAAGGCAAGCAGAACATAATACAGTCTGAATAGGACAGGGTTCGTTAAGATAATTTTGTATAAATTTGGCAAGATAAACACAAACAGCGTGGTTTTTATTCGTCAGAACGACTCAGGTGGAAGGATACTTAGTGAAAACAGCATTGGCTCTGCCTTAGAACTGTCAAAAAGGGGCCGTCGTAACTGAGACAGATACCTGCGGTTATAGACAATTAATTATATATTTGTATTATTATTATATGTTATTATTGGCGATTCTGCGGGACACTTACGAGGTTCTGACGGAACCTTAACGTTCCGCGGAACACAGTTTGATAATCACTGCATCCTCATGATCTGATCTTCGTAAGGCAGGCAAGACACTCGTGCGATGGCATAAAGGACACGCCAGCAGTTGGCACGGGTCCCAAACAACGCAAGTTGTGTTTTTGTTCTTCTACGCTTACATAAGCACGTAAGCGATAAGGAGAGGTCACCGCATGTTAGCCGATAGATAATGTTGATGTCGCGCTGGTGTGTGCTTGTGATCATTCAACAAAGTTACAACTTCTCTGCTGGCTTCTCATGAATGACCGGTCTGACAACTCCAAAACTGCCGTATTATAAGCCTTTAACTGCCTCGAATTCGCCTGTTTTCCATAATTAACGTTGTTTTAAATCAAGAAGTTTTACATGTCTTAAAATACGTATTGCTAGAAATATCCGCGTCACGGNCAAAGTTACAACTTCTCTGCTGGCTTCTCATGAATGACCGGTCTGACAACTCCAAAACTGCCGTATTATAAGCCTTTAACTGCCTCGAATTCGCCTGTTTTGCATAATTAACGTTGTTTTAAATCAAGAAGTTTTACATGTCTTAAAATACGTATTGCTAGAAATATCCGCGTCACGGGTATATCACATAGTCTTTCGAAATTCTTCAAAGAGAATGCAACAAGGTAATAAAGTCTTACGATAAGTTCTTCCGGTGCTCAGCCAGCAGAAATATAATCTTTCATCTTTAGTGTCAATGGTTCAGATTTGTATGACATAAATTTAATGCGGTAACGTGCAAAACAAAGAAAGCAACTTTTCACAAAGAATTATTCGAGGTCCGAATATTCAGAAGCCTGCGAGCTGAAGTGTGGTCGAAACTAAAATATATGTGAGCAAAGAATAAAAATAAGTAAAATCTGATCATTAGAACTTATCATTAAATCATAGAAGGCGTAAATTAGTAATTTCTGTTATAATATGCCTCTTTTAAAACTAGTTTAACTTGTTGCTGCACACTACACGGAAAGGTTGTGTTCAAGTCTGGAAACCTAAAACATTTTGATGATGTTAGAAAATTAAAAATTAAATTGAGAACATATATGTTGATGAAAGCATATTATACAGTAAATGAATAGATTACTGTTATTTGTGTATGAAAATTATTAACATCTTAAATATTATTGTCCTATTTGTTTATTCATGTAATTATGTTGTAATGGGTACTGTAATTAATAGTTTTCATATTTTGATAACTGAGATCTTAAATTCCATATATTGTCAAATGACATATTGCCTGTTATTTGTGTATGGAAACTATTGACATCTGACAGATTATCGTCGTATTTGTTTATGTATTATATTTCATTAGTGTAGTCTTTTTTTTTTTGGCAGCTGACAGTTTGTTATTTGTATTCTTGTATTTTTATTTTGACAAGTCACACTCAATATGTATTGAGGTTTATGTGATAATAAATAAATTAATTAATTAATTCGTTTGCTGAAATATTAGTGAAGAGGAATAATCGTCTGGAAAGTGTTGATTATATATGTAACTAGCTGACCCGGCAAACGTTGTTTTGCCATAAAAAGTATTTCTAGTGATTATAGTATTAGAAAAAAATAACTATAACTTATTGTAAGTGTGTGAGGATGTGGTATATAAGTGGAAGAGGCATGGAGCTCTGTGGACGATGACGGAATATAAAATTAGATAATTTAATAAATATTAATAAAATTGAAATACAAACAATTACAGCTTTGCGATCAATAATAAAGTTAATTAAGAAGTACACTTAATTATTGAAAATATAATTGTAAACACGTCACTACTACGATCTGAGCACAAATGAATAAGAGAAAGGTTATTGTGTGAGAGAAAGTGGAGACCGGCTACTCCGTGCTGTGTCACTGGGAGACACCTGGTGGGAATAAATTGTAACCTAGATCGATAAATGATCGATGATAATTGATCAGTTATCGACCTAGGGTAAAATTTATTAAATTACTAATATCGCTATAAAAAAATAAGGGTTGGTGGTAGAAGGGTGAAAATTTAGGAGGGTATGTATTTTTTGATGCCACATCATAAAAAAATAAAAAATAAAAATTTTGTTCAAACAATAAAAAAAAATTGTTTGGGGGTGGCCACCCTTATTACTTAGGGGTGTAAAAAATAGATATAAATCTATTATCAGACCTACCGAGTATACATAAAAAATTTCATAATAATCGGTCCAGCCGTTTCGGAGGAGTTCAGTGACTAACACTGTGACGGGAGAATATTATATATTAGATGATCCAGATATTGACGTCTGAAGAAAAAAAACTTATTCTTTACAAAACATGTGTAGCTTTCGTTTTGCGTACAGAACACCGTTCAAACACCATTCAAATAGAACAGAGCAGTTTCATCGTTTTCTGGCAGATACGTAAGTCTATATTACATTGTGTATTCGTTATTATGGCCTATTCATGGTTACCTGAGCACTTTTGAAAACTGTCACTGTCCCTACCTGCATGTATTTTAACGGGCACGCTGATTGGCATGCGCTCAGTGAAGTTGGAAACGACTGAGGGAAAGTAGTTCCATATCTTAACGTGAAGTTAAATGTGTTATGTAAACATATGTGAATACTGGCGTGATTTATTTTGCCCTCGGTTTCTTTCATGCATTTAAGTTTAAGAGTAAGCAAATTTGTAAAATGTCCACTTTTCTAAAAAAAATTTCGACCTACGCATGAATAAAGTGATTGGGCCCATGACAGTGTTAATTTTACATATGGTGGAAGAATACATACGCAACAAGCACACAAGTGGATCTTGAACAATGCTTTCAAAAGTGCTCAGTTTACTGTGAACATTCTATAGCTTTGAGAGTGTGTGGGGCATAATTAACACTTGAGAGGTTAATTACATTTTACAGTTTTATGTAAACCAACAGAAAAACCAGGAAGGGCAATCTTACATAATTAGTTTTACTAACTGTGTAAGCAAACACTTTACTAGAATGGTGTATTTCTGCCAAACTGTTTCTTCCGACGAAAATTTTTTTACGTCACTGCGGCGAAAGACATTATGCAAAATAAACTCGCCAATATGGCAAAATATTTGCTCACGGAGTTGGGCAGAAACAACTAGCTTTCAAAATCTTGTAGGCTCCAACTGACGTATTAGGGGTTAAGTTATATCACACGGCGTCATAAAAATTTATACTTTTAATAACCTATAGTGATTTTTTTTTATTTGAGTCTTATATGTCTTTCGAACACAGGAAAACGACGATAAATAAGTGCTTAAATATCCAACAGGGATTGCTAATGCAAAGAAAGCAAAATTAATTGTTCCTGGCTTATGGCTTGGGAATAAAAGACTAAAATGTAGAAACACGGGCGAAATTTGTCTCGTTAAGTCGTGAAGGGCGCAGTGGTATTTGTGCACCTCTTGCCATGGAATAAGGAACATACGCCGCCATAGTTAAGAACGTTGGCCACAAAATATCTGTTATTTTATATTTGTACTACGCTTAGACATTAACAGTAATTGTTCTTTCCTTACAAAAAATTTTGAACGCGTAGTTTTCGCGTCAGTTTTTGCCAAAATCACAATTTTACTGTTTTAGAAATGTTTTAATAATGAAAACTAACCATCATACATAAATTAGTTAATTCATACTGAAAGAAGATGCCAAGAGCTACTTCAATACCTCTAAAAAAATCGCACAAGGAAATGGTTTCGCAGTTTTAAAAAAATGCTGAAAATAAGAAGATTCTTGCAAACTTTTGATTTGTGGCTTCCCATGAATATTTGTAAAATAACATTAGCTAAGCATACCTAAAAATGAATTAAAACAATACCTTCCGTTGCCCTTGTTAAATTTTCTGCAAATAGTTAGGTTTATTTTAGTTGAATATTACAAAAACAGTAAAATTGCTATTTGAACTTGTAATTTTGCAAAAACGATGCGATCCAAAAAAAAAATGTTTTTGAGGAAAAGTAGTCACAGATAATGTCTACAAGTTGAACATATGCAGTACAAATATAAAATAACTAATTTTTTCGTGGTCAACGCTTTTAAGGCTTCCGCCTATCTGGTGCTTGAACTGCGTTGCAGTGCGTTTGAAATACGTTTTCCACGAAACAATGAATCGTGCGTCCAATGTGCTGATCTACGAAAGGATCACATACTTCATATGAGGGCTGTTGAGTGCTTGCAAAATGTCGCGCATATTAGAAACACCATTTCGGAGTACTTCAAAAGGGCTAAAAACGGCTTCTTTGAAAGCGGCGTATCTCAAAATATTCGCATCAGATACATACAAAAACTACTCAAGGGCCCTGCACTGAACCTTTCTACAAACTTTCCAGCAATTAAATAATAGAGTCACTGCTGAAAGTCCTATAGGTACTCGCACGCCTAGAACACTGCACGCCAGTTCAGAACCTTGCGCTTAGCGGTGATGGCGCACTTGATGCACGTGAGTGTCGCCCTTATCACTCCAGCGCTTCTCGGCCTCAAACGAAGGAAAAAAGTTCCAGGTAAGCGGGGGCCTTAAACCGCCTTTCTACTGTCTCGTGTTCGGCGTACTAGACACCAGTCAAACAGCGGGCTGTAGAAAACTCTTGTTTGGGGTCTGTCAGGTATGTCTTGAGCCGATCCTCCTGGTCCCTTGCGCGCGGAGATGAAAGAGGCCGACCCAGCCACATGGTGCTCGTAGTGGGATGGGACGGATAGTGGCAACAGTTGCTTTCGAATGGGGGTTGTTTCCAAGAAAAGCTGGGCATATCCGCAACGGTACTTGCTGACAACGGTATGCGACAAAGATGCTCCNTGGGGGTTGTTTCCAAGAAAAGCTGGGCATATCCGCAACGGTACTTGCTGACAACGGTATGCGACAAAGATGCTCCTCCACCGCGACCATGAGCGGACTCTCTCGGGCAAGAGGGTCGTGCGTACTTTGACGTGTAGTGGAGAGGGCCCGATCATGAGAAGATGATGTACATTGTCTCGGACTGCATACGAGCAATTGACGTCACCATTCTCACATCAACACGTACCAGTAAAAAAGCTGATTAGGCCCATTCTACAATGGGCGTATATGTAATAAAAAAAANATTCTCACATCAACACGTACCAGTAAAAAAGCTGATTAGGCCCATTCTACAATGGGCGTATATGTAATAAAAAAAAACGCAACTGGAACGCGTAAACGGAACGAGCGGACGAATCGTGACGAATTTTATAAATGTAACGATTTGCAACCTACGAGTTTAAAAAAACTTTTGTGTTACGAAATTCTGACACAATCTTTATAACAATCACACTACACTTTCAATATTTACACTATATTTAAACTTCATAAATATTTCTGTNTCTGACACAATCTTTATAACAATCACACTACACTTTCAATATTTACACTATATTTAAACTTCATAAATATTTCTGTCAAGTCATGCACGTGTGTTTAATAAAACAAAAATTACAACAACCACTTCCAAGCCATGCCCTCGTTTTCCTGTAAACGACAATAACGAAATACTCTATTCCTATTGACTGCACGGATTCACATACTCAGAAGCATTGGGGGTCGAACAGCTTTCTTACGTGCATTCGTACGTAACCCGCGTACGCATGCTTCTAATTGGTGGGGAGGGGAGAGGTTTGGGCGGTTGTAAAGAGGACTATAGACCTGGATCTTGAACAGAACTGCGTTGCAGTGTGTTTCATATACATGTTTACTTACGAAATTACTTTGCGTGTGTCGTACACACTGAGCTACGAAAAGAAAATACACTTGAGACGAGGTACGAAGACTACTTCGAATAAACCACGTACATTACAAACTCTATTTCCCAGCTCTCCAGCATGGCTAAAAAAATTTCCTTTTACACTGCCTCATTGCAAAACGTAATAATAAAAATCTCTATAAACTAGTACAGGGGCATGTACTACAACTTTGCTATAGACTTTGCATTATTAAATTGATAGGGTCACCGCTTAAAGTCCCGTAGTTCCAGCGGTGCAACGGTAGCACTGCGCGCAATTTCGGAACCTAGCGCATGGGTAAGCTGGGGCGCTAGGTAACCGGGTCGGTGTCGCTCTTCTCGGTCCCTCGTTTCTGTGCCTCAAATGGCCAAAACAGATCCAGGTACATAAGACTCTTAAGGGGGTCAGTCCCCACCACCTTGGATTAATCCATATTTCGCCGTTACTTATATGTAAGTAGGTTTAACGAAATTTTTCTCACGGCACAGCGTAAATAATAGCTTCTCAAACTTTATAAAGTTGTTGCGTTTTCACTGCCTTTATTAATTTGTAACTAGTAAGAGCTGGGAAGGAATAAGTGATTTTTCCTGCGGGTGACTATAGCAGTTAAACTAACAGCAGTAGTAAATCAATACCAACTTCAGAAAATGCACACAGGAATGTCATGTGTCTTGTCATTCCGTAAAATTCCATACAAAATCTATACTGCAGGTTTTTGCGAAAATTAAAAAAATCCAAGATGGCGGGAACGGATCCCCCTTAACAACGGGGTATTGAGAGCTGGCGAGGGTGAAGCGAGGCGAGTATGGAGCTGCACCTGAATGCAAGGGCGGGACGCGTGCAGAGACGTGATATTTCCGAGAAAAAAAAACCCGTCCGGTACGTGCGTCCTATTGTAGATTGAACACGAAGGATGTTAAGGGATCGTGGTGGCTGAGCGGTTAGCCTGCTCGCCTCCCACCAAGGCGAACCNTAGATTGAACACGAAGGATGTTAAGGGATCGTGGTGGCTGAGCGGTTAGCCTGCTCGCCTCCCACCAAGGCGAACCGAGTTCAATCCCCGGCAGGGTCACTCCCGGATTTTCGCATTTGGAAATCGTGCTGGACGATGCCGCTGGTCGGCGGGTTTTCTCGGGGCTCTCCCCCCTCCCCGCCCTTTCATTCCGACGCTGCTCCATTCTCACCTCATTTCATCCTCATCGGCTCTCAAGNGTCCCAGCACCACCGCCAACAGCAGCGGCCAGCCTGCCCGCCCCCGACGCCGGCTCACCACCCCCCACTGCTGCGCCACCACGCCTGCTCCTGTTCCTGCTCCCGCCATCACTCGCTGCTCACCCCAGCGCGTACTGACAGTTCTTCTTAAACTGCAACACGCAAACAGTCCCGCCGCCCCGTGTAGCTTGCCTTCCCTGCTGCGGCAAAACACTCCACACCAACTCACTAAAGCTTGGTTTACAATAAAAAATTAAGCGTTAAATTATGAGTGCAGAATAATTGAATGTGTCTTATCTTATGTATTGGGTGCTAATGGAACTTGACAGGTTGTGTGCTTTGCTGGGATTTTCTTAAGCGTTAATCTGTATATAAAGTGAAACTTGTGAGGCGGCGACCAATCAGAACAGAGCAGTCGGTGTTGTTGGCGGGAAACTGTGATATACAATTATGTAAGTATAAAAAATATTAAAAGGGCGTTTGTGTGCACTTGTTAACGATTATACTTGTTCACAAAAATAATATTCCCTGATAGAAAATGTTGGCTTTGACGTATGATCTCGTTAAATATGGTTGTGATATACGAGGTTGGGTTAGAAATGAAAGTAATCATGGCAGGTTTGTCGCCTGTTTTAATTGACTGGAAATAAGAATTAAAACATTAATTAGAAACTGCAGATCAGCAGTTCAGCGCTTACTAAATAATTCTTAACGCATATATTTTTTTTTATTGTAAACCCAGCTTAAGGCTGGACTCACAATCATAGACTAAAGATAAGGTAGACCGATCTCGCTGGCTGCGCACAACCAGTCTCCGTGTCCCAACATTGAACTGACTTTCTGCCAACGCGACTAGCAAAACGACGTAGACTGGATTTGAGGTTAGAACACTGATTAGTAAACAAGAGCGTTTAGATGTTTTTATACTTCCTGTAACCATTTGTAATGCGGTATGATTAAATACAAATTGGTAAAAGTATTTTATTCACATAAAAGTGCTTGTCTTTTGAAAATTGAGGTATAAAAAACACGTCCATCACTGTTGACCATGCGATTTTGACATGTGTGTTGCTTTGAGGTAGGTCAATGTTAGGTACATGCGCAGAAGACGAAGAATCGGTCTACCTCATCTTTAATCTATGCCCGTCCGGCAGTCATCCGTCTGTTGTTTTCGTCCGTCATTTGAAAATTATTCACAATTCGCCGTCCGTCAGTCCTTTTGTACGGCATAATTTCAGTGTGGCAACTTAACACCGCGATCTTTCTTTAGTTAATGGTATATTTTGGTTGGAAATACATTTCCAAGAGAAAAAAATTTTGGGGAAATAACTTTTTTACGTTATAAAAATTTATATTGGAATTTTTTTTAGATTTTAAATTTACTACTAAAGATAAATAAACACAGATCTACCGCCTTGCGTTTTATTTCAAAATGCGTATTCACGTCTAAGGAATATCGTCAGAAGACGGTGGCTCATCCGTCTGTCCGTCGAATGTTAAAGTTTGATAAATAGTTGACGCGGATGGACGGTTAGAAAAAAAGTTTCCCTGCGATTGGTTGAAGATTGGGGGGGGGGGGCAACAACCTAAGAAAATCGGTGTACACAATGGAAAAAAAAAATCACTAAGAATCTCTACAAATCGCAGAAATTCCCGGCAAATCACAAAGAAATATCTTGGGATATCCCTGGGAACATTGGAAAATCGTTAGAAATCTAAAAAAATTCTACAGAAAAACTGGAAACTGAAAAAAACCTAAAATTAGCCATAATTCCTAAAAAAACATTGGTTTAAATTATTTAAAAAATGAACTTTTGAAAGAAACTTAAGATATTGCAAAACATATTAAAGTTATATTAATCTAACAAAACCATGTAGATAGAATTTCGCAAAATTAAAAAAGGTATTAAAATGTTCGTGTAACACAGAAATACAAATATAATCGCATAGTAGGTGTTACAAAAAATACATTAATGCAACCTTCGAATAGAGTTCGCAGACTAATCACGATTTTTCCATTGTCCTCTAAAGTTCCTGTTCCCGAGAATTTGTTGCAAAAGTATAGGAATTGCAGAAGCTGCATTTGTTCCCCTCAATTTTTAGCCTGTATTACCAAGTAATGATAGGTTTTTATTATTATTATTATTATTACTCTGGTACAAACGGCCTTGAGAAACGTACAGCCAAAATGTGATTTCGGCGTCAAACAATTTAATATCCAATCCAGGAAGTGTCGAATATTCGTAGTGCGGCCTAATTCATGTAACATTCAAGGCAAACACCGGTGCTTTACCCAAGATTCACACAACATTTCTCGCGCCGTAAGTCAGTATGTAGCCAAGTACGCTACGGACGTCGGCAAAACATACGCTTATGTGATAACCTTCCCGCCTGTGTGGTTTGTTTGAGAGTGATGTGTGTGCGTGTGTGTGTNGCGCGCGCGCGCGCGCGCGTAATTACTTCGCGTTTTCGATGCCTCCGGAGCGCAGAACTGTATCCACGAAAATGGCCGTTATAGCCCAGTGACACTTTAATTAAAATGCTGGAATAAATTCAGTTTAAATGTATGGCGTATGAAACATAAAAAGTAGGATGTTAGACAAGTTTTGGACGAAGAATAAAGATGATATAGGGCGATATAGGGACCCCAGTTCGAATACCGACCCAGGCATTCAATCATTTTTAACGAACTTTGTACGTGATTTTCTGTCTGTTTACGTGCTTATACGGAGGACATAATATATAATTTTGCCCCAGCGATGGGAGGAATATATAATGAAGGCGAAACGGAAGTTGTAGAAGAATAATCCTGGATTCGGAATGCAATAAGAGGTTTGCAATTGTATTAATGGCGTGAGTTTCAGAAGCTTATTAGTGAAATTCGTGCACGAATNTGAATGCAATAAGAGGTTTGCAATTGTATTAATGGCGTGAGTTTCAGAAGCTTATTAGTGAAATTCGTGCACGAATTTCTAACTGTTACATACGCCCGATATAAATGTTTAAGGAATATCCACTGTTTAGGCATTGTGTAGGGACCTATGTTCGAGACCCGAATCTATTAAACAAATAATTTTTCTATCGGACTCAGAATGAAAATATGCTGTGTTCACTTCGTAATGGGAGAATGTTTCAGGAATATGTAATGAAGGCGATACGGAAGATTTGGAGGAATAATTAATATAGAAGTATACGAGGTTTGCAAATTGATTAATGGTATGAGTTTAGGATCATTTTTAACAAACTTTGTGCTTAATTTTCTGTTTGTTAACGTTCTTATACGTGCTCGTACATTTATGCAATATACCTCTGTTAAGTATGGCGTAGGGAACCGAGTTCAAAGCCTCAAACCATAAAAATATATTAATTTTCTCCCGGTTTTAGAAAATATCGGACGGCGTTTTGCGAGTGACGGGAGAAAGTATATATAGATCTGCGATGCATGCTGATACCTTAGTTGTTCAGACGTTGGAAAGTTAACATCGATTTGGAAGAATTCTCTCGCTATACAGTAAAGATGAATTGCGACTACGAAGGCCTGCCCTCGACCTCAACGATCATGGAGCCGCGCTCTGCATCATCGCTACCTGATTGTCGTCATTTTCGATTTTGCGACAGAGTTTTCACCATCGGTCGAAATGCTCGGTGACATGAGAGAACCGCCTGAGTGAAGAGTCATTTAGCATGCGGAAGCATTACGATATTAGTCCCGTGCAGTTTATGCAAAACCATATATTGAAGGAACACATCAAGAACTGTAAGGATTCGTATTTTTGAGAGTCAGCAAGTGATGTCGTCAATACCCCCTGTTGCATTGGTGGGTACTGATTCGTCAAGCGATAATGACGAGACAGTTAATGCTAAAGACGAAATGAGTGCACTTGAGTAGATTTGTGTGGAATATATTTCAGAGGCAGGAATTGCTTTATGGGAATCTGAAGTATACCTTCTGAGATAACCTATAACTCTACAGTTATTACAGAAGACACATGGTAACTTTGATGTTCTTTTTCGTTGCGGTACACTTGAAAGACTTTCGCGTGAAGTCGGTGAACTTCAAAATAAACGGTCTNAGAGGCAGGAATTGCTTTATGGGAATCTGAAGTATACCTTCTGAGATAACCTATAACTCTACAGTTATTACAGAAGATACGTGGTAACTTTGATGTTCTTTTTCGTTGCGGTACACTTGAAAGACTTTCGCGTGAAGTCGGTGAACTTCAAAATAAACGGTCTTCGGCTCTAAATACTGATGACCATGCAACTCCTGCTACAAAGAAAAGTAAACTTGATATTGAGGGTGAAAGAGAAGGTGAATACGATCATGAAGACTGCACTGGTGATGTATATGACGACAGTGATGGAGCTGAAGACGATGGAGAATTTCTCGATGCACTGACGCACCCCTCTACCACATTTGCAACAACAAGCGACATGAAGAATGCGGAAGATGCTGAGAATACTGACTACCTGTTTCCCGAAGACCCGAATGAACTTATTGATAGACTCAGACATTTGATTGACCGGCAAAAACTCGGGTACTTCTCATACATAGTTGATATATATTCAACCATTAGACAACTGAAGGAGAGAGATTTTATATCCTAATGTGATGATTTGCTTTCTTCTGAAATTGTTATGTGTAAAATAAGAATACAATTTTTTTTATAAAATAATTGTTGTAATTTTTTTTTATGTCATATCCTTTCATTCCTCACAACTTTAAAGTTGGGCTATGAGCACTCAGCTATTAAGGCAATTATCTACATACAGAATATTAATGAGGGACTTTAAGTACAAAAAGGCATGGATAGTGGACTACATACAAAACGTTAATTCAGTCAACATGTAAAATTTTTGGATATAATTAATGTAATTTTTATGTGTATAAGGGGAGGGAGGTACTAACCGAAGGGTTGATCGAAGAAACTAACGAGGGATTGGGATTGATCGAAGGATTGGTTAGGATTGGTGAGGAGTATTGCTGAGGATTGGTGCGGGGAATTTTTGAGGATTGGTGTAGATTGCACCGGATTGGGATTGCGGGGAGGATTTATATCTGAGAATAGCATATAAGATAAGACTATCATAGAACAATAATGTTTCGCAGGATGCCAGTGACTTCTCAAGCCCTGCGGTGTGATATCTGGTGACAGATGTTTGCAAATGATAGCTATATTTAGGACTCCCTTTCTTCTTTATGCGTTTCTCGGGCACATGGTTCAGCTAATAATAGAATGCGAGGGCTGAGCACGCCATATGGGCGGTCTTAATCCCTCAACCGACCACTCGCAGTGACGACNTATTTACTTGCATTTTCTTCTCGCCTCGGAAAACACTTGTCGGCGTTTTGATGCGCATCCTATCCTTATGCGGAAACGTGGAGGTTGCTTGGAGCTTAAAGCGGTTAAAGGCTGTGCCAAAGTCGCTGTAAGTAGTAGCTATAGATAATATAATGTTTACGTGTTTAAGGTATGCACCCAATGTTTAGGCTGTTGCCTGGTTGAGAATTTGGTATAGGGAAATACATGTCAATCAAATTCAGTTTTTGGCGTTCCTGTTGAAGATAGATATGTGCCACCGGGGACTTTTTTCAGCAGAAAAATACGTGCTCCTTTGCTATCGAAGCCTTTTGTAACATTAAGGTATTGCCTGTTTCCTGGAAAAATCTGAAAAGTTAATAATTAAATAACAAATACTGAAAAACAAATTGTTATATTTGCATTGATACAGAGCTTGAGAGTATCATTTCTCACTCTTAGATTTTTGTTTCATGTTAATCTCTTCAAAATTGACTTCAAGAAACCTAATTTCATTAACATGTATTTCCCTATATCAAATTCTAAACCAGGCAAACAGCCTTCAGAGCTATGGAAATGGCTGCAGTGCGCGAATCCCCAAAAAATAAAATCTAGCACAGAATTTTAGCTACGTTATTTAGATGGGGTTTCCTTCTTTGACTACATACGTGAATAAACAAAACCATCACATACAAAAATAGTTTATACAATGTCGAGTTTNGGGTTTCCTTCTTTGACTACATACGTGAATAAACAAAACCATCACATACAAAAATAGTTTATACAATGTCGAGTTTCTTATCAAAGTAGTTGACTTTTTTTCGAATAAAAACGTATAGAAACTACAAAAATCAGTAATAGCCTACATATGAACAAATTTTTTTAAGTATAAAATTATATTGTGTAGAACTTTATAATAACAAAATTATAAAAAAAACACTTTTAATAAAATTTAATTTTAGAAATTCTGCTAAAAATTTTGTTCAAATGCTTTTTCCTTAAGATAAACAAATTTATATATCATAAAGTTGTGTATAATATTATTTTGTTAATTTAAGGCAATTATTTTGGCATATTTACTTATTTTGTGGTTTATGACCATAATGTTTCGCAAAAAGTTAGCTATTATTAAATCGAAACCTATAGACTATATTAACTACTGGTGTAGTTAACAACGTTCAAATGTCTTGTTAATAAATCTAACCCCATCAGAATGTATTACGTAGTTCAAATTCTGTTCTCCACTTCATTTTTCGAGAATTCTCACATTGCGAGACCTTTTCATAGCCCTTAACTTAGGGGTTTAGATTTTTAGGCCTTGTTCCTACTGGCAGTGTTAGTCTGCTAAATGTTTACTTGACCCGATTCAGTATACTGAAATAATTATGTATTTGGTAGCTTAATATTTACATTTTAGTATGTGACGAGACTTACTAAATATTAATTTACTGAATTCCAAATCGCCACCAAGTTTGTTTTGCAATTTGAGGTGCAAGGAAAAGGCGTACATTGTTTTTTACAGAATCGCATGAATAAATCTGTGAATAAATTAATTTAGTTCCAGTGATGCACTGTGGATGTGTGATACAGTTTATTGTAAACTTAACCAAAACGTATTGTCTGCATGGATTTTGTGCACGTAAATTTATACATTATTTGTGTCATCAGGTTTCAGGGAACTGCCAGTGTGGTAATAATAATAATATGTAAATGTTCTAAGCAATACGGCAGTCAGACAACTTCTGAGAGCATGTAGTTATCAGACTGCTGGCCTCCCACCAAGGCGAACCAGGTTCAAATTCCTGCGGGGTCACGAATTTCGCATGCAGGGAATTTGGCGGACGTTGCTGTTGACTGGCGGGTCTTCTCGGGGGATTCTTGTTTCCCCCGTCCTTGCATTTCACTGCTGCTCCATCTTCACATCATGTCACCATCACCGCGCCAAGATCTTAAAGCGCCAACCAAAACTNCCGCGCCAAGATCTTAAAGCGCCAACCAAAACTTTACCCACTACAACATTACTCAACAGATAGGAGCAGCATCTGTAAACAAGTGACTAACTACAGCGTTTCAGTTGAAATATACTTAATTATTAAATTGTCAATTGGAACACGGCCTCAGTCTCTTACTTCTGGGGTCCCCATTATATTCCAAGTCCCAGCCGGACGGAATTTTTCGGGGATTCTCGTGTAGGAAGTACAGTGGATATTACCGAAGTGTTGATTGTATTTTCGGGGCTCTCCCATTTCTACCTTTCTTCTTCATTCCACTGATGCAACACGCCCTATCTCATTCCTCACATAATCCATTTCTCGGGTTAGCCGGAACGACAGTTCTATCATTTGTGTAGGGTAGTTGGCTTCTCCTGTTATCCCTAGCCTCTTGTCATCTATTTGACAACATTAGGATGGGTTTGTGAACTGTAGATGTATCGTNCTTCTCCTGTTATCCCTAGCCTCTTGTCATCTATTTGACAACATTAGGATGGGTTTGTGAACTGTAGATGTATCGTTCAACTATAAGTGTTGAACGATAGCGAACGATAGTTCGCTATCGTTCACTGGTGACAGTTTAGTTGCTGTACAGCTATGAAGAGTACTCTGTTAAGAGTACCGTTACTTCTCGGACGGATTGAGTTCTCAGAAGGATAAAGGGAGACATGCAGGATGGTATTTGTTACCCTCTTCTACATACTTTCCAGGTGTAAAGAGCTCAGACCCACACAGTCACGCAGTATATGTATATTGATCACCCTGAAGGTGCTATCGCTGACGGATGTAAGTGGGTAAAGGTACAGGACATGATAGTATGTATACAGAAAACAT
The DNA here is from genome assembly GCA_002778355.1 of Clitarchus hookeri. Taxonomy (NCBI): domain Eukaryota; kingdom Metazoa; phylum Arthropoda; class Insecta; order Phasmatodea; family Phasmatidae; genus Clitarchus; species Clitarchus hookeri. The sequence continues at coordinate 412,605 of NQII01000242.1, read as the reverse complement.
AAAAATAGTGTACCACAACAAGCATGTATCAATACTTGCAGGATGCACTTAGTATGGTGTTGGATCACCAGTATCAAGGAGACAGGCGGCGATACGATTGAGCATGGAGGCATACAGACGTGTCGGATTTTCTGCCGAGGAATATCCTGCTACAGCTGGCGCAACTGACCCTCCAAATCCGCCGAAGTTGCCATTTCATTTGGTCCCAAACGTTCTCGATGCGTGAGAGGTCTGAGGACCTCGCCGGCCAAGGAAACATGTTGATATAACGAAGGCAGACCAGGGATAACCGTACTGTGNTGAGAGGTCTGAGGACCTCGCCGGCCAAGGAAACATGTTGATATAACGAAGGCAGACCAGGGATAACCGTACTGTGTGAGGCTGGGTATTATCCTGTTGGAAAATGGGGTTTTCAAATTGCACCAGGAAGGGGAGCGCACATGATCGTAGAATTTCCTGGACGTATTACCGTGCCATCAGGGTTCCTTCAATACCCACCAGTGGGTGCGGGAATCGTAGTAAATGGCACCCTGCACCACGATACCTCTAGTTGGGGCGGTGAGCAGCTCTACAGTGAAGTGTGGGTCATGACGCTGGCCAGGACATCTCCAGACTCGAATCCGGTGGTCGTCTGTATCCAGACAGAACCGTGATTCTTATCTGAACAGGACTCGTCGCCAATCCGCAAGCTGCCATGCTGCCCGTTCTCGGCAGAAGGGGTCACGTGTTCAGCAATGCTCAGGTCGGAATGGTAGACGTCTTAAGGGACGCCGCGACGACAGACCCCCCTCTGCCAGCCGCCTGAATATGGTACTGGTGGACACAGGCGTATCCCCAGCTGCCGTGACATGTCTCTAGAGGCTGCGCAGCGACGCCCGTGGAGTGCCTAGAGCCTGTCGCTCGACGAAAGGATCCTCACTGCTGGTGGTCCACCGGGGTCGACCCGAAACCTCTCGGCGGGTGTGTGTATCCTTCTGTTCCCACTGCGTCCAACACCGACACACAGTGTAAGCAGAACAGCTCAAGTGGGGAACAATGTGCCGAAACGTCCAATCTGCGTCTCGGAGGCCGATGATGCGGCATTACTCAAACTCATCCAGCTGGGCAAAGGCTTATGTTATAGAATGCGCCATCGGGCCATGCTGCGAGTTCACTGAACTTGGCTCTGTGGCTCACAATGCTACTAAGTCCTTATTAGGTGTCTTGCAACTATGAATTATGGAGGGACTTGTATGCCTCCCAGTGGCACATCCTCGCAAACAAACCGCATTAAACGCAAATGGGATACATGTCGGGCTATAACGATGCTGTGTGGCAACCTTCTTTGTACTCGCGCGATTCGTTTATGGTGATCAATTTTTTTTGCATGTTAGTGTGCTTGTTTGTGGTGTTTGCATAAAAAAAAAANCGCGCGATTCGTTTATGGTGATCAATTTTTTTTGCATGTTAGTGTGCTTGTTTGTGGTGTTTGCATAAAAAAAAAATTGTGACACGGAATTGTGTCCGCTCGCAGTAAGCGAGTAAGGAGGGAAGAAATGTGTCTATTTTTTGGTACAACATTTGTCGGCCAATCGTAAGCAGGCGTTTTCCAAACTACTCAGGCACAGCAACACGAAATCGTGGAAGGAAAAACGTACGCAAAATGGACTACGCGCAAAAATTATGCCGTGGAAAGAACGATCTTTAGTGCTTCACACTATTACGCGGATAGTATCGCCCATTAATATAATACATATTAATACGTGATACTATCCGTATAATGGCTGTCCACGATAAAGTGAGTACTTTTGAAATCAACCTTAGAAAACAGTCACTGCACCTGCCTGCATGTATTTTACGGGCGCACTGAGTGACATGCGTCCAGTAAGTTATTATTTTTTTTTTTAATGCAGCGAAGAGTAAAAATGACCAGATTTGTAACATATTTACTTTTCTAATAATTCTACAGTTTCACCTGACCAACGCATGAATAAAGTGATAAGGCCCATGGCAATGTTAATTTTATATAAAGCGGAAGAATACACAACATGCATACAAGTAGATATTTACCAGAGCTTTCAAAAGTGCTCATTTTACCGTGAATAGCCTGTAGTAAAAGTAAAACAACTGGACTGATTAGTTCACATAAATGTGTTAATATGTAATTTCCACTGGGCGATGACGGACAGCAAAATATCTTTTGTTTTGTGTTTGTGACAAAAATTAATTCAAATTATAGACGGCACTGAAATGGCATTTCAAGCAAATAAAAATATATTAAATTCCATAGATTTTTTGCAACCGCGCGGCCAAATGAGAAATACACAATGAAATATTAAAGGTACATCGAGAAAAAAAAACGATGCAAACCATCTCAATATATCTGCATAATCACGTTTTTTTATTACAGGTGCAAGGGAATTTTGCTTATTTTTAAACCTTTTTTTCTTCTGTAAATTATTGTCAAAATAAATTTTGCTAAATACACATTAAAATGTATTAAGACCTACATTTAAGACTGTCTTGTTTCATTTTAGTACTGTAAGTGATATAATTTATATATTAAAAATAAAGTACGATTTTGACATGTGAGTATGCAAAAATTGCTGAAATTGTTGTTTTACTTTCCGAAAATTACGTGCAATGACTAAAAACTGAACTACGTCTAGCCAAAATATACAGAAACAAAAATGTGTTTGGTTCTCCAATTCCCTAAGACGTGCTATTAAATTTCCAGCATTCACATTCTTCATTACTGTAGATAAGCCAGCTAGTGTTAAGTGTTTTAATACAGAGTTTCTCTCTGTAAACTTGACGCCGCGGTGGTGTAGTGGTCAGACCACTCGCCATCCACCAAATTGAGCAGGGCTCAATTCCCGGAGGAAATTTCGTTGAGGGGAAACATGACGGAAATTGCCGTTATCAGGCGGTTTTTCTCATGGAATTTCCGGTTTCCCCCGTCCTTACATTCCGTCTTACATTCACCTCATCTCACCCTCACCGGTGCTCAAAACATCGTTAACGGCCGAGAAAAACCTCTCAACTCTTTTCAAAACTTGGTTTTAAAACAATTGTTCATTTAACAGTGTGCCAACCCTTTTGGTTATTTTTTTTATGTGTATATTCTGTTCGGGGTAAACTGAGCACTTTTGAAAACCCTCGTCGATAGTTACTTGTATGTACGTTGTGTATTTTTCCAGTAAAATCAACATTGCCATGGTCCTGGTCACTTTATTCATGCGTCAGTCAAGTGAAACTGTAAATTATAACGAAAGTAAATATTTCAAAAATTAGCTTATTATTACACTTATATGCATTAGATAAACATAAACTTTCCCTCCACCGTTACCAACTTATTAAGTGCATGCCAGTCAGTGTGTCCTCTAAAGTACATGCTGGTATGGGCAGTGACATTTTTCAAAGGTTGGTTTTAAAAGTTCTCAATTAACCGTGAAGGGCCTATATACTTAACACTCCGCTTAGTAACTCAGCGGAAGATAAGCGTAAACATACGAAGAAGCAGGTTACGTTTCTGGATCGCACAGGCTTTACTAGTTTGTAGAACGTAATACATGTTGTCGGTTCACAATCATTATGTGAACACTGGCGGTACTTTTAATTGTAGTTTACAGCCGCTGATTAAATCCACTTGAGGTTCATCCTGGATAAGCTTCCAAGGTCAAAATATTGCAATCATCGGTAATCAGAGGCGCCAAACATGAGCATCAAAGGGCCTCGCTACTGTTTCAGTTAAAAGAAATTTCCAGGCGGCAACTATATGATTTTAACACAGCATCCTTATCAAAAAAATAAAATATTCCGCTTTATTGCAATTTTTGTCATGCCTGTTAAGAGATCAAAGTAGTCTCAAAACAAACAAACTGACTACGTAATAGTTTGGCTCAACTGAAGATTTCTAAAAGAATCAAAGTATATATAGTTTTGGATCTGAACATAAATTTGACGTTTTTCTTATAATTAGTTTAATTCCTCCTACACTAAAATTAATTTTATCGATGTTTACTGTGTATCATATATTTCATTTCTACAGACTACTGCAGATTCTGTAACGGCATGGGTAAAGCGCAAATATTTACTTCCAAATATTCTTTCAAACTTCCATTTCACGACTAAATATCGCAAAACGNAGCATGGGTAAAGCGCAAATATTTACTTCCAAATATTCTTTCAAACTTCCATTTCACGACTAAATATCGCAAAACGCTTCAACTTAACATTTCATAACAACCTGTTTACCCTTTAGCTAAATTTGGTACAGCAGGTCACAGTCGAAAAAGTATACCAGCAGTTGTTGCAGGAACTCAGATTAACTTGAGTGCGCAGTTAAAATTTTTTAATGTGTTCGTCATTTTTAAAGTTGCGAATGATATAATTCATGGCATACGTAGGTGATCGTGTTGGTGAAACAAACCTAGCGACAAATTATTTATATTTTAAATATCTTAAAATTTTGTATACTAAATTTTATAGGAATCCATAAAGCAGGCGGAAATTGTNAATTATTTATATTTTAAATATCTTAAAATTTTGTATACTAAATTTTATAGGAATCCATAAAGCAGGCGGAAATTGTGTCAAACTGGATATATGGTTCAAATAAACAATAAACGTTTTATGTAAATATTATATAATAGTACATTTTTGTGACAAACTGTTTTTGATTCCATAATAGTTTTTTTTTAAAGAAATTATTGCGGAATGTATTTTTAACTGTGGTTTTAAGTGTCTTACATGCTTCACAAAAATAGTTGACATTTAAAAACGGCACACTGACTCGTAGCTTAAACCGGATTCTAACCGTGAAAATTGTGATCCGAAATTAGCAGAGTTCACCGAAAACGCTTGTGGGTCACCAACAGATTTAAATAAAAAATCGTTAACTTCTGATCAAAATTTTATAACTCTAAAAAAAGTATTTAACCCTTAACTAATATGGTTGATTTTTCGCATAACTGGCATGATATGGATCACAATGACCCTGAAATTTTTTTTCAACCCTGTACATATAAATGAGATCCTAAATATGTTTCGTAATAATGTATTTAACCTGTAAAATAGAAAAATGACAACAACAGCAATGTGCTCCACAAGGAACTGACCCAAACCTTATCACATTGGAGGTTACAACCTGAGGNGGGGATTTGGGGAATTGTGGGTACTGAAGGGCTCAAGGGCATGCAGATGAGGATGTGAGGCATTATAATATATTCTTTAAAAGGACACAAACTTTCAAAGTTCCCCAAAAATTGGCTGACTTAACCGTATCGCTTGGCAATAATAACAATAACATGTGTGCGGCATGATCCTGCCAAACCTCCAAAATAAAATTGTTTCCTATATACAATAAGCCCACAGTATATCTCCCTCTGTAAAGGCGTTAGATTTTTTGTTAAGAAGATTTGCTATGATATTCGATGTCCCCATCGTGTACTAATTATGAAGCCTACCGCAGTTTTTCAGACAATCTGCTGCAGACTACGTACTGGCATCATGCGAGTTCACGGCCAAACGACGCAAGGACAATGCTTGTGGTATTGTGGCGTGTACGAAATGCGCGGCCTTGAGCTCCTTCTTAGGCTCCGCGGAGATGAAAGAGGAGCATTCTGTANTATTGTGGCGTGTACGAAATGCGCGGCCTTGAGCTCCTTCTTAGGCTCCGCGGAGATGAAAGAGGAGCATTCTGTAAGACGGCACTCGAAGGAAAGGACGCCTGGGAGGGAGGAGATTGGAATGTTTGGGACGGACTCTCCAAGTCCGAATCTCTTTGTTGCTGTTGTGTGCCCCTAACTCGGTGGAAGTGATCAAAGGTCCGCCCCCTTATCTTTCTTGGCCACTTACGAGGGCATCCAGATAACAGAGATGTTGAGGCCCTGCCAGGAAACCTCGTTTCCAGTCCCTTAAGACTGTGGTATCTTTGCCATTATATGTATATTTATACCCTTATAGCTTACTTTTAAGATTAAAATTCAAACATTATTACATACAGAACTACTTAACAGAATTCCTGAAACCAGAATGGACTGATTTACCTGTTTTTTTTTCTCATATGAGATTGAAAAAGTATATACTGAATATTGAGATAATGTCCATTACGGTTACAGATGCAACAAAACACAACATGGGCAAAATACTATGAACCTAAAAATATCTGTTAATATAGGCCCTATGCTCTGACAGCCCTTGTTTCTAAATATCTGAAAATAAGCAACGGTGAAACAGAAATAAATCCAAGGTGGAAGATACCGTAGACATTTACTTACAACTCGGTAATTACAAGGTTGCGTAGCGAGATTTCACAGGTTTTATTATACTTTGAAATTGAAGTGACGCTATAAGTCTAGCCATTCATTAGGCAGACTACAAGATCACACCCTGGCATGCTGGAACTATTGAATTACGTATACATTTTCCAATTTAAATTTGAGTGTCGCGTGGTTTCTCACATCTGGCTTATGGATGCCACACTGCCGGAAATATTTCATGATTACCACAATAACTGCCTGTTAAAATNGTTTCTCACATCTGGCTTATGGATGCCACACTGCCGGAAATATTTCATGATTACCACAATAACTGCCTGTTAAAATAGAAATGCACAAGCAGCTTGACACTTTCTAACAGAGGCTGAAAGTAGTGTACTTAATAACGTTCACTGTTTCTGGACTATTCGGTTGTGTGATTTTTCAAAAGTTGCGCATGCAAGTTAATACAGAATAGTAGCTCATCGTAAACAAAAATCTACTGCAACTGAAAAAAAATATAATTCATAGTATATATAATAAACGACAAACTTGGATTTAGTTAGGAAATTCTCCGTATTCGGTTGAGATGACTGAATCAAATTTAATTTTCTTTTCTGACTCATATAACGGTCATTAAAATTGCATTACAGAAAAGTTTTAATACTGCTGCTTCTTGAATAAACGTCAGTTGCGTAAATGAGAGAGCTAAAAATGTTTTCTAGCAGTTGCATTGCATGTTTGCTTTAACTTGTGAAGGCAACATTTTAAGGACACACGGAGNTCTAAAAATGTTTTCTAGCAGTTGCATTGCATGTTTGCTTTAACTTGTGAAGGCAACATTTTAAGGACACCCGGAGAATATTGAAGATATTATTGCTTACACTGGTAATCCATTTTTTACAAAGGTGATTTTTTAATAAATAAAAGAAGTGCAAATAATTAATTCATGTTTGAGTTCTGTCGACGGGCGACTGTTCAAAGTTGTAATAGTGTATTTACAAGAGTGATGACCACGACAAAAACAACGCCATGAGGCACGTAAGATGGGGATCGCTTACCTTCCACAGGTCACCACATTCCCGCCAACGTAGCCACGTGGGTTGAAAGTTTCGCCTCAGCTAAGCCGGCAGTGATGTAGGCGTGCACGACGTACCACCTCGCATCCCGGACTGAGCGGGAGGAAGAGAGGATCGTGGACTCGGGCACGCTTCGGAGCGACGCGCAGATACCCTCGCGTCTGTGCACATGCGCCGCGGCTCCGCAGCGCTTCCAACCCTCGTGCGTCCGACGGCGTAACTAGCCGCCTCCTGCCGCCGATCGCCTCAGCACACCAAGTGCGAGCTGTGTGAAGCTGGCTTTACAACGGCAGTGCTATCAATCAAGGCTCGGCTTCGCTTCTTTTGCAGAAATTCCTCGTTTGCGCGTCATTGTATGTGTTGCTTAATATTTTTGTGTTGAATTTTAATTGTGTGTTATTTGCCAGTTGTGAAAAGTCAGGAACGTATTTATATTTTATCAATAAGTTCCTGCCTTTTTACAAGCAGGAAATAACACACAGTGCAAATTAGATACGCAAGTATTAAACAACAAAAGAATTGTAAATTTTATATATTCAAACATTTCCAATAATACCTCAAAATCTTAAATTTTTACTTTAAAACGAAGAATTTCTGCAAAAGGGGTGGAGTCGAGCCTAAAAGTACATGGTCCCGAGTTTTTTTTTTTTTTTTTTGCGTTCGAGCCACAGCGATACGGGCGACAATAACACACGCGCAAGGCGCTGAATCTGCGTGCAGTGCTTCCGCTGTTACGCTTTCCTGTGTAAATGAGATCTGTAACAGTGGCGTTTTATTACACGACTGTGCCGTTTTATTTTTCTTCTGCATATTAAGGACATTGCGCAGGCAAGCTCTAAAAATGCGATTTTTGACCATTTCCACAATGTTTTTCCTCTTAGAATAAATGTCATATTGTAGAAACAAAACTATCCGGGCTTAAATAAGTGTTTTTTTTTTTTTAATCTTTTTTGGCAAAAAGTCTTGTTCCCAGGGAATTTATTTGCTGAGATACGCGTAAACGCGCAAGAAACGAATGTACAGAAAATATGTCTGGACTAATAACTCTTAAGGCTCCTGCCTACCTGGAGCTTTTTTCCGCGTTTGAGGCCGAGAAGCGCTGGAGTGATAAGGGCGACACTGCCACGCGCATCAAGTGCGCCATCGCCACTAAGTACAAGGCTCTGAACTGACGTGCAGTGTTCCATTCGCACTGCGTGTATCTATGGGACTTTCAGAGGTGGCCCTATTATTTTATTGGTGGAAAGTCTGTAGGAAGGTTCAGTGCAGAGCCCTTGAGTAGTTTTGTATGTATCTGGGGCCCAATTTTCGAAACTATCGGAATATTTACGCTAGCAGATTAATCCGATACTTGCATTCCGGTAGCGAGTGTCGGAATGCCAAAATGCGGATTTTTGAAACAACCGTAGTGTCTGTCGGAATGAAATGTATCGAAATGTCAAGGAATCGATATTACAACTTGGCATCGTTTCATTCTGTGTGTCGTCACCGACGCTGAACCAATTATGTTAAATATGCTGGGACATGAAAAAATAATTTTATCATACACAAATATGTTTTACTAAATAAATGGTTTCGCCCAATTTCTATTTTTAAAAAATACAAAGCTACCTAATGTGGTGACAAAATGTCTACTTTATATGATATAAAAACACATAGTTTTACAAATACAGTTGATAGGTAATGCTAAGTGTTATATTAATTATATAAATAAAATTTTGTTAAGCATTTATTTGGTTTTCATTATAGGTTTTTCATCTTAATTTATGTTATTTGTTTTTAAAAGTTTAATACAGATGTATAAGAAAACTTACAAATTTCTATATTTCTGCCACTATTTGTAAAATAATTCTAAATTGAATAATAATTCCTTAGCACATACAGCAAAACTCACTAAAACTCTGTTTCAGCAAATATAAATTAGTTTATCGTATTTCTGTGAATATTGTTTTCTGACCAAAATATAAGAAATCCAATAGGCTTTGATTTGCTCAGGTGTGTGTGATTTGATACATTCCAGTATCAGACCATCCCAATATGTGAGACGAACTCTTACACAAAGCTGCCTAACTTGTGATATATTTTAGTGATTATGAAAGTTAGTTTTACTGCAACTTAAAAATATTCGTTTTATATTTCAACTGTTTAGTGTTATGATTTACTTGGTAGGCATTCATAACATTCCTATCAGTTTTCATGTGCCAACTTAACATTACGTTAAAAGCATTTATTTCAGCTTTTTAAAGCAATTATAATTTGATGTGTGGTAATGGTCTTAGTTTTTACTATATTTTGCCGATTATATTTATATTTAACCACAAGAGAGTGTATATTTTAAAGTTTCCTTCATTGCACAATGATATTTACAGACAAATCGCTCGAGGAATGACGATTCTGGCAACTGCCTTGCTGTCGGATTGATTTCGACACTATACAATTCCGCTATCGAGTGTTCAAAAATTGGCTTTAATTATTCCGATAGCGGAATGACGTCATTACGCTAGAGGAATTATTCCGATAGTTTCAAAAATTGTGCCCCAGATGCGTATATTTTTTGCCACAGCGCCTTGAAAAAGTATTTTATAGCCGTTTTGGAATACTCTGAAAATTATGTTTTTAACGTGCGTGACATTTTGAAAGTACTCAAAAGCCGTCATCTGAAGTGTGTGTTCTTTTCGTAGAACAGCACAGTAGACGCACGGGTAATAGTTTCGTGGAAAAACTTGCATTTCAAACACACTGCAACGCCGTTAGAGTGCCAGGTATGCGGGGGCCTTAAGAAGTATGCAGTAACCGCATTTCTCGCGCACGGAACTGCGTCTTCTGATTTACGATTCACAATTCACATAATAATCCTCTGGTGCCTGCAACTTAAGTCCATTTTTGGACGAAAATAAATTTTTTATGTCATCCTAGCTAAAAAAAAAAAAATGTATTGTCAATAGTATAAAAGTCGTAAGTCTTTTCGCACACATTAGTTCACTATTTTAACATGATCTGAAGAACCTAAACATGTTCTGTTGTTTGTCTAGTGCCTGGAGGCTTATGTCATCACAAGCCCCTTTGACCACTCCAAATCGTGGCAGTGATCCTGATATACATAAAAGGCATAAGTTTTGACTTTTGACATTTCTACTGCAAAGTCGTGATATTTCTAAGGGTATAAGTAAGCTTTTATGTTCAATTTCTGAAGTCCGGCCATCGAAAACTTGCTAAAAACCTGTTTACGTCTGTGTGATTATTTTTTGTTTGATTCCTAACCCGACCTCGTATAACACAACCACATATTAGTATATGCAGATCATTCTTCAAAGCAGGCATACTTATTATTGTGAACTTAATTCACAAAAATAACTATAAACATGCACATACCAGCTTAATATTTCTGATGCTTACATTATTGTAAATAACAGCTTCCACCGACAAAACCCACTGCTCTGTTCTTATTGGTCACCACCACACAAATTTTACAAAATATATTAAAATATAATGATTTCTTTTAACGCTTTAGTAAAACCGAACAGTGCACACTGCCTGCTAATGAACAATTTGAATCAACACGTTAAACAACACGCACCAAATTCTTTTGTGTCTATAACAATTCTTAAGTTAGGCTTATTTATTCAATTGTGAACCCAGCTTGTGCGAGTCTTCAGAAAAAAGGATTTTCTCTGAAGGCGGTGATGCACATTATAGCTTCGTAATACCATAATGCAGTAAGTAATTTGCTAGCAGAGACCAACGAACGTAGGTCGTGCTACAAGTAAAATGATATAAACATCCATAACTATATAATCCATTCACGGTTACTTCACGTTTTTCTGAAGCCCTTCAAAATTATCGGAATGACAGAGCATGAACAGCTCCGAGCTCCGACGCCGAACGTCGATGTCCCAAAACCGGCATAATTCTTCTACTAGTCTACGTGCAAGAACTACCTAAGTGACACTTTAGTAAAAAAAATGCTGTAATAATTTCCGTATAAGTACATGGCGTATGAAACTTATAATGTAGATTGTTGGACAAATTTTTGATGAATGATAAAGGTGTTATAGTGAGATAAAGGGTCCACAGTTCGAATACCGACCCGAGTTTTGGATAATTTTTTAACGAACTTTGTACGTGATTTTCTGTCTGTTTACGTGCTTATACGTACCTGATATAAAGATTTATGCAATCGTAAAAGTTGAGATATTCTGTAGGGACCTGAGTTCAAGTCCAAAAATTATAAAAAATATTAATTTTCTATCGGACTTAGAAAAAAAAATGTGGTAATTTTTCCCAGTGTTCGGTGAATATTATACAAATTTATATTGTTGGCGAAACGGAAGTTTTAGCTATCGGATATAGGAATCAGAGCGTGCAAATCGATTGATGGGCCGAGCTTTTGAAGCCTTTTTAGCGATTTTCGTACATTCATTTCTTACTATTTAGTGTTAATTCGCAACTGATACAAAGTTTTAAGCAATTTACGAAGGTAACGCATGGCTTAGGGCCCTGAGTTCAAAGCCCGAAACGATGAAGAATATTAATTTTCTCTCTGTGTTAGAAAAAAACTGGCGGCTTTCCGAATGATGGGAGAAACTTTTTTTAATATGTTTAAGAATAAAAACACATAAAAAAACCTGATAAAACAGTAAACGAAAATTCTAATCGATAGTTTAGCATGATAAATGTAACAGACCTGGTGTAAGAATTAACCTGAGGCCAAAGGTCAAACTTTGGGAAAGTGTTCGTTTAAAAAAAATTTTATAATATAAATAATAACTCCCAGACTGGGTATGAATTATACCTTGCAGAGTAGACGAGATGGTCCGGCCTATCTGCGCTCCCTCTCTGATAATGATGGTGTCATAAATAAATTCGAGTGAAGTTCGCAATTTGAATAATGACCAGTGTTTCAGAATTTTTTGTACATATATCCTCGCGGCTTTCAAAGTGTGAACCTGCTCATACGCGCATTATATATATATATATATATATAATAATAATAAAGTTAAATCACAGAAGTGTTGATAACTGAGTATTTTCTGAACACATCTGCTCGTGCGAACAGGACTCGCAGGTTTTCTCAAAGGATGGGCATGGTATGGGGGTTTTCTCACAGTGCTCCCATATTTTTTTAATGTATGGCAAAAGGCCTTGTGGGAGAAAAAGACAGGCTCTTCAAAAGAGCAGTACCTGAAATGTTCGTACAATGAATGAATTGTTCTTGAAAAATGTTTGCGAAATGCATAGCAAAGGGGTGACTTTCTTGTAGACAAAGAAGATGTTGGCGAGTGTGTGTCGCCGGTTCGAGTCCCGATCGGATAGTGACTATCATGGGCATGCTCGTGAGTGAGCGGTATGGATGGTGAGTTAACCAGCGTCTGTTCGTTTAGCTCTAGAATTCGTCGGGCAATAGCTTGAAAAACAGCATCGGCCATGCGCCATACGACAAATGACTGATATCCGGCTTAATGAACGCGATGAATTATCTGCATATATATATAAATGAATATACTCATGTATCATACGTTAGTTCTTTTTAAACCAGCAAATCAGTAACATCTTGGCAGGTGTCAGCCTGCAGGTGTCAGTCGGCAGGAGTCAGTCGGCAGGTGTCAGTCGGCAGGTGTCAGTCTGCAGGTGTCAGTCGGCAGGAGTAAAGTGTATGAATTAATTTATTCTTGAAGACGATGCAAGCCACTGACGATGTGAACTAGTGTATGTCATGTACGACTACATGCATACCTTCAACGAATGCCCAAAAATTACATGGAAAACAATGCTGTTACTGTGTCAAGTCCTTCATTAAAAGTTGCAATGTGTGGCGACATGGAAACAGTGACTGTTTGAAGAACCCATCTCGTGTGATTTTTAGCTGCAGAAACTGTCATAGGCAGCTCACTCGACATGATAACTTAAATAAACACATCAGGGTATGTAAATACAGTAGTCCTTCTCCTACCGAGATATTGCATGTGGCGTCATCGTTTTTCCTCACCAGCACACACTAAGAGAAAATGCTGAAAACACGAGTTACCAGTGCCCTCTTCAACGAAATGATGGAAACTATAGCAAATATACCATAAATTGAGGAATGAAATTGAAGAATATACTGGAAAATGAAATAGAGGAATGAAAAATGTGTTATGCTCCACATTATTTAATACGTGATGTTTAATTTCAATTAAAGGAAAATAACACATACAAAACAAAAATGTTTACATTTTGAAATAATCTATGCCTATAAAACCAATATGGCTACCAGACACAAACATATGCTTTAAGAATTAGTGGGCCTAGCTGCCGAGCATCTTCGGATACGTTTGACAAATCCGAGTCAACTGCTTCCGAGTACCCTCTAAGTCGAACCGAGGATTGCCGAGCTCGTCCGAGTCGAGCCGAAGAACACTAGTCACAGCCACACAGCTCCCATTTAAAATACGTTGGCCCAGACTTCCCTATATCCTACTACTAATGAATATTTCGTATAGTTTCGAGTCTCCAACTCAGGTGTCTACACCATACCTCACCTTAGGAGATATATATCAGTCACATTTTAAGCACTTACACAGACGGAATCACATGTAAAGCTAATCAGACTTATGCAAAATATGAAAATATGCGTGCATAAATTACACACACGACAATTACACACGCACATGTCAATCACCCTCATCCACCATCTTACCTTCACCATCGTCATCTGCTAGCATACACCTCAGGTGACTGACACCTTGCATTCGACGACGGCTGCTTGAGCAATATACACAGATGCTCTCGCCATATTTGTTTCTCCAGTCGACCGCTATAGTGCACGACCATCGTCTGCTAGGGTCGCGGTGGTCTTCGACCACCTTCATTTCCCCTGTCACCTGTCAGGGGGACCCCAACGTCGTTTGCGTTACCGATGGCCGCCGCTAGGAGCACTGGTGTCGACACACATGACCGATTCCGTCGTGCAGTATGCAGAACACTCACCCATGCATGCAGTACTCGGTGCAAGTAGCTCAAAAAATGCCAGACGCACGAGGTGTCGATCCAACCGCCAATGAGGGTTGCAGCTCGTCGGTTCCGATAGCACAGGTGGACTACAGCGGTATGGTTGGACTGCGAGGGCTAAAGGCCGCAATAAACAGCGTCAGCCTAACACGTGGGTTGGGGGGACCTCGTGCAACATATTAAACCGTCCCATGCATGAAAAAATTAAGTCGCATAATAATTAATAATAAAGGCCCAACATAGCTGCAAGTGCGCTGCGAGCACATGTCGTATCGAACTTCTACCATAAAAAAATACCTGATAGTTCCACAGTCCATAATAGCAAAATCAGTGTTGCTATTGCGTCGAGAACTATAGTAAAAAAATTTGTAATGGCCGGTAACAGGAAAAGAGCTTATGTTCACAAGGACTAGCCTAAAAAAAATCTCCAAAATGTCAAATGCAATACACTATTTACCAGCGGTGATAATTTGAAGAGGCATTACACGACTTGTTAAGGTTGNTCCAAAATGTCAAATGCAATACACTATTTACCAGCGGTGATAATTTGAAGAGGCATTACACGACTTGTTAAGGTTGTGTTCCTTTGCTTGCCACTAAACATCATGCATTTAAACCATTGGTCATGCAAGAGACGACGACGACACTACTACATACTGATGAACAGATATAAAAAATTAATGTAAAGGAAAAATAGTTATAAACACCTACCAACTGATGCATATTGTGCGAGTAACAAACGCTGTATGTTATGTTAACCCGAAAAATTAGGGTCGCCAAAAAAGGAAGGGGGGGATAAGGTCGTCACTACTACGCACTGATGCCAGCAGACATTAAAAAAGGAAAATAGTTATAAACACGTACCNAGGGGGATAAGGTCGTCACTACTACGCACTGATGCCAGCAGACATTAAAAAAGGAAAATAGTTATAAACACGTACCAACCAGCGCGTATTGTACAAGCGACGAGGACTGTACAGGGGATGAACACCATACAATATAGTACATTTTGTTGCATGTTGGCAACACTGCTTCCATGTAAATAATGCGACGCGTATGTATTGCACAGTNTCCAAAATGTCAAATGCAATACACTATTTACCAGCGGTGATAATTTGAAGAGGCATTACACGACTTGTTAAGGTTGCGTTCCTTTGCTTGCCACTAAACATCATGCATTTAAACCATTGGTCATGCAAGAGACGACGACGACACTGCTACATACTGATGAACAGATATAAAAAATTAATGTAAAGGAAAAATAGTTATAAACACCTACCAACTGATGCATATTGTGCGAGTAACAAACGCTGTATGTTATGTTAACCCGAAAAATTAGGGTCGCCAAAAAAAGGGGGAGGGGGATAAGGTCGTCACTACTACGCACTGATGCCAGCAGACATTAAAAAAGGAAAATAGTTATAAACACGTACCAACCAGCGCGTATTGTACAAGCGACGAGGACTGTACAGGGGATGAACACCATACAATATAGTACATTTTGTTGCATGTTGGCAACACTGCTTCCATGTAAATAATGCGACGCGTATGTATTGCACAGTTTACGTGCCAAGTCTTGTAGGTTATATTTCAGTGTATTATACGCTTTGTTCTGCGACGGTTAAAACAAGCGATCGGTGAAATGTGTGATCTCTCAGGCTTCGAAAGAGGGCAAATCGTTGGTGCTCGGTTAGTGGTATATTAGTACAGTACAGTATATTAGGTAGGCCACTCCCGCCCAATGCGCTCCCATTGGCTTGCGAGTGTGACGTAGCACGGAGGGCTAAACTACGGCCGGACTCTGCCGCCCGCGCTATTCACAAATTTCATAATATATAACACGCCGTTTGTCGGAAACTATTCCACGTGGCGTTATGCGGTTTTTTGCAAAATAATGTTTCAAGTTCTGAGTTGACGTTAAGGCACATAGAATATTTAATAAAAAATGTTGGCAGCTGTAAAAGTTGTTTTAGTAAAGTGGTGTATTCAGGATAAAAAACTAAATTTTTCCTGGGTGGAAACTTATTTTATTATTGACAAACTAAAAAACAACGNCTAGGTATTTGATCGCGTCATCATTAATGTCATTTTCTGAGTCATTGGTAGAGTCTTTCATTACTAATAACTGCAATTCCTCGGATTCATTAGGAGGGGCAACTGTTACGGGCCCCTGAACAACATCTATACACAATTCATTTGTCACAAAGTTCAAGAAATCTTCACTGTTAGCATCAGGCTGAGAAATACCTTCATTTGCTGATGCAACACATTCAGCTTCTACAGACACTGCACCGGAGAGAGGAATATTGCTCCTACCTGCAAGTAACAGGAGGCGAATTCTGTTACGAACTTCGAACGGGGACGGATTGTTGTAAAAGATTCCTAAGCCTCGCACACGGGAAAAGAAATTCTCTAGACAATCTTGATTTAATCTTGCAGTCAAAATGTAAGACATTTTTGCATTTTTCATGTCCTCAAAAAGGCCAAAAAGAGACTTTATGGAAATAATGAAACCTTTTTGAAATGGAAGCAAATTTTTCCTGTTACCTACTTTAACTTCTGAAATCACTTTCAAAAAGTGTTTCAAAATGTTTTCTTGGCTCTTCAAATTTAAGCCGTAGCCACTTTTAAGTGGGGTCTTTTCGTCTTTAGGTACCCTCGAGTTCAAAACGTCAAAGGTGTCATTGACAAGCTCAATAAAACTACTTTCAATTTTTTTGTTTAGTTGATAACGAACTGCTAAAGCCGTGCGCCTGGAGAATAACTGAGCAGCCATTCTCACATTCTGGCGGGATCTGCCAGTTACGCTGAGATGAGTCTCATTGATGTGATGTGTAATTGAGAGGTCTCCTTTTTGATTTTCTAATAGGCTTTGTATCGTATTTTTCTGAATTTCTGAACCATCAGATAAGGTCAAACCTTCATCCAAAAAGTGATTTCTCAATAACTTCAACAAATGTGGCACGTCACAAAACACCCACACTTTCCTTTTGTCATCAGTAGGATTGGTGAAAAAAATTTTTTCAGTGTTAACATTAAGTTCCTTCCACACTTTAGAATTTTTCCCTCCCATGTCACAAGTTACTGCGACCACACGAATGCAACAAGTTTCAAGTTCCCCGATTATGTTTTTTAACAATTTGGAATTCATTGTAATGTCAAAGTCGTAAAATATGGGTTGCTTCCACGGAGAAAAGAGTCCACGCACCATCGCTACTTGCACATTGCTGTGAGGCCCTAATATGCGGTCATCTGACGAATCGTATGAAATACGGTGGTCAATATTCATTTCGTCAAACGTCAAAACTGCAAACTTTTCATGCTCGTTGTAGTTTTCTGCTCTGCCTTTCAACAAGCATAACACCTCTTTCAAAATTCCAGGTCTACATTTAAACTGTCGAATCGATTTCTGTAGCGTTGAACGGCATGGCAAGGGAATGTTCTTTTTCCTCAAATAATTGTATGCTTTTCTTGAAAGCGACCTCAAAGTTAAGGCATTTGCTATGTCCTCTGTAGACCATTTCACTCGTTTATTTCCGCTCAAAAGACACCGAATCTGTCCTTGTGTAAAACACTTAGATAGAAGTTTTACAATTTCACTTTTCTGTTCACGTTTCTTCACTTTTGATGATGGTGATCGTGTATTTACTGAAACAACATATCTAAGTGCTTTACGCTTTCTCAAAGCTGCTTCCCTTTTCCTAAGTGTCGCGTTTGCTTTTTCCAAAGTTTCCACCTGTTTGCGAAGTCTCAATATTTCTTCATTTTGAAGTTGCTTAGGGCTTTTTACCTGGTCTATTTTTTTCTTTTTGGGGGATAAAGTCTCTAAAGTCACTAGAGCTCGTTTCCTCACTTTTCTAGCTTCATGCCGCAATTCTCTTTCATTCGGAATCTGTAAGTTAAAGATATAGTTGTATGTTCAATCGATTTAAATAATAAATCATATAAACATTCCTTAATGTAACTAATTTTTTCTAGTTCATAGGCTCTTCAAAGATGTACAATTTTCGAATACAATATCAGTCTATTTTTTTTTTTTTTTTGCCAACAATGCACTTTTATTATTGAAAAATTTTGATCGTCGACTACCACACCACGCATCAAGAGTGCGTGATAATACATGCGCTAAATACTTTTACTGTATTTTACGGGAAATTAAATGTCAAATTGGAAAAATCAGGAAATAGCAATTATGCACCACATGTTTCACAAATTTGATAAGCTAAAATTTATGAAGAGCCTTCTAAAACACATTTTACCCAATTTCATTCTACTAAGGGTTCAGTTTATGTATTTGAAAAGTCTTGAAAGTAATTTTGTTTAATTTAATTTTGAAAATTTAACTTTTATACAATGGTGGCATTTTAAAGCAAAGAGCACGACGATATCTCATAAGAATAATTAACTATCGATGAGAACTCAAAAGTAAGTTTGGTTTTTGCTGACATTTATGAGACGACAGGCCTTTCAGATTTAAGTGGGCTCCGTACCATGTTGTACTAACTCGGTGCTCATTTTTTTTTGCCAAGCCGAAATTAGCGCAAGCCATTGCTGATTTCGCCATCCCTTAATTCTAATTTGCTACACTATTACGTTTGCCATTACAAATTACTGAGCTAAATTATTTGAGAGTTACGATAATTAAATACCGCGTTATAAGTAAGAGATAAAGAAATAAATACCTCTTCCTCAGTTTGGCTGGTAACAGTGCTTGAGCTGGTTATGGTGCTATAAACTGAAACTGTATCCCCATGCCAATTTGCAATTCGAAGACATGGAACAGCATCTGGGCACAATATTTTTCTGTGTGGTAATCCCAAAAGTTCATTTCTCAAGTCTCGTTGGTAATCTTCTTGGCGGAAATGTACAGAGCAGACTCTAGCATTATCGGGATTAAAAATGTCTCTTCGCTTACAGCGCAATACCCACACGCGCTGGAGATCCTCGTTTTTTGGAAATCTATGATATAAAACGCCAGTCGTTTTTGACCCCCAATTAGTACACTGTGCCATAGCACAATTAACTTTACACTTAGAAGTCTTACTCATTTTGGAAACACTCAGTCATCACAAGTTTATACACACATCACAAGTTTATACCGCCCCGCACATCAGCTGCCGCGACACTCCTTGGCTAGAGCCCTCCCGGTGACGTCATGAACACGAACGAAGGAAAGCGCGGGAGCCGGGATAACCCCCCCTGCTGTGACGAAAACAGCTGAATTGTTTAACGTTTCACGAGCGGCAGTATCCACGGTAATGATAGCATACACAAAACATGGTAAAACATCATCGGTGAAGAGGAATAGTGGGTGAAACCCAAAGTTAACTGACAGAGACCGACGAAAATTAAAAAGAATTGTGGCCAGACAACATAAAACAACCGCGGCAAAAGTGACAGCAGAACTCAACACTCACTTGAGTAACACTGTTTCCACAAAAACAGTACGGCGGGAGTTCCACAAAGCTAACATTCATGGAAGGGCTGCAATTGCGAAATCCTTTATAACGGAAGCCAACGCTAATCTGCGAAATAAGTGGTGCCACAATCATAAAACCTGGACACTTGATGATTGGAAGAATGTGGTATGGTCCGATGAATCATCGTTTACATTGTTTCCTACAAACGGCCGGGTTTGTGTATGGAGAACCCCAAAAGAAGCCTACGATCCGGACTGCCTGCTTCCTACATCCAAGCATTGGGGAGGTTCCGTTATGATTTGGGCGCTATATCGTGGTATTCGGCTGGTCCTCTCATTCACATCACTGGCCGGATTACTGCGAATGAATATCTCGACATCCTCAATGATGAAGTTCTTACTATGACTAGCATATTGCTGCCAAACACTGCCATATTCCAAGATGATAATGCGCCCATACACACAGCCAAAAAGGTTCAGTCTTGGTTTGAGGAGCATCAGAATATCATCAAACATCTTCGCCAGACCTCAACATAATTTAACCGTTATGGGGAGTTTTAGAGCAGAGAGTGAGGAGCATATTTCCATCTTCAACACCATTTAAGCAATTGGTGGATGTTTTGGCACAAGAATGGGACAACATTCCGTTGTAAACTATTCAGACACTCTACGAATCTATTCCGCGAAGAATTGCAGCTGTTCTAAAAGCAAATGGTGGCCCAACACCTTATTAATAAATAAATATTGTGTATATATCAGGTGTTGATATTATTTTGTCCATCCCATGTACATCGCATCAGTTGGTGCTAGACCAGACCATGCATCTGAAAACTGACGTGGTAGCCTTGGTTATTACAGCAGAATAGCAAACGATTTTCCCCATGTACACCCTCCGACCAAGCTACGCTACAATACAGAGGCACTATCAATCAACGCATAATGCACGAGCATCGAGCAACGTACATCGCATTAGGCTAAAAAAAAAAAAAATACTATGGCAGAGTTGAGAAGCAGAGCGAGCGACAAGGTCGTCATTGCTACATACCGATGCAAACAGATATAAAAAATAAAATGTAAAGGAAACTAGTTATAAGCACTTACCAACCAGTGCATATTGCACAAGTGTCGACTATTGTACGTCGTGTTAGATGATGCTAATCAAGACCAGGCCGGCCTGGTTAGTACAACAGAATAGCAAACGACATCCTTACGAACCGATTGAAACGAAACCACAGCATTCGGATTACGGCCAACACTCACAGCCCGCATCACTAGCAGCAGAACGCATCAGACCCCTCTACGACGTTTTGTGATTAACTACCAGCAAGAGAATCTGTAAGGCAGTCCAGGTGGTCGACCGGCAGCGCGGGTGCTGTGCAGGTCTCGGCAAGTCGAAGGGATGGCACAGAACACTAGCCGAGAGAGAGACTCTCCCGACTCCAGGATGACAGACCAACCGAGTCACACTTTCACTTCCCTTTACGAGAGGAATTCAGTTATACAAGGCATGGTAAAAAGTTATATCGTTTTAAATATTATATACACGTGCACTTATTTTTAAGGATAAAGAAAAAATATGTGAACATACTGAGAAAACCCATTTGTCCCTGCTCGTAATACCAGGAACCGTGATGTCTTACGACCTTGACCTTTGGCCACTATTTCGGACGACATAAACGATAGGGTAGCTGCGGTAGCAGACGACGAAGGCGGTGGTGGGCGATTGTCGAGTGCATGCAGGCCAATTCATATGTGTGTGCTATTTCAGACCCTACACTCCTACATGCGATGGTAACTTTGTAACGCACTTGTATGTATACCTTTATTTTCTTTACATGCGTGGGCGGTTGTTGCATGTTCCCGAACTTCAAAGGTTTGGAAATGCTGACCAACTATTCTTATAACAGGTCTTAAGACCTACTCGTCTTTATCTCCTTGTTTGCAGTCGGAAGTGATGTCTGTGATATGAATTTGGTGGTCGTAGCTTCAGTGGGTGGAAAATGTCGGGCAACTATGCTTATAAGAGGGCTTAAAGTGTACTTGTCCCTACCATCCTGTTTGTCATCGTAGGTGAGGGCTATGATATGAATTTGGTGACTATAGCTTTTGTGGGTGGTAAATGGCAGCCAACTATGCTTATACAAAGGGCTAAGTTGTAATTGACCCTGCTATCCTTTTCGTCGTCGAAAGTGATGCCTATGTTTTGAATTTGGTGACTATAGCTTTGGTGAATGGGAAATGGTAGCCAACTATGCTTATACGACGGTTTAGAACGTACTTGACAACACCATCTTGTTAGTTGTCGGTGGCGATCTCTATGTTATGGATTTGACGACTGGATTGGAAATGGCGATTGACTATGCTTATAAAATATCTTAAAGTTGACTTGACCCTACCACCCTGTTCTTCATTAGAGGTGATGTTTATTATATGAATTTGGTGCCTATAGCTTCTGTGGGTGGGAAATTGCGGGTAGCTATGCTTATAAGTGAACTTAGGGCATGTTTGACCCTGTGGTCCAGTTCATCTTCAAGAGGCGATGACTATGTTATGAATTTAGTGACTATATCGTAAACAGTTCGAAAATTACAACCAACTATTCTTATAAGTGAGTTTAGACCATACTTGACATTGCGGTTTATTTCATCGTCTGGGACTATGACTATGTTATGAATTTGGTGACTATATCTTAAAAAGTTCGGAAATCACATCCAACTATGTTTATAAGTGGGCTTAGGGCATAACTTAACCTACAGCCCTTTTCGTCGTCGGGGGTGATACCTATGTTATGAATTTGGTGGCTGTATCTTCAACAGTTCGGAAATTACTGCCAACTATGCTTATCGGTGGGTTTAGGGTATACTTGACCTTGCGGCCATTTTCGTCGTCGGAGGTGATATTTATGTATGTATTTGGTGGCTGTATCTTTAACAGTACGGAAATTAAAGCCAACCATGCTTATAAGTGGGCTTAGGACGTCCTTGACGCACGTGTGCCCACGCATGCTTGCCCACGCCTGCCCACGCATGCTTGGGCAGGCTTCGCTCTGTGCCGTGCAGGTGGAATGACAGAGCACGATACTCGTCTCCACCAGGTCCCCGCCAGGACACTAGGTGAAAGGAGTGCAGAAGCAATATGAGCAAACCAAGGTGGAATGACAGAGCACGAGACTCGTCCCTGCCAGGATGCCAGGTGAAAGGAGATCAGAAGGAATATAAGAAAATTTGCGCGTATGCCAACCCATCCATATGTTCGCAGCAAGCAGCCAGGTGTCGGTGATTGACATGTGAGATATTAGCATATTCACAATTTGCGTCATTAGCGTAGGCGAATCCAGAAGGAATATGAGAAAACCCGCGAGTATGCAACTCGTCCCCACCCAGCAGCCAGGTGGCGGGCATGGAACTTAAAGTATAACTTTTATACCTATAATGTGCGTGGGTGTGCGCACAGTGTCTGCAGTTTTTTCCTATGTGTACATTCGACATTTTTTTTCGTGATGTCAAGTTTATTGTCTGGTGAGTGCGTAGGCTGATGCGAATATTAACTATTTCTTATCCTAACCATTCAATGACGATAGGCGAATACAGAGGTAATATGAGAAAACATCGCCAATTATGGTATTTTTCATGCTATTAATATATATGTATATTTTACATATATAAGAGGTGTGTGTACGTGTGTTCGCATGGTACCTGCAGTCTTACGCGATGATGAGTTTATTGTCTGGAGAGTGTGTAGACCTATGCGAGTATTTAATATATTTTTTTCTCTTAACCATGCAATGGTGATTTTATATATAATGTCGAGACCTGTTAACATTATTTTTCCCACATATCGGGATGGTAATAACTANTGGCGTCATTAGCGTAGGCGAATCCAGAAGGAATATGAGAAAACCCGCGAGTATGGAACTCGTCCCCACCCAGCAGCCAGGTGGCGGGCATGGAACTTAAAGTATAACTTTTACACCTATAATGTGCGTGGNCAACTCGTCCCCACCCAGCAGCCAGGTGGCGGGCATGGAACTTAAAGTATAACTTTTATACCTATAATGTGCGTGGGTGTGCGCACAGTGTCTGCAGTTTTTTCCTATGTGTACATTCGACATTTTTTTTCGTGATGTCAAGTTTATTGTCTGGTGAGTGCGTAGGCTGATGCGAATATTAACTATTTCTTATCCTAACCATTCAATGACGATAGGCGAATACAGAGGTAATATGAGAAAACATCGCCAATTATGGTATTTTTCATGCTATTAATATATATGTATATTTTACATATATAAGAGGTGTGTGTACGTGTGTTCGCATGGTACCTGCAGTCTTACGCGATGATGAGTTTATTGTCTGGAGAGTGTGTAGACCTATGCGAGTATTTAATATATTTTTTTCTCTTAACCATGCAATGGTGATTTTATATATAATGTCGAGACCTGTTAACATTATTTTTCCCACATATCGGGATGGTAATAACTATATACTTATTCGTCGTTAAACATCATCTTCTCTTAGAAGTCGCAGTGGTCTTGTGGTCAAGAGGCCCGACTGGCGATCCAAGGGGAGTCGGAATGATCCCACATGCCCTCAGGCATTTTTTTAGTTCCGAAACACCTACCAACTAAAAAAATTCCCAGTGCTCCTGGTGGCCTCCGGTCGAACTCCCCCCACCCCCTCCCCAACCTTCGAAGTTAGCGCACCCCTGCAGGCGACGAGTAAACGAACACACATGCATAAAATGGCCGCGCTGATACCAGCACTCCTAGCCACGAACTTTAGAACTTCAAACACTCTGGTGGTGGGTGCGAGAATTAAAGATGGTTACGTACAGCCGCCGATGCGGGCAGCAGATGTGGGTATTAAAAATGGCTTAGCACACTCTGGTGGTGGATGCAGGAATCAAAATTGGCCGCCTACAGCAGACAACGGTGATGAAGGAACATCCAAGATGGAGGACTCGATGAGCAAGAGAGAGGAAATGGTGAAAATAAAGGAGACCGAGAGGAATATGAGAAAACACTCCAAGGGATAGAATGGACGAGAGAGAAACAAAAAGGAATGTCAGAGCATTTGAAAAAAGCACAAGAGAGAAAATAAAGGAGACAGGAAGGAAATTGAGAACCCCTCCCTCCCAAGGGATAGAATGGACGAGAGCGAGAAACAGGAAGGAATGCCAGAGCTCGAGAAAAAAATAACGTCGGAATGTCAAAGCATGAGAAAACTAATCGGAATGCAAGTGCATGAAGAGTCGAGGTGTAATGATAGAGCAGGAGGTAAAAAGGGAACTTCCGAAGGAAAAAAGGGAAATACAAGAAGGCCACTGCTGACGAGGAATGACAGATCACGAGGTTTCTCCATGACGTCATCCAAGATGGTTGCCGTGGCTCCCCGGCTCCCCAGTTAGCAGCCAGATGGTGCAGAAGGAACATTTTCCTACTACTGGTCTAAATATTCGGTCAGCGTAGGCCTATTCACCGTGAAAAGCTGATTGTCTCCCAATTCATCAAATACATGAAATTTATATTCTCCTGACTTCCTGTAAAACTTTGCTTTGTATCGAAAATTTGCAAAAGACGTAACTAATTAGCGTCTAACATACGAGTTCAAAACACGGACTATTTTAATGTTAACATATTTAGGAACGAAGATAGAATTTTCTCTTATTTGAAAAGCCGTGGCTTTAAATCCTCCAGATGGGTGGTGATGATCTAAAATTGCCAGATATATTTTCAATATTGGGTTTTCAACGGAGAGCAGTAACGATCAGAGGAATTTGTAGGATAATAGGGAACAGGGTATATTTTTCTTTCTCTCTCTAGTTACAAACGAGCCAGATATTCGTGGTCTCCAATACAATTAGATACATTGGGGTTCCCCTTACCGAGGATGCAATAACAATAATTCAATTCTTTTTTCTGCAGTAAAAGTTGCCGAACCAAACTATTATGATCCTTTTTTTTCTAAGTCTTATTTCTTTAGGATAATATTTGCTACATCTCAGTTGCTACATCTAATACGACTTTGTACATTATCACAAGTGCGTTGGATTGGAATGTGCGCAATTACTGCAGTTTACATTCCGCGAAGCTAAATGGATGTATGCAGCAAATTTTTGTCACAGCTGAAAAACGCCAAGGAAAAATTGTTATGCTATTGCACTCCACCCTATCCTAGTTGAGTTGCTTACGATATAACCAAAACCTACTCACATTGCTTTGCTAACAGCCTATAATTTCTTTGACATTAATAAATCTTTGGGGCCGCGGTGGCTGAGTGGTTAGTCTCCTCGCCTCCCACCAAGGCGAACCGGGTTCAATCTCCTGTCTTCCGGATTTTCGCATGTGGGAATCGTGCCAGACGATGCCGCTGGTCGGCGGGCTTTCTCGGGGATCTCCCGTTTCCCCCACCCTTTTATTCCGGCGCTGCTCCATACTCATCTCAATCGTCTCTCAAGACCCCGCTGTTAAGAGCCGCCCAAATCTCTTCACTCACTCACTCATTAATAAATCTTTAAGTCAGACCAATACGATAAAACCAGGATGGAAACGGATATGCAACGTTTGCAGGGTGATCCATTTCAACAATATAACTTCGTTACTGAGATAAATGTGGTCTTGTTTGAGCGGGTATACGACTACGACGCGAGCATGAACTTTGAGTTGACGCCACGCATGAGCGAGGCGTAGGTGGGGGCCCGCGGCGACTCGCGGCAATTTTGGACGTGGGCAAAAATTTCCGAACAGTATATTTATCGTGGCTTCGATGTACTATCGCGCTGATTTCTCATTCGCCATGTTGAAGTTTCTGTTTATGTACCATAACTTCCTTGAGAAATTATTATCTGATGTACTGNTACGATAAAACCAGGATGGAAACGGATATGCAACGTTTGCAGGGTGATCCATTTCAACAATATAACTTCGTTACTGAAATAAATGTGGTCTTGTTTGAGCGGGTATACGACTACGACGCGAGCATGAACTTTGAGTTGACGCCACGCATGAGCGAGGCGTAGGTGGGGGGCCCGCGGCGACTCGCGGCAATTTTGGACGTGGGCAAAAATTTCCGAGCAGTATATTTATCGTGGCTTCGATGTACTATCGCGCTGATTTCTCATTCGCCATGTTGAAGTTTCTGTTTATGTACCATAACTTCCTTGAGAAATTATTATCTGATGTACTCTAAATTATAGTCAAAAAGATTCGAAGTCAAAAAAATGTAATTTAGTTTCATTTCATTTTTTGCCTTCTTGAAAGTTGTGCTGGGGTGTGAAATTAATCTCATCTGACGTGACCTTTGATGTTCTAAAATGAGCAAATATTATATGCCCAAACTGTTCGTTTTAGATTTTAGGATGCTTGGCAACAGTGCAGCCGAAACAAGGAAAGTGTTTCCTAATGAGTATTTTCTCAAGCTTGAAATTCGGCTTTTAGATTTTCAGTTTAAGATTTTTTTTTCATAAGTTAGTGATTTTATTTTATTTTTTTGGGATTTATTTTTCCGCATCAGACCCTACGGACTTGGTCTGGTATCGGCGGTGGCGTGGTTGCCGCGGAAGCAGGTTTTGCTTAAGCTAGTTTATTTTGAGACTGGAAGTGATTACCACAACACTTCCGGTCTTAAATTAATTAACGTTTGAAACACTTGGTGACCTGCTACCGCACCTTTGCCGATACCAGCAAGCTGCAATCATTGCAAAGTCAGTGTTCTATGGGACACAGACCGTTTTGGAAAGAGGCTTCGGCATTGCGGAGCAGTGCGCCGGGATTCATGGTTTCTTGACTTGGTTTGTATGGCAACCATTGTAGGTTTTGTTAGATCTGTCTTTAATAACCATTCACGTGTAATATTTTTAACGTGTAGTATGACAACTCTAATGTAATTCCACCCCCTTATGTAAGGATACGCTGAATGTAATTTGACACTCCCAAGAATGATTTGACGTTTGTATAACTGACACGTCTATATAATGTCCGACATGTTGAACGATGTTACACGTTTTCTGGAGAAAATAGAAACTGAGAAGGACAAAGGTTGTGTAAAAAAGGGGACAATGAGACACAATATACATGTAGATAAAATTTGTGATATTCATCCTCAATTTTTTTAAATATTATTTAAAAAGTTAATGTCAAGGAGCATAGGGATTGCGACCATTGATTGGTAATGGTAGAGCATGTTTCTCGTATATTTTCTACTCTTTTAATTTTCTGAACTGTTTATAATTTTTCTGGAGTTTGAAATATTAAAGAGACTGGAAGGTTAGTTTTCAAGGGTAATATATACGGAAACATACACGACCGACGAAGAATCGGAACGGCAGAGCATGGCTGACTCCTCACAGCTTCAGCTCCCGATTCCCGCCCAAGAAAAAATACAAAATGCTTTTTAAAAAATTTTACGTGTAAATGGAAAGAAGTGCTTCAAAAATGGTTAAAATGTATATGAATAATATTTGCAAATATTTAGTTAACTTTATTTTTCTTTGCAGGTGACTGAAATGGCAACAAGATCTACTACGGAGGAAACAAGAAAAATTGTTGCCTGGATAGAGATTTTCTGGTCACGGACGGTAGTTGCCAAGAAATTTCTATAACATTTGAACTTCAACCTACCCTCAAGACTAACAGGTTATCGAATGTATGATAATTTCAACTAAACTGGTTCAGTTGCTGGCGACTGGCAAACAGAAATCTGCTGACCGATTCTTAGAATAAAAAAAAGAGTCAACGAGCACGCTTGCAAAGACTTGAAAAAACAATCAAACGATACAGTGCAAAGAGTGGTTTTCTCCGGTCAAAAGTTTCGTGAATTTTAACCAAGAATTTAGGAAAGCAGTCATGCAATTTGCATACTGTAAACCTTTTCGAGGACAAAATTGCTCACGGTCATGCTTGCAACATTTTCTTATAAATTAGGAGTGTGGAATCATAAATTCATTGGCTAGTGTCATTTTGTGAAGAGGCGACGTTTCTCTCACGTACTCACTGGAGTACTAAATATTTTCATGTCTCATGTTGCGCGTGAACACTAACAGAACAATCCTGTGTGCGTTCAGTATTAAAACATATGTATAATAAATACACACAGCAGAGATTTATTCTTTACGCAAATTTCTAAGACAACAGTCCGGGAATATCTCGTATGTTAAAAACAATAATTTTTAAACAACATTTGTAAACATAACTAAATGTGTAAATGTATAGTAAAATGTAGTATAAAATGTAATTTATTTACTTTTCTCCCCCACACACACGCACACGCATGCAGAGTAGGTAGTTTTGAAATTAACACTACCAAAAATCGAGAGGTGCTGCATATTGATTTTCGGGATATTCGTTACTTAAGCAATTCATTAAACATGGATGCATATACTCTGTCCAGACTTCGGGTTAGAACACATACGGACAGCACATCTTTAAAAATACTTTTCGGCAATCCAGTTCTTGAATGTTATAACTTAATTGTTCTCTATCGCCACCTCTTGGCTTTGTATTCTTGTTCCTTCAATAGAATTTAGAATAGACGTGACCTAAGCAGTTAAATTTATTGTGATAAATGTCTCCAGTTTCCTGAAAGTTTGAATATTCTGGAGCATCGTGTCCATGTTTTAACATGATGCAATTCTTGTCAAAATGTTTTCTCATGCGTTGACCCGAACTGAAATTGTTAAGTAGACCTACATAATTAGACAGTATACTAATACCAAAAGTTTCTTCAAGCTTAAATTATGTAGTTTGACTGTTAAATATTTATACGTAACCACTTATAAAAATTATTATAGTCTATTCATAGTTACTTCCAACTTTTTTTGAAGTCCTGCTTAAGTTCTATTTTCGGGCTACCGACTATGTATGTTTTCGCCACGTAGAAATAAAGAATACATGAGTACAGAACAAGAAGTTACTGATAACTAATGAGCCTACTTTCCTCTACATGGGTGGAAATTAATTTTAGTGAAGTTCTTAGAAACTTAGATGGCAGATAGGCGTTTGACGTCTAATTGACGGCAATATAATTAGAGATGAAACCAGAAACATGCGAAACAGTACCAAGACAATTAAAATATACAACTAACTTACTCGGGATTCGAATTCAGAAAAACTTTTAAAATTAATCTAGCGTGCAATAAACTGCATCACGGAGGTAGGATTTGGAGCATCAACTTCGCACGTAATCAGTCTAGTGTTTTGAATGATAGAGTTAACTAACCTGAAATATTTTCACAACCATCATTTTGAAAATACGTGTCTGAGCCACTAAAAACATAAAAGTTTACATGCTCTACCAAAACGCTGCTTGTGTAAAAAATTTGGTGGAAATCGGTTCGTCTCCGAGATATGGCATACAAACTTAATTCTCGAAACAGGGTTATATTATAAAAACTACCTACTAATGAGTTTCTGTATACGATGTTTCTAATAGATACTATCTGAATAAAAAGTTTGATTGAATTTGGTTAAATTGTTAAATAGTTATGTCAAACATGTAGAAATATTTATATGGTCGCCATTTAAAAAACTAATGTCTGGCCATATTTAAATAATGTAACTTTACATGGACTTCTGTAGTTGTGCAAAATTTGGTGAAAATTAGTTTAATTGACCCGGAAATATGACATAATGTTCAATTTACTCACCTGACACTATTCTGCAAAAAAAAAATCCTGCTACAGAGGATTCCTGTATGCATAAATTATGCTTCTATTTAGTACTGTTTGCATACTAAATTTTGTTGATTTTTTTTTTTAATGTTTTACACGTATAACAAATTAAACAAAATTATTCATATAAACCACATTAAAACATGCCTACCGCACATAACACATGTTAATTTACATACCCTACTTTAGCTATACTTGCGTGAAATTTTTGTATGAATCGGTTGATTGGTCCTCGATATATGGCATAAAACCTCCATTGTCCTTGCGACGATATTCATAACTTCGAATTAAATCAGTTTAAGGTTTCGAATAATAGAATTTACAAACCTTAAATATATGAGATATGGCATAAAACATTTATATTTTTCATGTGACGAGCTTCATAAACGGAAGACAAACATGTTATGTATTAGCACATTCGATGATTGTATACTGCCCGTATACAAAGTTAAGTTAAAATCGATTACGTATTTTCGTAGATATAGCACACTAACCTAAAAATATTTTATAGCAACCATTCTGAAACGAAGTGTCTGTCACACTTTATATATATATAAGGTATAGTTATACGGCCTACCACAGTACAACTTCTTCGCTGAATTTGGTAAGAATGGGTTGATTGTTTCCAGATATATGGCATAAAAACTTAATTTATATTGTGGGGTTAACTTACAAAATGGCAGAGAAATAAGGCTCTGTATATACAAATTTTATGGCTGTAGTAGATACTGCCAGCATACAAAGTTAGGTTGGAATTTGGTTCTTAAATAAAAGATACTGAGTTAAAATATTTATGTAGCCACCATTTCGAAATGGACGCTATTTTGAAAGTAAGAGCCTGGCATTTTCGGAAACTATAAAAGTCAGGTGTCCTTACTATAAATGTACCGAGTATGGTGAAATTCGGTTGACGCGTTCAAAAATTGAAAGGTGGACACACACACGCATACAGTCACACATAAATATATACACACATACTCACACATAGACAGGAACGTGATCTCATAAGCCTTTCTTTCCTTTGGAAAGTAGGCTAAAAAGAAGCATGGAGTGAAAAACACACCATGATTATGCGCTGGATAGACAGTCAATTTTTGTCCATTAACAATCAAATACTTTTCATACAGTTTTACCTGAAAAGGCAAACATTTTATAAAGAAACGTTTACTTTACAAATAACGTACTTAAACTCAATTTGATAATATTTGACACAATAACTATTTCTTACTAGTCTACGCTTTTTCTCTGTGTTTTAATGCCTTTGGAGTAAGATATAAATATAATTATTTTCAGGCAAAATATGTGTAAAAGATTCGTTTGACAAAAAAACATACATATGTAAGCCAATCATGTTATAACTGGAATTATTTTTCAAAGTTTTGATTTAAAAATGTGAAGATGCCGTGAATATCTTCGCTGTTCATGGCGTTACAGAACTCTCCGGACAGCCTGGAAAATTGAAGAGGCAAAGCGATGTGTAGGCAGAGATGCGACGGAGTGCAGAGGCGAGGGAAATGGGAGCATTCCGAGAAAACCATCGGTAACATCCGCCACGTTTTCCGTGCGTAAAAATTCCGGATTCGGGTCCACTGTGGATTAAACCCGAAGTGGGAAGTCTGCGAGTTTTATATAGTCTGTCCACTGGATTCACACTTACTGACTAAAAACTTTGAAAAATCAAGTATGATACGTTTCCTTGTTTTCCTAAATAAATTATATACCACAAGCGTTATATAATTCCGTAAACATTAACGCACCTGTGTTTTTAGTAAAATTAAACTTTCACTTCATAACATTTCGCTCCTAGGCATTGTGAGTTACAAACAGAGAGCAAAGAAAAATATATACATTGGTAACGACGCGTAAGAAACAATTCGTATGTAAAATATCATTGATTTTTTTTTAAATAAACGTTTTCACTGTCATATTTTCTTTTCAGGAAAGCAGTGTTTGGAACATATTTCATTGTTTTGTACGAAAACATTTACTTTGATTCTATAGAGCACAAATACGATGCTTTAAATAATCTATTTGGCACTTTCTTCCAGACTTCTTTGCGTTTCCTTTTTCTGTGGAGGAAGGATGCGTGTATTGAGTAGTCGGAAAGTAGAACTTCATCTGGACTTCAGGAAAGTTGGAAGTTACCACGAACAGACTATAATTAGAGCATCCACCGAGGCTAGCCTACAGTGTCAATGGAAAAATAACCAGAAGTTAAAGGTAGGTAGGTGGTGTAGTGTAGTGTAGTGTAGTGTAGTGCAGTGGGCGGGCTTCCATTTAAATACATGCAATTTTCCATGGAAGAAGAAATGTGCCACGCGCCGCTTCGCCACGTCAAGTGGACGCACCTGAACTTCTCGTCGACAGCGAGGTCGTTCATTATAATGGAGTAGAGTGGAGAGGTATGGACAGCTCTTGACATAAAGGTCTTAATAGCCGATGAGGGTGAAGTGAGGTGAGTATGGAGCAGCGCCGGAATTCAAAGGACGCGGGGAACGGGAGATCCCCGAGAAAACCCACCGATCAGCGGCATCGTCCGGCACGATCTCGCGAGGTGATTTAGAGACGGAGCAAGTTTCTCAGAGAAGCAGGAACGGGAAAGAATCGGCCATGGCCTGCAGTAAGGACCCGTCTCGGCATTCGCCTGGTGTGCTGTCTGAAAAAAAAAATGAGGAAACGGGAATCAAACCCGTATCCTCCCGGGTGCGAGGCTAGTGGTTTACCACTGCGTCACCTGTGTCGGTTCTTAAGTTAAAACTTGATCGGCGCAAAGAAACACGATTTACAACCACCATTTAGTTACCATCATTATTATAGTATTCTGATATACATACACACACACACATATGTATGTGTGTGTGTGTGTGTGTAAATTCCATTAATTCCAGTACGTGTAACCGCTACCAAATAAGAAACGTAGTTCGCCGGTTGTACGTTTTTAACTGCTATTTCAGTTGGTAATCGTTTTTACAGTTTAGTTCGTTACAGCCGGTAGGTAATTCGTACGCAGAATTGTATTCGCTGTCTCTCTGAAGCGAGCCGCAATGCAGATTATCTGAAGCGAGGCCAGCCCACGTTACGTATGATGTGCCGCGAGCCATTTCCGAGAAGATAATCCCACAACCATAATCTTTGTGCATAGCGAAGGGGGGAGGGGGAAGTGCTCTTACGCACTCACGCAGCTGACCAAACTCTTTGGACACTGCACACCGATAGGTTCACGTGGCCGTTTGATGTCACGTCCTCTTGTCCTGTGAAGTCACGTTGTCCCATGCCCCTTCAAATCCCGTGACTGTAGTTAACTTTTGTGATTTTGTTCCTTACCAAGTTGTCTCATAAAAGAAAAAGAGCATTATACTGCATCCAAAAAATGCGTGAAATGCAAAAACAAAAAGGCCTTCCATTACGGCGAACCTGGTTCGATTCCTGGCGGTGTCACTCCCGGATTTTCGCTTGTGGAAATCGTGCTAGATGATGCCGCTGGTCGGCGGGTTATCTCGAGGAGGTCCCAATTGCCCAACTATTGCATTCCGGCGCTGCTCCATACACACTTTTCAAAAATATTTATCACATGAACAAAATGAGCAAGTATAACGAAGGTTGCCACACAGTATCGGCATAGCCTGGCATGTGCTCCATTTGGGTTTAAACGGTTTGTCTGCGCGGATGTGCCACTATGCGACATACATGTACATCCATCATTCATAGCTGCAAGACACTGTGCAAAATATGTGAATAGTTGCTCATACCGTATTTCCCCTGGTTTCGTGGCGACCACGAATATTTTCGGTGAACTTGGTCACCTATATCTTTCGACAACCTTGACCTCAGAAATGTAATTTTTTAACAAATGCAACATTTTTGGAAAATGGTTTTTAGTAAATATTATTTACTAATAGTTTACTGTGTAATTCCAAACTAAAATTCGTCTTTTTTGTTTAACAGAGAAGTGGCATTAAAAAGGTTTTAATATTTTGCATCCATTTGTCACTCCCGGATTTTTGCAAGTGGGAATCGTGCCGGACGATGCCGCTGGTTGGCGAGTTTCCTAGGGGATCTCCCGTTTTCCCCACCCTTATTTTCCTGCACTGCTCCATTCTCTCCTTATTTCACCCTCATCGTCTCTCAAGACCTCGTTGTTAAGACCCGTCCAAATCTCTCAACTCAACAGCTACCTACTTCCGATCTCGGAGTCTTGCAGTGTTGTAATTAGACTTATTCAGTGTCCGTGTTCGGGTGTTGCGTCCCCCTTAACAACCTCCTACTTCAGTTATTTGCAGTTCAGGTTCATCTTGTGTACACTCTCGTTTAGATAAACCGCACAATAATGACTTAATTTAAGGCGCCCCTCTACCTGGCGCACGAACTTGATTGCAGTGTGTTTCTTATACACGTTTTTAAAATGAACCATTTCTCTTGTGAACAATATGCTGACGAAAATAAATAACACCAGATTATTGCGGAATACAACTTTCAACATATCACACTTATCGCAAACAATATTTTGAAGCTCTTCAACATGGCTGACTGTTATAGCTTAAAATATTCTGAATAAATTCCTGCGAAACTGGACTGAACTTTGCTTCAAACTTTCCACCAATAAAATTACAGGCTCGCCGCTTTAAGTGCTTAAAGCCGCTTAAAGGTACATGCAGCACAGCGAGAACACTGCTTTCCAAATCAGAGCGACTTCTTAACGAACTGAGATTGAGGAAAGCAAATACTGACCAACGCTCTGAGATGAAGATGGAAAATACAGGCCTCGGTGGGCAAGCGGTTAGCTTGCCGGTCCCTCTCCAATGCGACCTGGGTCTGATTCCCGGTGGTGTCCCACCCGGTTTTTCGTATGTGGGAACCGTGGCGGACTTTGTCAGTGAACGGAGGTTTTCTCTTAGTATTATTGCTTCCCTCGCCACTGCGTTCCGTAGCTACTCCATCTCACTTCATCCCAAGAGAGCTTAAAAGACCTAATATTGTTAAGCGCCTTCCAGATCTTTCCACCACATATGGAACACAGCCAACCTATCGGAATCTTAACATGTAACCCTGCGAATGCTGATAGCATAAGCTAGCCGCACGAGCAATCAAACATTCCCAATTTTTCAACTGAAGGAAAAGCTGAACGTAGACGCAAAACAAGTAATTCAGAGCGCGAGGTTGAAATTCCATATTGGTAGAGACCTGCAAAATTCGCGTTTTTATATGGGGACACGTTAAACATCAAACCCTAGACCATAAATTATTTGACATGCCCTAGATAACTCTGCGCCAGTAAATGAACACTTCACAATTTTGTAGTCCAATCCCGTGCAGTCCAGTCAAAAAAAGGAGTGACTTCACAACTATGCAGCAGCCAATGGGGAACCGATGCTGGCTCGAGTATATACAGCACTGTGAAGTTTAACCTGATGCAAAATAATAATGCGAATTTTGCAGGTCTCTACTTATTGGTTTTATTTCATCATTACTATCACAGTTTCCTGTCACAAGGAGAAAAACGTAAGTGCACAGTGCACAGCTGTTCCTGCCGCGAACTAAACAGGATGGAACGTCCTGGCTGACTTCCCGTCATCCCGATAACCCGTATCCGAGTTCTTAGTACAGTTACGAGTGGACAGATACCGGCTGAATCCTTCGGATGCTGTTTGGCAGTGGCCTTGTGGAAAGGACACTGGCCCCGTTTCAGGCCTACGTCACGTCTATCGTCACATGCTTCTTCAGAATACCGCTGCTTTATTGTTTGTTTATCACGTTCCCCCGAACTACCCATTTTATTCAGCTTGTAGGCTGTTCACGGTAAACTGAGCACTTTTGAAAGCCCTGTTTAAAATCTACTTGTGTTCACATTGTGTATTCTTCCATCATATGTAAGATTAACATTGCCGTGGGCCAGATCACTTTATTCATGCGCAGGCCACATGAATATGAAATTTTAATAAAAGTATATCTATACATATAAATGTTGTGTCCGTTTGTTCGGACGCGTATAACTCCCAAAAAAATCAACCAATTGTCATTATGTTTTTTATAAACCTTCCTTTCGTTCCCACGTGTGTTTGTACGCCTTTCTTTTTTATCTGTATTACCTCTAAAGGTACTAAAATATACAGAAAGCTCATTTTTACCATTCTTTCGCGTCAGGAAGCGCCTTTGTTGACAGTTGTCTGTTTAAACATTTCAGTTTGTTGTTCTCAATGTTTTTTTTACATATATACATATACTTATATATACACATAATATACATTTCACAGCAATGAACAGAATCAAAATCTTTTATGCCACCGCAACGCGGGGCCTGGTAAGCTAGTATGTTATAAATATGCCGTTTCTTACACTCATAAAAAAAAGCAAAATAAATAACTGCAGTCTTCACAAATATTTATTTACCTAACGTTTTTAATTAAATTCTAGGACATGCGGAACTACTTTCCCGCCGTTTTAAGCAATATTACTGGGAGCATGCCAGTCTACGTGTCCGTTAAAATAAATGCACGTAGGGGCAATGACATTTTTCGAAGTTGATTTCAAAATTGTTCGATTGACCGTGAATTTCCTATACAAACTAACTGAAACTTATGATGTGTTTAATTGCCTATAACACCAGACTACGGACGTTATCGTACGTCTGAGCCTGATTGAAGTCATACGTGGTCAGTTTAAGGTCTGCATATTTGTCACCCTAACAGAACGTTGGATCAGACGTTTCAGTAAAAGCGTTCCAGAAAGCGAGGATACTGATGAAAGGCGGAGAATCTTGAAACATTTAGCTTTAGTTTTCAAATTCTTTCTCAAAAAGGACGAAGCGTCACCGCGGATAAACTTCGCCCTTCTACCCCACAAGCGGAATTTCAGTACATCGACTAGATGGTGGTATGTATTTTATATTTCCTTAAATAAGCAAATGCTTACGGTCATAATTCTAGCCTAACTTTTTCCGACAGCAGTCATTACAGACGGAACAGGTTACTTGGACAGTCACGATCAGGGCAGGAAGAAGCCATGGTAAGTAGAAAGTAACATCCCAGTATTTGCCGGGTGATATTTCTGAAAACCATGGGGAACCGAAGTCTAGATGGCTGGACCGGGAATTGAACCCGGGTCCTCTCGAATGCAAGATCAGTGTGTTACACTTCCATTTCGCTCAGTAAAAACGCTTACGTAATCAAAATTGGATGAAAGAAAAAGAGGGAGGGGGCGTGGATTCATAGCCCCTTCCCCTTACTAAAAAAAAAAGTAGCTCCCATAATTGATATATAGAACCGTACAAAAAATAAATATAATAAATAAATAAATAACTTATCATAATCACGAAAAATACCATTGAAGGCACTAGTGGATGAAGCTGTTATGTTACAAAACAAGGTTCTGATTAAATATACGTAAAAGTTCCTTAAATGTAATTTTTATTAGTACTGGATTACCTCAATTATATAATGTCTAAGTGGTTATTAAAAACCAGTGATGCAATTTGAAAGATAGGTAGGCCTACATCTTTATTCATGGTGTGGTGAGGGGGGGATATTTTTGTTTGTTTTAGAAATTGTAGCAGCAGTTTTATCCACTCGTGTCTTCAATTATTTTAATAAAAAGGGGTATCTGATATTTAAGAACACGCATGTGTTAGTCTGCACAACTGATACATCAGAGTCCTACTAATATTATAAATGCGAATGTCTCTGTGTTTTTGTTTGTTACCACTCAGATCCATAACGGCTGAACGTATTTTGATGAAATTCGGTATGTAGGTACTTTAGGTCCTGGAATAGGACATAGGATACTTTTTATCCCGGTAAATTTTACGGGTCCTGTGGAATAACAACAAAACCTAATTTTGCAACGGCTGGGAACGTGACCGAAATATTATTTTCCTCTGGTGTCAGAGTTTATCAGGCCACCCAAGGACCTCTGAAATGGCTTAAAGACTGCTATCAATCGATAATAACCGGGACCGCAAATTTAACGTGCCCTCCGAAGCCCGGAAGCGCTCAGACGTTATGCCACTTAACGGTCACCCATCCAAATGTGTGCCACTGGGAACGTTGCTTTACTTTGGTGATCGATTTTGATCCCTTAGCTAAGCGCAAATAATAGTACCTAGGTATACTTATTTCTAAAGGTACAACTTGATCAAACTCACGTTTTGATTTTCATACACCGACGCTGGAAAGCGGAAATGGGGTAACTACGTGATAGTTGCACAGATACACTCCAAAAACAATACCCTACTTCTTGACTATCGGGTAAAAAATATTTCCTTCCTTTTGGGTTGCCGTTATCAGTTAAAAACCTAGGCCAACGTAGTATAATTTTTTAATTCTGTTTTCACATCAATGCATTGTCTTTTCCAAATTTAGTTATTAGTGTATCACTAAAACTCAATTGTACCCGGGGCCGGTTCTCTAGTAAGATCGTAAATGAGACTGATCATTCAAAGAACTTGGAGGAGAATCACAGCATATGAATTCCGTTTGGTGACCAAGCCAGCAGAAGTGTGGATTTGGGACAGTATTGAACAAAGGAAACACATAGGTCACTACCTTCTTTACAGTTTACATTTATAAATGTTGGTGAAAATTTCTTCACGAGCTTTACACGACCAACTCCTGACTGGTGCGGAAAAAAAACTCTTTGTGCACACCTTCCTAAACATCGCCAGGCAATGTCTCAAAATAATGGAACTAGGTGGGAACTTGTTGAGTTCGCTCAAACTTATACATTTCGGTAGATTCACAGTATTTTTACGAAAATGAAATCTGTGCTCACATGACAGATTACAATTGCCAGTTACAGTCTCGTAAACAGATTAAAAATAATTAAAAAACCAAGTTAACTTTTAAATTATAAAGAGTGTAGATAAAAATGTGGTTAAACAGTAAAATATGCAGTAATGATACGTAAGTATAAATTGAACACAGCGAGATAAAAGTTAACATGGGGAACCCGGGGTCAGACTACAAAACTGGCCTCCCCTGTTCTGCAGTCCACTCTTGCACTTTGAGTGGTACACAACAAAAATGTTGAAAAAACTCAGAACACTATGAATGAGTCAAAATATACGTGTGAATTTCTTAGAATAATATTATTAGGCAGCACTGGATAAATAGCTCTCCATTACCATATACCATGTATATTGTGGGCAGGTTCAAACCTAATAACTGTTCTTACCTTTCTTGGCCTGTATATGTGTATCCATGGCCAGTTCAAAGGTTGTTAGACAGTAGGGTTTCACTGCCATTTGACACCTGGCTCTGGTAGGAGGAATTTTCCTGGCGAGAATTCTTACTGCCGAAGTGTGGGCATTTTCTCTGAATACTCCCAATTCCTTCTCCCATCTTCAACTTTCACCTCGCCCATTATTAGAGCTGACCGAAACGATAGGTCTGTCCCTCAGATAGGAATTCCGGCTCTTAGTTCCAGATTTTTCCCATTCATGTTGACCCTTTCTTAAGATGGGAACAATGTGCGGATTTATATCCTTGTCTGGCATGACCTACTCTACTTGCCTGAGCATCAAATTCATTAAAGGAAAAAATTTTGCTAGGAACAAAAACTCATTAGTTACCTTTGTGTTGAAGTCAGCAAACATATTTTGACATAGGTTACTAACCTACCTGTGTGCCGACATCACGGATGAACTGCAGAAGGTCCACCATATTCCACCACAAGTCTTCGATTTTCGCCTTCGTCTTTTTTAAAATACACTAAGTGGTGGACATAAATCAGCAGAAACCATTGTTTTTGGTTCCAAAGGCGCTGACCGAGTAAATAATAGGATGTCGGATATCCCTTTTGTTGTTATTACAGTGTTGGTCCTTCAGAGTAGTCCTCGTACTAAGCTCTGGTACACATTGGCGGACTTTGTTTACGTTCTTCCAGAAGAATGGTGAATAGTCGACGTTTCTATGTTGATCGAGGATGCCTGGCACACAAAATATGCGCCAGCACGTCCCAAAGATGTTCTGTTGGTTTTAAGTCGGGGTTTTGCGCAGACCAGTTAAACAGACCCATCAGATTGTCTTCAAGCCACGAAACAGTTGATATTTATTTATGGCTAGGAGGATAATACAGGGAAGTACCTATTCCAAACTCTTTCTGCAGTGTGAGAAGCATGTTATTGTCCAAAACGTCTTGTCACATTCCAAAGTTAATTGATCCAATGATTTAAAATATGGTCCTAAAAACCAAACTAACAGAAACAGAACCCAAACCATTACATTACCACCACCAAATTTTGCCATCGACACAACACACTCAATAAATACCGTTCCGTCAGTCATCCTTTAGATCTATGCATGTCCATCAGAGTGCCAGATCACATAATTTGGATCATCATCACTCCATAAGACGTTCTTCCATTGCTCCACATCCCAATGACTGTGTTGTTGCACCACTCAGAATGACGTCGGATACAGTGGCATGTAGTATGGGGCTTTCTGGCAGAT
This sequence comes from Clitarchus hookeri, assembly GCA_002778355.1. NCBI lineage: Eukaryota > Metazoa > Arthropoda > Insecta > Phasmatodea > Phasmatidae > Clitarchus > Clitarchus hookeri. The sequence continues at coordinate 371,777 of NQII01000242.1, read as the reverse complement.
GCACCACCATAAAAACTAAGTTCTGGAACCTCCATCAGTAGAGTACTATCGCTGACATCTGTCCCAGATATGCAAGATGCCCCAGAATTTACACTAGAGGAATTAACGGCAATAGTGTATAAAATGAAGAATGGCAAAGCTCCGGGAAAGGATGGGATATATTTTGAAATTCTGAAAAGAAGTTACTCGAGGATTAAAGAAGTTCTAATCAAGATTTACAATGACTGTCTTTGAACCGGTGTGTTTCCTGCCCCTTGGAAACAGGGGTGCTTGAGATTTTTGTACAAAGGCAACAACAAGAAGCCTGATGACCCTAAATCCTAAAGGCCGCTGACGTTGCTTCCAGTGCTGGGCGAAGTCTTAGAAAAATTAATAAACAGAAGATTGTCTATGACCTTGGAGTCAGAAGGTACTCTAAATGAGAAACAATATGGGTTCAGGAAACGAACGGGAATGGACTTTACTCTACATGATGTCATGAAGACCTTTAGAGAAAGCACCGAGAAGAATGTAATGGGAATTTTCCTTGATATATCTGAAGCCTTCGACAATGCCTGGTGGCCGGAGGTGATGTATCAGTTTAAAAGAAAGAGATGCCCGGCAAACATATATAGGGTCATACAGGACTTCTTCAATGAGAGATGGAGCCAGTGCACAGCTAAAACCATGCAAATTAGAAAACGACTGACGAAAGGATGTCCCCAGGGATCGGTCCTTCGGCCGATACTATGGAATGTCCTATTTGATGGATTTCTGGAGCTGGTTCTCCCGTCTGGGTGCACTGTCTTTGGATATGCGGACGATGGGCTAGTTCTGATTTCTGGCAATTCAAGAAGAGTCCTAGAATCCAAAGCAGCAGAAATTATTGAGAAGATATGGAAGTGGTCAGAAACAGCAAAACTTCAATTCTCAATTGAGAATACAAAGACCATGCTGCTAAAAGGAAGACTTCAAAGACCACCAGCTGCGCGCTTCGGTGGGAACCCAGTGCAAAATGTGCACGAATTCAAGTATCTGGGAGTCATTATTGATGACAAAATGAGCTTCCTCAAGCATATTGAGTATATTCTAGGAAGACTGTAGTAGTCTTCCAAAAATTAAAAATAATTGGGAATACGAGCTGGGGCCTTAATTATGGTACACTGAGAACCATATATAGAGCAGTGTTCGAGGCCCTAATAACTTACGGCGCAGTGATGTGGTTCCACAGAGCCGAATTATCATGGCATAAGAGGAAGCTCATAAGTGCTCAAAGAGCAGTGCTGCTGACCGTGGCCAGGGCAAATGGCCCTGTGTCAAATGAGTCCCCAGTGTTAGTTGGTGTACTACCCATAGACCTGCTGGTCAAATACAGATGGTTAACAACGTAGAGAGCACAGGTTGCAAGGTTGTCTAAAGAAGACAGAGATGGAATTATGGAAGACATCCTTAACCAGTGGCAAGAGAGATGGGATACTTCAGAACGTGGGATGCATATGTACGAATTGCTGCCAAATGTTGAAGCTAGAATGAAGTGCAATTGGATTAAGATCAACCACTACATTATGCAACTGTATACTGGCCATGGTAATTTTAAGGTCCAACTTCACAGCCTGCGACTTGTGCGATCTCCATTGTGGGAAGTGTGCTGAGTTGATGATACGTCCAGCACGTGATTTCTGACTGTCAGAAGACAGAATACATAAGAACATGGATAGAAGAAATCACGCAAGAATAGGGCATTCACTTGGAATTAGAAAGCGTTAAGACAAACAAAGCTCTTCATAAGATCTGGAATGAGTTCACCACCAAAAATCGGCAGAAGGTTAGAGGATTTTGATAAGTGTCAAGAAGAGCAAAATTCTGATGACTTATAATCATCAGATCGTCTCAATTGCCTACCATTCCTGTCCTGGTGGCCTATATGCTGCCAGTAAAGTAATTCACCTACTACCACCCCCACTTAATTTTATTTCCATCACCTCAACATCTTCACTAATCCATTCTACTGACCCTTTCAGCCCCTCCCTTACACACACAATTATTCCCCCTCCTCTCCCATCCCTGTCTCTTCTGAAGATGGTCAACTTATCCTGCCTAGATTCAATGTCAAGCACTTCCTCATTCAGTCAAGTCTTCACAGCTATAGCCCATACTGTATAAGAAGGCCACTTTCTGACAAGTCTGCGAAAGTAGCGTCACTGTTCACATCTGACTACGTATCCTTCCGCCATCAGCTGGTCCGTCAAGTCGGGGCTGTATTTTTTATCGACACGCTGTCAGCTAATCCACTTGCCATTGTACTGTTTGCTCAACAAATTTTAAGATATTTTAATACTGACATCTGTCTAAAAAAAAATAAGTAGGTTATAAAAGTAAAAATATAAAATGTTGCAAATAATTAGATATTTGCTAACTCTTTTTTAATTTGTCCGAGATAGTGAATTTGGGTTAACATTTGCGAGACGGTCTGTTGTATCTATTATCACACTTTGGACGTTATAGCTAATATATTCGAGTTGGAAATATGTGACGTGGAATAATGTTATGATTGCTTAAAAACTATTCACGCGTGTCTCACTTTCTATGGAAACAAGGATGGGTTTCGAGAGAACAATATGGCGTATAATTTACGTAGACGAACGATTACCAGCCGAATATAAATTACTTGTACTCCAATTCGTTGTACATGAAATATATGTTACTTTAAAAATTATGCAGAGCTCGTGGAAAAATATAACTATTGGCATCTGTTTGTAAATTCGTTATATATCGCGCAGGAAAGCGGTTAATTTTTGGCTGGTAATACCTCACATAATATCCGACAGATGGTGCACACAGCACGTCACTGCGAAGTTTGAGCCGCTGTTTTTGGATAACAGATAGCATATTTTTTAAAGTTAATTGTTCTTATATTATGGGCTGGAAATATATTTCAAATTCGTGTCGTTTCGTCAAATTATCCACCCAATATCCTCCAACCTTACTCCAGAAGCTATCCAACTTGCTGTACGCACTCCTACAGTTCACAACCATTAACTTTATGTTAACATGTTGCATTACCCTCCTACTTTGCTTACCCCCTCTCTCCGCCCCTGTGGCTTCATCAGTGCTTGCCTCTCCATTTCGCTCTACTTCTGTTACCTTGTCCCTCTCTGGTTGCTACTTAAACACTCGCTGCTCTGCCCTGACCCTTTCCATACAGCCAGCTGGTTCCCTATCTAGCAGATCCCCTAGTATCCTCTTTGCTTGCTCTGTTAGGTGTACCTGGTCCCTTCCTACACTTTCCCAGCATACCCATTTCCTACTATCTATAAATGTAGCCCCCAAATCCCTACATACTCTCTCATAAACCTCACTCGCTGTCACTGCCTTCCTGTAAGTTATTCCTTTTCTAACCAGCACGCCACTAATTACTGTCCTAGCTCTTGAGAACATATCCTGTGCTTTACTTAGTAACCCCCTGAGTTCCCTCTCTACCTCTTGTCCCACCTCCTTTCGAGCCAGGTCATTTCCCCCCACATGAATTAAAACCACCTTTACCGCCCTGCTACCTTTCATACTATTAACTGTTTATTCCAAATGCTTGATTGTTGCACCACCAAACGCTGCTTTATATGTATTTCATTTCCTGATTTCCCTCAACTCCACCCCCTTTACGATCGAGCTGCCTAGGAAAACCACCACTGGTTAATTTCCTTCAATCCTTTCCTGATTTGTGTCCCTTCCACCCACCTGCCTCCCCCCTTGTCTACTTCACATCTTCCCAGATCCCTGCCACCAACCTCCTCCTGCGCCTCTCTTGTTTTCTTTCCTTTGACCAGCCCTCTTTTTTCCCCTCTGGCCATGAACTGTCCATTTTTCCTACTTGCTGGTCTTTGCAAATCCCTCTCCTACAAGCCTCAACATACTGCTTCCTGCCTTTCACCACTGCCTGTTCCCTACATACTGTTTCCCCCTCAAATATCCTTGTTTGCTTCCTGCTGTCTACTATCGCCTTATCCCTTGCTACTATTTCCCGTTCCTGTATCCCCTTATTTGCTTCCTACTGTCGCCTACTGCCTTTTACCTTTCTACTGTCTCCAGCTCCTCTATCCTCCTCAATTTTGCCACCTTAATCTCTGCATCCCTTCTCCTCTGCTTCTCCTCCTGCAATTCCTTCTGTAGACAAACGTGCATTTTACACAACTCACCCTTAATACCTTCCAACTCTTCTTCGTCTATCTTCTCTACCCTTATTGCTAAGCTACACTTACCCATCTCATTCCTGACCTTTTCCTCCACACTCTCAATCCTGAGCGTCATTTCCCTCTCTTTCCTGCTCATCAATTCTACCATCTCCCCTTTCCACCTTTCCTCCTTAGCCACTTCCATCCTTGTCACTGGCACGCCCTCTACAAGGTTCCCCATCAGCATTTCCCAAATCCAGTTTCCACATTCCCCAATCTATTTGAGTTTCCTTTTCTACTGTTAGTTTGTTTTCTGCCACTGCCACTATTGCCTTTCCCCACGACACATTCCTCACACTTCTACTCCTGCTGCCGTAGTAAGCCAAGTTCCCCCTCTCTGATCCCTACACAATCGGCACGATACCAGCAGCCGCACTGATCACACTGTAGCCCACTATCATGCTTCCTCCACACATTCCCACGTCCCCTGCACTTGCACCACCCTACCATTTATTTTACCCCCGTGCGGTTTTTTATACTACCGGTATTATACAAATAATTTACCTAACTTATAAGTTGACCTCACTTATAAAAAATGTATATGTACTCATTTATATACTAGTCTAACCTTCAAAATAACACAAGCACTTACAACCTACTAGAACAACACCGGCCACGTGCATACAATAGACAAAGAGCACTACTGTATCGTTATGACAAAGTACCACTTAAGTCGCTAAGCTAACTCATTAAATACTACAGACTACCCTACGTATATTTAAACTTACTACTAGGATCTAATTACATGTAAAAAAACCTATTTAATGTGGAGCGACACAACCTCTTACCCTCCTGCAGCGGTCATCTTCGTGCAGCTAGACATTGTTGATGTTAGAAAAAGTCTTCTTGCAGTAACAACACGAATAACTTTCCCGATTAATTTCCATATTTGAGTGAGAGTACGTTCTCCACACGAGTAGTCCATGGCCACATGCGAGTAGAAATAAAAATATTATTATTCTTTTAGATTTGTTTGACAGCCTCACATTCGTTGCACAGAACCGGAAGCTCTACTACCATACATGTTTAATGTAAAACTGTTTGAGCACTAGGAAACGGCCCACGTAAACTGTTCGCACGAGTACCGGTCATGATGATTGAAAAACATGTGCAGATACAAAAAAAACACACATTTATTATAATTTTTTAAGAAAAATGAACATGAGGCTAAGAGAAAAAACCTCATATTTTACATGGGAACACACTGAGAAAACACACTTACCCCGCTCGCAATGGCAGGAACCGTAAAACCATAATCGACATCTTGGATGTCGTCATGCAACCTTGACCTTGACCTTTATCAATCATCCAAACGTATAGTGACACTAAAAGAAAATGCGACGAAGAGATTAACATCATATTTTGTAAATAAAAAACACGGGGACACTCTGAGAGAACCCATCCTACCCCGATCGCAATTGCAGGAACCGTGACATATGAACCTTTTAGCTAATAAAAAATTGTAGAACATGTTATTGTTTCATTATATATACATATACAAATAAAAACGCAAACAAAAACAAATACATGAAATCAGCTTATATATATTAAATACTATATGTGTGTGTATGAATGCGTGTATATGTATATATATATATATATATATATATATATATATATATATACACATATAATTTAATAATTTTGATATGTATAAGCTGATTGCATGTATTTGTTTTTATTTGTGTTCTTTTAATTATTATCTTATTTTAAATTGTTATAATTATCTCTGTTATGTATTTCATTTTCTAAAATATTTTCTCAGATTGTAATCAAATCCTTTTCGTTTGGAAATGAAAATGATTGATGCTATTTAAATAAATTTAATACTTTACAGTCACAATAACCTCATTTCAAAATAGGAATATACAAGCTTTAGAAACAAAACTCCAAAACTGTAGGCCTAAATACTTACGTGATACGTGTACTTTAATTTTTTTGTTAATTAAAGAGAGCGTTACTAGACGGCTTATTAATTTAAAATGAATTTGGCGCAAAAGAAAATGCTAGCGCCAAAGCCGGAAGTTGTGGTAGTTCTACACAACAGTAGTTGATTGGTGAATGTCGAAATGCGAAAATAGCTAAACACCAAAAATGGCAGCTGCCACTACAGACAGTAGGTTGTGTGAAACACCTGGCTGCAATTCTGCATCTAAACTGCAGTGTCCGACGTGTATCAAATTAGGAATACAAGGATCATTTTTCTGTTCGCAGGTGAGAAACACGTGTGCTCTCTATTTAGTTACTTATTTGTATACTTGTGAAATGTTCAATAGGTTATGAAACAATTAGTTAAAAACTTGGGATAACGTAATGTAGAATATTTTGGTGACCTCTGTAAATAAAATCTCTGGAAAGCCTTTTTTACAACACTAATGCAACCCTGGAATATTTCTGCATACCACGTTAGAATTAAAAGAGGTTGTACATTAACATGTGGGCGGGAGCAGAAGTTGTACAGATTTATAAGATAAGTTTTAAATGTGTACGGTTTCGTAAAAAGTATAGGCTAAGTAATGTAATGTTGCCATCATACGTGCTATAGGCCACTTAACATTTGTGAGCAGTGAAGTTACGATTGCGTTTTGAGACTCTTTTAGAAATTGCTCAAGCAGTTGCTCACTTCAAATAATTTGTTGTAAAAAAATTTTAATTGGTATGTAGAAGTTTCATAATAATTTACCAAAAGGATGTATTTCAGTCAGTCTTAAAATACAGGGGTGGGTGATGTTCGAGGAATTCATTGCAGAGAAAGCTTTCAGATGATAAAATACCGGTGATTTTCATAGCCCTCCAAGTTGCTTGGAATATGCCACAAGTTTAAAACTGCTCTGTTTAGAACATTGAAGGATGACATGCATCCTAAAAACCCAAATTTCTCAGAATTTTGTGTGAAAACAGTATAACTAAAATTGTGTTATTCTCATAGCATCTCACAAGGTATTAAACATACACCTTCATGCGAAATGAACATGCTAAACCCATGTAAAGAAATTTGAATGAAAAATTAAAAGGATTAAAAATACATTAAGATACCTTATGTCTAACAACACAGGAAAATGTTTTTAAAAAAATGCATTTTTTCACTCAAAACATTTTTAAATTTGATTTTATCAATTACAGAATGGCATAAAAAAATTTACTATGAACCACTACATGAAAACAACTATTTTAAATCACTGAAATATATGTAGGCCTACACGAAAGGGAAAATCAACTACATAACCCAATACACACAAACATTATCTGCCAAACTGCTTTCATGCCAGCTGTTAGCTAACTAAAATGACTCACACTATTTAAAAATTGATAATTGTAAATAGTAGGAACTGAAAAATTGTATGTATCTACAGTATGTATGATGAAACATGATCACATAGGTACACTGTTATATTGGTTGTATATAATAAGAAATGCAGTAGTGGGGAGTGCTATGAAGACCAGGAAAATTGTGGGGTAAAATTCATATTTAAAAAAAAACCACACATTCTGAAGGATACAGAAAATTACAAATATGTCCTCAGATAGGTTCAGCAAAGTTCATTCACACAAATCTGAGCTCCTTTCCCTCCCTGGAGCGCAAGCGATGGTGAGTTTAGAGTGCTGCACTGACATTTACGTGCTTCATACATTTTTTACCTCCTTTGTACATCGTTGGTAAATACTGTGAAGCAGGTTAATCAATGTGGCATTTCGTGCGTGCTATTGCTCACACTCCGGGAAGCAGAGTGACACAGATTTGTGTGGATTCACTTTTCTGGAGCTAGTTGGTGGTCAGTACAAAGTCCTAACAGTTGCAAACCTCAAATAAACCAAATACAAAAAAACCTATCACCACCATTGATCATCAAAGGCACTGAAGTATTGCATCTCATGACATAAAACTGCATGAACTTCCATGACATTGTGCAGAGAAAATCACACATTAGACACAACAAAGTGAAAGCATGAATCACGTCTTATGTTCCTTGTTTAAAAAAAACTTTGCGATATTACTCTACCTTACTCTGTTCCTTGCAACCATCACATGTCCTAAAGGACCGTCGCGACAGACAATAATTGTGTCCAACATCAATTCAATTACCATTAACATTGCCAGACGGTGGTCGTGGTTCAAAATTTAGACATGTCTGCAGAATACACACAAATCTCTGACAATTCCTAACCCCTGACGCACTCAAACCTCTGCACATGATTTATACGTAACAGTTCACACCAGTCAAATTCAAAAAGATCCACTAACACACGCAGCACTGTATGCACTCTCCAAAATCTGTGGCAATGCTAACAGAAAAATTTGCATCTTCCCCTTTGCTTTTGTTTGTGTCAGTTTAGCATTATAGAAAGTAAAAAACATGGCAGATCATGCAAAGAACAGGGGGTAACATGTGTTGCTATATCTAATTTTTTACTTCTCAAACCACGGTGTGATGTGACCACACATTTCAGCATTGTAAACTTTGCAAAAGTTAATTGTAGAACATTCATGCTGCTCGCAGACCTTCGCTGACTGAAAACAGTTACGAAGCTACTTTAAACAACATTCAAAAGCTGAAACACTGTAAACATATGGTACATGGTCAGCGTGTGCTGGTGGTGTAGTGGTCATACTACTTGACTCCCAACAAAGGCGAGCAGGGTTCAATTCTTCGTGGGGCTGCTCCCAGATTTTCGCACGTGGGAATCGTGCCGGATGATTCCCCTGGCCGGCGGGTTTTTTTCTGTGATCTCCTGTTTTCTCCATCCCTGCATTCAGATGCTGCTCCATGCTCAACACACTTCACCCTCATCTGCTCTCAAGACCGCTATGTTAGGAGCTGCCCACATCTCTCAACTCCACTCTTTTGTGCACTCTCCAATGTATTTATACAACCAGACTGTAATGTCATAATGATGTGAAAGCAAGATGGTGTTAAAATTAATGAAAAATTTGTAACCAATCATGATGGCACCTTCACATTAGTTTTATTACATAAGAAAATTTAAGAGAGGCCCTAATGTAATAAAACCACAGCCTGAACTAGGAAAATTGAAAATATTAGTGAAGTTATGTACCTGTATTTCATGCCACTCTATCGTGGGATGAGAGTGCACTGTCCTTATGGTATGTTTTAATTAACTGCATGTTGTAATCTAACAAAATTCTGTAATAAATACGCTGTGCCTCAACTTTAAAAAATATGATGAATTTGAGTTATCTGTAATTCTGTGTTTGTTCCATATGCTTCTGTACCAATCTGTGAAAACTTACCGTAATAGTGGTGAATTTAAACTTTTTCACAAAAGAAGTTATTTTAATATCTTGTAAAGATGCTTGCAGAATTTTTCAATTTATATAAAAGTATTTTTTCAGTTTAAATAAATTTTTTGGTCAATAAACATGTTCTTACGCAACTTTTGTAGTATGGGGTCGTTGGGGTACTTATGACGGGCAAGTTTCGAATGGCAGTAAGTTACAGTTGTTAGACTCTAGACAGAAAGCTGGTATACAGGATGATCCAAGCCACTACTCTCTCTAGATTAGGTCCCAGGTTAAGTGTAAATGTATATTGTACATGCTGTATGTAAAATAATTGTACTTACTGTAATTCATAACTTTTGTATAAGCCTTGCAAGGTCATCCAGCTGTTGACATACATAACAATCAATAAACAATATTTAATAAGTATAATTTTATATACAAGGAGTTTCTTCCAATAGAGTGCTGCACTTGACTGTACAAAACGAACTCGTTAGTGGTACACACACTACCAAATTTGTCATAAAAGTATGGAAGTACAATTTATATTAAATTACTTTCATAAAATTATTTTTGTTAAAGTCCAAATTGTTAAAATTACCAATACATCTATAGGTTCTGTCCTGCTAGATGATCTATGTATGAATGATAAAATAATTTACTGTCTTTATGTACTTATAAGTCTCTTTATTATTGGTGTTTTAAGAATTATGTCTTCATGCAGTTTATAGTTATATTGAATTGGCAGTCTCTTTCCAGTAAATGTTATATCTTCCCCCAGGGCCGCGGGTGTTGTGAGCGGTTAGCCTGTGATTGCCTTCCACCAAGGTGAACCGGGTTTGATCCCCGTCTCGCTCACTCCCAGATTTTTGCATGTGGGAATCGTGCCGGATGGTGCCGCTGCTCGGCAGGTTTCCTCGGGGATCTCCCGTTTCCCCCGCCTGTAATTCCAGCGCTGCTCCATACTCACCCTCATCAACTCTCAAGACCTCGCTGTTAGAGCAGCCTAAATCTCTTCACTCATCCCCCCCTCCCCTCCAGGTCGGGCTTTTGCTTAATGCAGGACCGGCCGAGTGAGAGGGTACAATTTTACATGTAAATGATTTTAGGTATTTCTCGGCCATCTTTTACGATATCGCTTTCAAACGAAAAACATTTGGTCCATATTTGCTTGGGCCATATTTCTATCAAAAATGTTTTTTTGTAAAATCTTTAATACTCTAAAAATTGCAGGTAAATAAAGATTTACAGGCCCAACATAAACACAAACTTGTATTAATTTCCTCGTACTTGCTGTCTTGTAGAATGGTTCTTTTCTTCAAAGAGAACAATGCTTTTTTTGTTTCAAAGCGAGATTGTGAAAGTTTGCAGACACACACCTAAAATTATTTAACTTTTAAAACCCTGCACTAGGTAGCGCCCTTAACTATATTATGATTTATTTCACACTGTGGTACAGTGGCATCAATGTCTGGTTGTAATAATTTGCCTTCCAGGGTGGTAATATTTTTACTTCTGCAAATAAAATTGGTTTTCCATTTTCCATGTTATACACTGAAGAACCAAAAAAACTGGTATAGGTGTGCGTATGCAAATAACGGAGGTATGGAACCAATCAGAGTAATGTGATGCGGTCGGCAGCTAGATCGGTTACTGCTGCTACAATGACAGGTTATCAAGATATAAGTGAGTTTGAACATGGTGTTATAGTCGGCGCACAAGAGATGGGACATAGCATCTCCGAGATAGTGATAACATTTGGATGTTCGCGTACGACCATTTCACGAGTGTACCGTGAATATCGGGAATCCGGTAAAACATCACATCTTCGACATCGCTGCGGCCAAAAAAAGATCGTGGAAGAACGGGACAAACGACAACTGAGGTGAATCATTAAATGTGACATACGTGCAACCCTTTCTCAAATTGGCGCAGATTGGATTTTTGGACTGCCCTGCAGGATTCATGGTGTGAATTGCCTCCTGCATACCTTCAGACATTAGTCGAGTCCATGACACGTCGTCTTCCGGCACTTCTGCATGCTCAAGGGGCCCTACACAATATTAGGCAGGTGTACCAGTTTTTTTTGGCTCTTCAGTGTATAACTTTAGTATTATCAATAAAGATAATAAATAGAAGTACAAGTGAACCTCTTTGGGGAACACCTGAATGAGAGGGTAAGGGGATGATTTTCCTCTATTAATCTAAACTACAAAGTTTCTATTTTTTTAATAATTTTTAATTAATCACATTTAAGACCTAAATTTTCTAGTTTGTTGATCAAAACACTGTGCCAAAGGCATTAGGTAAATCAAAGTATATGGCATCTACGTTACCTCTAATTATATCTTCATTAGGATTTGGAAAAAAGTAATTAGGTTGGTAGTTGTGGATGTGTTTTTGAGAAAGGCATGCTGATTTTAGGTTTGATTTTAAATGGAACTAAAGATACGAATTTATATGTGTCTTTGCATTAAACTTTGCTACAGACATAACCACAAATATTCCATCAATAAGATGATAGGCTCACTGTTTGAAACACTGTAGCTACACGCAATGCAACAAAAAAGCCAGTACCTTTCATGTAGAGGTGATGGGGTGCTTGATGCAAGTACCATCATTGCCCTTATTGCTTCTTGGTTTTTTTTTGTTAAAAGTGCAAATTAGCTCTAGGTATGGTCCGTACCATATAAGAAGGCCACTTTTTGACAGCTCGGCGAAAGTAGCGCCACTGTTTACATCTGACCACGTATCCTTCCGCCATCAGCTGATCGACTACATAATGGTCCTGCGAGTAAGCGCGTCTAGGAGGTGCTGCCTCGTGCAGCAATTGATGAACTGCTAAGGTGCACGGCAGGCGGCGAAAGAGTTCTTGAAACGAAGTTTGGAGTGCGTTTGTACGGTCGTTCGTAAACGTAATGTAACTGGAAGGGCAGGAACGTGTAGAGGGGAGCAGCGGGAAGACGTGAGTGCAACACACATTACAGGTTGGTGTGCTACTGCGGCGAGTGTGCGGTGTCCCACTTCTCCGGAAACAAGGTGCAGGTTTTCGGAGAACTATATGGCGTATGCTTTGCAAATGAGCCAATAGGTAGCGTGCACAACAGATTTTTCGACGATAACGTCTTTGTAAAGTAGACTGGTGTTCTAGAACTGGCTGGGTACGAAAAGTATTTCAAATATATTTCGTAAAATTATTAGAGAAAATAATTTAACAATTTTATGCAATATTTCGGTATGCTTTTGGAATTAATATCAAGCACGTAAGAAAAGCGGGGTTGGAGAGGGCGGTATACGACGTGAAAAAGGTTTCGAGATTGTGTTACATTTCTATACTGGTTGTATTATTATGCATTTCATTTTGAACACCTATACATTACTATTTATCACGAAGTTTAGTTTTTAAAACTAAAAACTGCTGTTTTATGACCACGTCAAATAAAATGTATTAATAAATTTAGGAACTCTTTTGTTATCACGTATTTTCAGCTTGACTAATGTGCATTGGCAGTGCACGCAGAATAGCCAACGTAACATTAACTTTTGTTCACTGGTGCATCAGCTGATACAGGATTTTGTAAATGGCACGTTGTTTATTTTCAATACGTTAAGTTGCCACTCACTGACTGTCAGAATGTGGCCTTCTTATATGAAATGAACTATAGAACAGGAGCCTTCACTGTGAAACAAATGTAAGATTCCTGTTTGGGAGGGAATAAGTTTGGAATTAGTGACCTAAAAAATTAGAAGTGTGTAGATAAAGTAAGATAAAAATTTTTTTCAGGATGTATTTGTGCAGTTTCAGTGAAATTTATCTGCTGTATCTAACAAGGTGGTACACTGTCACATTTTTTTGCAGGAATGTTTCAAGAGTAGCTGGAAAAGTCACAAGGTGCTTCACAAATTAGCCAGTAAGTAAAGTTGTGTTTTCAGTTAATGGGTTTGTGTTTGTGGGCTGTAAGGGCTTATCTGAATTAACTGTGATTTTTTTGTGTAACTGTATGAATGGTTTTTTTAATTTGGACAAAGGCTTTACCTACGTGGCCCATCACAAAAATATTTTCCAATCATTTGAATAATGGGTTTAAAGTGCAAAATATTTAAATTTTTGAAATTTTTCTAAGGGTACTGGTGCAATGTGTTCGTTGAACAGTACTTCCGAGAGGGTGGATTTTTGTGTAAAGCCTATGAATTGTTTGTTATTTTTTAATGTGAGTTAAAGATTCAAAAGCAAAAGCCTTCATTTTAAACTATGGTAACATTCAATTTAAGCATATGGATGATTTTATTTTCATTGCTTAATATTTTATTATTTGTAACTATTAGTGATTGTGAGATTTCATTGACTCTGATTGCCAAGATGAATGATGTATACTCGTGGTGAAGTGGTCCAACAAATAATTTTATCCCAGTTCCTTGAATAAGTCATTATTTGTTAGCAGCACTGTCAAATCTAAGTCCATTGGAATCATGTATGGTTGGGCAGTTGTGTTGTATTGGCCATTATGTGTTAAGTAGGTATAATTTGCATTCTAGCTCAGCAGGTTAAACACTGTTGTTAGTTGATCTGTGCAGTGTTTAGAATGGCCCTTTCACAAATTGCAGTTTCTTCACAGTAATTAAATATCTCATACTTACACTTTTTAAAAAAATACTTGAATTTTTCTCATTTATTGAATATACCACAGATCACATAAAGGCAATGCTTTCCATTTAATTTTACTTCAATTTGTTGTTTTTTAAATTTTAAATGAGCTTTGTATCTTATTTTCATTTCTGAGTAGTAGTGTGGGAAAGATTTGGTTTTATTACGCTGTCTGATTACCAGTATACGTAGTTTCTAAATAGTTTTTGTAATTGTATGTATGGTTTTTATCATGTAAGTTTATAAACTGCAATATTTGGTTTTTTTGTATGTTGTGGCCATTATTGTTTATGTCTGACTTTATTTTTTTTTAAACAGAAGGTGAGGAGAAAAATGATAAGAACAGTTATGATCCTTGGCCATCATATAGGTTTACTGGTGAGTTGCCCTTTTTTTCTGATTTTTTTTTTTTTTTTTTTCTGTGTGCAAAAATTATTATTGTATAAAGTATTGAGTTTTAAGATGTGTCACAACAGTTTTAGAGAAGTTAAACACATTTTGTTGACATACTGAACAGTTCCTGAAACCAATGTTAGGTAAAAAAATTCAGTAACAGAAATGTATTTGGTAAAACAAAAAAATTGCTGTAAAAGTGAATGATTGTTCATGACTTTGTTCTGCTTCCAAAATTGGCTGTACATGTGTGGTCCTTGGTTACTATAAATTTGTGTGAGAAATACTTAACGGGGTTGCCTGGGTTGGTACTAGGCGTGTGTGTGTGTGTGGGTGCAGTCCCACTCATTGCCGGTCTTCTACACCCAGTCAGCTTATTCTAATCTATCAAAGCTAAGTTGATTAATGTGCAAACTAACATAGCATCGAGACTGCTTCGAAAGTTGCAAGAAGTTTCATTTGTGATGCTTGCATTCATCAGATACAAGAAGCAAAATAATGAAGAAACGTTGCGCAGCCACTGGGCCCAGGCCAAATTCAAAAGTAAATTGTATCTTTTTATAATAAACTAACTTTCTGGCCAGGGCTTCGTCCATGTGTACTACACCAAACAGCCTTTGTCTTCTGAGTATTTCTATTTGTAATGCTGCTGGAAAAAGTTCAAGTTATACATTAAATATTGTTTTAATAAATAATAGCTGAGGTTTGTAGGTAAACAAAATATAAACTGCAAACAGTTCTGTTTGCAAGAAACCAATTAAATGTTGCAACACAAAGATGGTTACTGTGCAGCTGGAATGAACATTATATCCCAATCAACTCTTGATTGAAAATATTGTATGAAAATAAAAACTGCAGTATAAAATGTGATTTAAACACATATATAGAAGCTGATAAGGAAAATAATATAGTGCAATGTATTTCACTGGCCGCAAAATCTACGGAAATAAGGTAGGCATATTTAATAATTGATATCACTAAGTTTTGCTAATTTTTCTGCGTCTATAAAGGAAATGAAACATTTTTTTCTCAGTAAGAGACAGGTTTCATTTCTATTCATACTGTTACAAGAATACCTGAGGGGCGTATCCAAGTTTGTGTGGGATGGAGGTCATAATGAAAATAAAATAACTAATTTCAATAATTATATTTATTCTTAATGCTACAAACAGTCAAACATCTGTTAGATACCAGTTTGAGCATTCTATTAACTCCTGTTATTCTTATTGAGCATAATATTTAATTACTATCTCCATTTCAATTAAAGTCTTTAACACAGTCTTAACTCTTGCTAAAGTCCCTTAAACTGCTCCAATTATTTCCACACATTTAATTAAAACTCTATATTTACATTGTCCCAAGTGTTTTTTCACTCACATATCCATTCCACAGTCCTGCAGATCAGTCCCACTCTTCGCTGCACACATGTTCACCGACGCACTCTTGTAGATCGCTGCAGTCTCGCAGCTCCGGAATTGTCCCCAACTGTCGCGTAAGGTTGCACGAGACGCCAATCTCTCTGCTCTTAATAACACTCTCTTCAGAGGCCCGCACATGGTATTTATACTTGAGGTAGGTGCCGTCTAGAATACTTTCTGCAATCCAAGTTGTTTTGGGAAAGGTAATGGTGATGACGACAACATTCCTGCGTGATAAATAAAGAAATATGAGCTTCTCAGGGTCAGTGAGGTGCAAGATACGATAAGTTTATCTGCGTGTGCGGCAGCATCCTTTATGATAGGCCGCACGCTTCATCTAAAGTTGCGAACTTGATCTCCAGCTTTCATTGCCTTCCCATGCGAAGGAAACGCCTGGCAGTGACATGCAACAATACTGTTTTTGTTTGACAAGATTTACAAAACATGTTGGGTTGAAGGTTACAGGCATGGAAACTATGTAAATATTACATCATCACAAACATATTCAAGCCCTTTTGACCTTCTTAGGCTTTTGAGATTAGAAAAAAACCTGAAATCAATTTTAAGGTATTTATATAGCCAACCTTTTAAAGCAAAGAGTATTACTATACCTTCTGGTTACAGAGTTTTTGAGGGTCTCTAAAACAAATTGTACACATTTTCACCTTCTAAGTAATTGAATTTAAAAAAAAACTTTGAAATTAAATTTTAGTCATTTATGTAGGTGACTTTTAGGGCAAAGGGAATAGCAATATTTTATTGATAATGTGATATTTAATCCTCAAACACATTTTACCACTTTTCACCCTCTTCTGGGTTTAATTTTAAATAATCCTTGAATTAGTTTCTAGATATTTGTAGAGGCTATGTTTTTAACCTAAGAGCAGAACTATATTTCATTGGTTTGAGCTATTAAGGAGTTCTTGAAAATATATTATACCCGTTATAATGATTTACGAATAGCATATCACACCTATATTAATATAATCAGTAAATATATAACTATAACTAACATAATAAGATCAAACCAATTCGAGATAAATAAATTAATTAAATTCACCATGATACAAAAGGTACAACAAAATATCTAAACAAGAGCATAACAATATCGCTTTGCGTTAAAGAGCTATTGAGGCCTCAAGAATGTGATTTACCCTCTTTCAACTTGTTAGAGATCGAAATTTGAAAAATCCTTTTTTTATTGGGTACGTGTATCCAAAGGGGAAGCTGTCCAAGCCACCCATTAATCATTCTTTTGCATTCAGCAGTTTGGGCTGTGCATTAATGAGTGAGTCAGTCAAGCCAGGGCAGTCGGGACACTTCATTTTATACATAGAGAAAAGTCTAATGTGTAATTTTTATGTAAACAGTGTATATTTATACTGTGAACATGTTTTATGGATGCCAGCAATAGCTATTGTTAACTTAACTTAAAAAATAGGTTATTAACATATGTCTACACCAATGTGAATGTCGTACTAGAATACTAAAATTGATAATCTAACATTCAACGATTTTTGTGTTTTACACATGGTTACCAACCTCATTAATTTAGTGTGTATTTAAAACACAATATCTGCAACACTTGTCCTGTTTTTCCTTCCCTAATATCGGGCAACCCTAGATCCTGACTTGTATCAGAGAATTGTGCATTTTGGCCAGATTTCATTGATATCTTTCTTGGCATTTTGAATTTAATTATATGTGGGGTTTTTGGGACCATTACATATTTGTAAATGCTCGTGAAAGTTAGTCATGCCAATCAATCACATTTACATCCCTTAAAGCACAAGAATTTTCATCTTAACGTACAGGGATGGGAGGGTTGTGTTCCTTAGTAAGACGAGCAAAAGGCAAAACCTGGTTGTCCCTCACCTTAATGTAGCCATGGTGGTTGATATGTCTTGTCGCCTCAAAGCACACATAATTAAAATAACCTCAGAACATCAGAGAAGCACCTCTAGCTTGAACCAAACATTGTATGTAATCCTCATTGCAGGCTTCTTGAGGTCTGCGATAAACACTGTGCCTGGTTTTATTCTCCTGGAATAGGGACCTTCTCAAAATGACCCTTTTTTGGAAACCATAAAACAATTTTCCAATAATGACCCTCTCAAAATAACAACCCTTTTCCCGAGAACTGTGAAAGGGTCTTTGAATCGAGAGTTGACTGTGTGTGCCTATATGCTCCGAATATTCACAGAAAGTAATTTCCAGTGCAATGTTCTTTCAGTAGTATGTTGTGCAAAATCTGCAGTGACTTAGTAGCAATTCTTGCCTGGAAGAAAAGTAAGTTTTATTCGCAAGCTGTAAAACATGTCAGTGGTCCCTATCCGTCAGTGTTGTGTTTTAGCCATAGTTTTAACAGTAATTTTAATTTTCCTGTAGACTGGGATTTTTGTTGCTGCTGGTAGACTCATTTTGGCTTGCCCGAGTGCAATCTTTTCTTTTGCCAATTATTAGCTGCTTTTTGCCCCATTTACCACACATCAGAAGAGACATTCACTACTCTACGCGTAGCTTTGCAATTTGTGAATTCTGTAGCACACCACATAGGTATAGTCCATTCGTCCTCGTGCAACGCCACCTTTTGGAGTCTGAAGTTAAAACCACCTTAAACCTATTAGGTACCGAATTTTCTGTCTGGAAAGTTTACTAATACTGCAAAATTTGAGTACTAAAATTTGTGCCAAACAGAAACTTTAAAAAATAGTGTAGGATTTTTTTTATAACATTGAATAGTAATAAAATGATCTAGTGTTCAAAAACTAGATCACATTAGTAATCACTCGTCTTCACGAAAGATTTTATTTCGGTTTGTATACACATTAGTAATCACTAGTCTTCACGAAAGATTTTATTTCGTTTTGTATATATTGTGATTCTAAAATCATGGGACAAACATTGAGGGGTGGTAGAGCTCACTAAAGCAAACAATTATTGTATAGGAATATATGGGCGGGAGTGACGCTTTGAGGCACAAACACAAAAATAACACATTGTTTATTTACAACGTCGTCACTAAATGCCTTTTTACAGCAATGTTAATAATAATTGCTCAAAATTGCTACCACCGACAGTAATGCAAGCTTGGTAGCGTCGGTGGAGTGATTGGCGAACAGATTCAAATACGCCGGGTATTTCACGCACGCCACCATTGTCAGCCAATCACGCCGTATGTAGAGGTCGCCAAGCATGCGTGACTGTTGGTGGATGCATTTCCAGCAACTGTTTTAACATTTTCTGTACGGAATCACTCGTTAAGTATGCTGCTAATAAACATTTTATGTTTCCGTTAATGTGTTATGTTTTTGTGTTTGTGCCTCAACGCGTCATTTCCGCCCATATATTACTATACAATACTTGTTTGTTTTAGTGAGCTCTACCACCCGTCAATGTTTGTCCCATGATTTTAGAATCATACTGTATAGTGAGAAAAGTCTCAAGCAATCTGACTTAGAATTGAAAAAAAAATTTGTAACTTCTATAATTATTTTTAAAAATCTGTAGTTTTCTGTAGTCCTCTGGAGTAAGTTTGAAGCATACATGCTTTACCTCTATTTACAGTATTTTAATGGTGGTATAATCACTCTGGAGTAATTATACCACAAGTTACGAGAGAGAGAGAGAGTAGTAACAGAATGCACTGGCATTTGTTTGAAATAGCGATGGCAGAACCATGTGGGTGAAACAACACCTTTTCAGCTGGTTGGGCTCAGGTTGCTTTAATGCACAACCAAGCAATGCGACAACATGACACAAAGTTCTTGTATTATTGTATTATAAGCATTAATAGTTATGATAAGACCCAATTTTAGAATCAATATTTGTGTACTATGAATTTGTTGACTGCATTCAACTTTAGGTGGATTGAGACATAAAACATTTTGTTGTGCCTCGTGCATGTGAACCATGAAAACTGATCCACATTTTGTAGTCATATTATGTTCTTGTTTGCAGGGAAGCTACGACCATATCCTCAGATGCCTCGGTGCACTGTACCACCCAACATCCCCCGGCCGGACTATGCTGATCACCCGCAAGGAGTCCCTGTGTCTGAGCAGTCTGCCCGCAGTAGTGCTCAGATTCGGGTTCTCACTGATGAGGAGATTGAAGGCATGCGAGTTGCTTGCAAGGTGTGTGTGTGTGTCTCGTTTCCCGTCACATACTTGGTCATTCCTGAGGGATATGTACCTTTGCAAGTGGTGATAGTTTTTGGAATTCAGTTGGACATTGATGGGCTTGTTTACTAAAATATTTTGCATCAGTTTTAGTTAATTGTGTGTAAAGTTTCTGTGATGTGATTATCATGCCCAACATATTCAGTTCATTACTATCTGTAGGAACAGCAAGAGGTGCATAGTAGGCAGTTCAGAGCTGTTTAGTTTCTTGTAGTAGTGCACTTATTAACGTACTGGAGTGCTGTGGAAAACTATTTTTGGCTAAGATTGCCATGAAGACTGCAAGCTTCACCTCACTCGGTTCTAGTGGTGTGTAGTAAAGAGTTAATCAGAATAGTCAAAACTAGATTGAGGAATAACCACATCTTTCCAAAATTCTACAAATTTATTAACATATTTTATTATTATCAAACAACTTTCCACGACACACATTATGCATTAGGCTTTCAGTAAATATATACCGTGTGATGCATCATTCTCACGTCCTGTGGTGCCCATTGTAACATATGTCAACTAAATTAGTAGTTTTTGTGAGCCGATATAGGCAGGTTAACGTCATACTTGCAGTGCCACATTATACAGTCAATGATAGTTTCTATTGTGTGTGATAGTTCATTCATTTTTATTCTGTGAGCCAACCTCGTATATGTTGCCAGGGAGTTTGTTGATTTTGGAAAGCAGCGATTTTTCNCATGTAACTCCTAGGGTGATTTTTCAAAGGTTCTTTTCAAAAGTATCGAAGATACCGTGAATGGATTATAGTTTCTATTGTGTGTGATAGTTCATTCATTTTTATTCTGTGAGCCAACTTCGTATATGTTGCCAGGGAGTTTGTTGATTTTGGAAAGCAGCGATTTTTCTCACTAAATGGAAATTAATTTTTATTTTAATGTTCATGGCTTATTGCAGTCTGATAAATTATAAAATTTTATTTAATATGTATAAATATTGTTTTCAACAGACATCTCTTGCCACTCGGTTGGTAAGTAGATGTAACATAAAACTAAAAACTAGGAATTCTTTTGTTCTTTGTGTCCAATTTCACCTCAGAGGTCTGAGAAAGTAATACTCTTGAATTAAATCTAGCTGGAGCTTAATTATTTATTGAAGTANAATTCTTTTGTTCTTTGTGTCCAATTTCACCTCAGAGGTCTGAGAAAGTAATACTCTTGAATTAAATCTAGCTGGAGTTTAATTATTTATTGAAGTACTATGTGACCATAAATACGAGTTGGGACAAAATTGTACTAGTATTCTGATTTTTATTTACATTTGGGAAATGCATATTAAAAAATTGCAATATCATTTGGATATATGAAGTATTGCTTATTTAAATTATTCAGACGGACATATAAATTCTGGTTCCCATACAAATGCTTTCAATGAATGCAATATACTTTTCACCCTGATNAACTTTTGGAAGTAGCACTCAGGTTAAAGATTTCACTGTGATAAATGGTACCGTATTTTATCGCTTATAAGTGGCACCTTTTAAANCCTGATTACTTTACAGTTTCCCAAGCAGCTTACTTTGCCATGTTTTACTATTAAATAAAACATTTAAAAAAGTTATTAAAATGTTAAAAATATTATTTCTTGGTTTTCTATTAACCATTTACTCAGTATATCTACATGTCAAGCATTTAATTTTTACTACACCCATGCAGGGCATAATAGCAAATACTTTAAAAATATTAAAAACCTGCAGTTGTTTCCTCGCACTTGAAAATTATACAAGTGTTTACAGTTAATTGGATCTAAACATTTTACAAAACCTTACAATTCTTTAAATTTTTCCAGTATACGTGAACTACTTGAAGTTATGGGGGGGGGTGCGCGCACGCTTGTGTGTGTGTGTGTGTGTGTGTGTGCACTTGTGTGTTTGTTTTTCTCCAACATACTACAGTAACAAAATTTGTATTAAAAAGATACCAACACCAATCTATGACCTTAGGGTATAAAGAGTACAAACAAGTACTTATATCTTATGATATGTTGCTGGTCACTGGGAATCATCTGAAAGCATTTGTGAAATTTGTCTTCTTGAATACAAGCCACTGCCATCTTCCTCCCGACCCCCTCGACACACTTGTAATTTGCACAGTTGCACACTCTAGGCTTTTACTTTGTTATGGTAGTGTTGCGATTGCTGCACAACCTGGGCACATTGCAGTTTCGCAGTTAACAATTCCGAGACTGATTGTCAGTTCTAATGGTAATTGTGCATAGGGTTAAGTAAACATGTGCGAGACTAGAGGACTTGTAAGGTGAAACGATCAAATCAATTGGGCCAGCCCAATTCAATATCTATTTACACAGGGAATGCACTATGCGTGTTCATCCCAGCATAAAAATTAATTTACATAACGTGATGAAATTTTTTGTGCACAACGTAAAAATGAGACCTCGGTGTCAAGGTGTTAATGCAGTAGTAGCACTGGAGAGAATACAGATTGTGTGTTCAACGATTATGACTTGGATTTACATGTTTTGCCCGGATCGAGACACACTCTNCTGGAGAGAATACAGATTGTGTGTTCAACGATTATGACTTGGATTTACATGTTTTGCCCGGATCGAGACACACTCTTGCGCATACAAAACGTTAGCCATCTTCCGTGACACTGTCTATCTAATGTTTACATTCAGGTTGTTACAAGTAGGCCGCTAGGCTACCAAAAATATGTAAAGGGCAGAAATTAAAATACTCACAGTTTAGTACTTGTCGACAGGCACGTACACAAACAAAGAAGGGCGGAATGTCACCATCGCGTAACCGGGTGAAAAATGTGTCTTTCTTCTTTGTGTGTGTGCCTGTCGACAAGTACTGGACTGTGAGTACTTGAATCTCTGTCCTTTTACATATTTTTAACTTTTACATTCCCATATTTCAAAGTGATGCGATTCATTGCAAAACACAAATGAAAGTTAGGCCTAACCTCTCAAAATGCAGAATGTTGGTTACTGAACAATGTGTGTAACAAGTGGATCATTTTACCTTCAGTTTATTGCAGTGTATATTACAGAGTTAAATGGTTGTGATGCGGAATGTTGATTTCTAGAGCTGGCTGAATGGTTTGACAACACACTGCATGCCCCAGAAAATAAAGAATCTTTTGTCTCTTTTTGATTTTTGGAATTGTGGTTTGTACTAATGTATGGAGATGGGGACTAGATTTTGTAGTGTTATTTTAAGAAAATTTTCATTGAAAAAAGAAAAAACAAATTTCTGTTTTTTCAAAAGTATTATATATGACTTGTAAAATAAAATTTAATTGCTAAAATGATGCATTATTATAGCTAAGTGTTTACTTTTAACACATTCTATTGCTAAAAATTGTGGCTTTTGTTTTTGTCATAAAATATTGTGTGTGCANCTAAGTGTTTACTTTTAACACATTCTATTGCTAAAAATTGTGGCTTTTGTTTTTGTCATAAAATATTGTGTGTGCACTAGTAGAATTGTAGTTTTCATTAAATACTTTACACTGTTAACAATAATAGATTATCATTACATGCATATTGGCATAAAATATTTTTATGTCTATGCAACTACATGAACAAGCGTAAGTCTTTTATTTGAGAAGATACACTTAGCATTACCGCAAATAAAAATCCACATTTCAGGGAGTTTTTTTTAACATAAATGTTGAAATTGCCACTCTTACAAGAGTGGTATGAATATGATTTTTAAAAAACACATTTTAACAGTCCGTCGGGGATACAAAACATTTTTTTTTGTCTGCTTTTTTTNTTTTAACAGTCCGTCGGGGATACAAAACATTTTTTTTTGTCTGCTTTTTTTGGTTTTGTTTGGTCATAGCTATAGAGTGTCTAATATTTACTGCTTTTATTCACTCAACAAAATATAAGCAAGTGAAAATGAAAAATTTTTCTCTTCCCAATTTTTAGTATGTTATCAAAACCATGGAATTGAAAATTTATATTATTTTTTCACCACTTGACTTATTGATGATGAGTACAAATTGTTNACTTGACTTATTGATGATGAGTACAAATTGTTATTCGTAGCTTCACAGATAAAATTGTGATTTTTACCTGAATTTCATTTTATTTCATTTTTAAACATTCATTTTAGTGTTAGACACTGTATTAACTTGCATTTCGAAGTTATTTTGGTTTTATTGTTAATTGCTATATAATTTTGTCTCTTTTGGTAGATAGAAATTTGTTGACCAGTTTTTAAAGAATAGCTCTCCCAACATTGCTCCAGTTATAACAGGCCTATGAGACTAATGTCACATAAAGTAGCATATATCAAACACCAGCCCAACTGAACATGCAGCCTTCAAAAGGAAAATGCTTTAATTTCTACCTTTTCGTTATGAAAGTAATAGTCCTAAAATTATGAGTTCTCGACTAAAGAGGGAACATACCATTGGATGCCTCTACTGTCTGGTGGCAGACAGAAAAAGAAATTGAAATTTGTAGGGTGGCCTTGTGCATCCATGTAAGGACTTCCTAGCATAATTAATGGTTATAGGTATATGGTAGGCATGTGTAAACATTGNGGCCTTGTGCATCCATGTAAGGACTTCCTAGCATAATTAATGGTTATAGGTATATGGTAGGCATGTGTAAACATTGATGCAACATTCTGGTAAACATATGATTTCTTCAATAATTTTGTACAGTGAAATAAACAACATAATTTAACAATGATCTGTACTGTACTGGAGCACATAGGAGGGTAAGGAATATATTTTCCTGACTCAGTGCTAGATTGTGCTGACAGCTACAGAAATTCACACTTTCCTCTAAACTGTAACTACAACAGTCTTGTAGCCTTAAAATTTAAATATNACAGTCTTGCAGCCTTAAAATTTAAATATCTTGCCGTGATAATCTTGTGAACACATTCAAAACTAAAGCTATTTCTTTTATTCAGCTAGGACGTGAGGTCCTGGATGAGGCTGCCAAAGTGATAGACATCGGAGTTACGACAGACGAAATAGACCGTGTCGTGCATGAAGCCTGTATTGACCGTGAATGTTACCCTTCTCCTTTGAATTACTATGAATTCCCACGATCTTGTTGCACTGCTGTCAATGAGGTCATCTGTCATGGTATTCCTGATACTAGACCCCTCAAAGATGGGGACATATGTAATGGTGAGTGAAATTTATTTTTCTGTATCCCTTAGATTAATTACTGTACCATGTTTTCCTGCATTAGTATCACGTTTTATTTTTAAATAGATGTGAATATGCACATTAATTTTTTCAGTTGCATATGTAACACTAACTCATACACTGCAGTTTGGCTGTCAGTAAGTCTACACATTTACAAAGTTATCAGTGTAGTAAACAGTACTATTTATTGTAGTCCTTGAGATAAGCTTAATTTTTTGTCACAAGTGGTTTAAAAAATGAAGATATCAACCTGCAAATAAAAAGCAATAATTTGAAATTACTATAACATAAAAATTTCTTATAATTTCCACGTACTCTGTATTTCATGCCATAATAAAGTAATAGTGGTGATATCAAGTGACTTTAAACATGTTTGTACCTACTTAATTGCATGTTCAGTAGTTTTAAGATCGGTTTAGCCAAATCCGTATAGTTAATAAGAACTTGGTATTTATATTCAGAATAAAAACATTTTAATTTCTTTTTAACTGGACGTACCATCAGCAAAATACAGCTCAATCTTTTCTTTAAAAAAAAAAAAGTACTTCTAGAACTTCTAATCAAGCTAAAAAACAAACGGTAGGAAAACAAAACATATTTTCAATGAGTTGCTTTCAGTGCCCACAACTTCTGATAAACTTGTCGCCGTACTCAGACCATGGGTGCGGAATATTGCAAACACTAGCACTGCAAACCAAGTGCCAATACACCGAGTTTTCTAAGTATGCCACCAATTCAATAGCGAAAAAGCACAAACTGTTTGTCATATGGTTACCACAACGAGAGGTGTGAGGTTCTAACCTGGTTAAAGGTGGTATCAAGTATGTCATAAAGAACTCTGATTGAATATGAACCAAATTTGAATCAAGTATGTGATTCATGCTTGGTTCAAATCAAATGCGTGTTGTCAGAATAAGATATACAGTATTTTGATATATAAGAGATACGGTACTTATCTCAGGTTATTCTATTGCAGTTTATTTAAATGGTCAAGCTTAATTTTGTAAATACAATACGCAAACGTCAATGACTTATAATTTTTTATCTCTTGGCTCGAATTTCTTTCAAACCAATTAATCAAACTGACCAGAAAAATTTAGGACTTGGAGGAAGCTCTGGATACTATCCAGCTTCTGTAAGGTGTCATTCCCTCAACCAGTTGTCATCTCAACAATAAATTCAGCCTGTAAGTCAGTCAAGGCAGGGCTCCAAGAAGTTGACAGTATCGGTTCTTTAATTAACTATGTATTTGATTTGTTTCTCATTGTAATTATATCTTATGTGACCTTGATGTCTCTTTATGCTGTTTAATGGAAGCCAGTGAATATAAATTTTAATTTTTGCTACTAACGTTTACAGTTTCTTCTGCCCCAGAGGTCTTGAGTATTTATTGTAGAAGTCTTCACGCTAAGCTGATTGAGTAGTGGNTTTTACAGTTTCTTCTGCCCCAGAGGTCTTGAGTATTTATTGTAGAAGTCTTCACGCTAAGCTGATTGAGTAGTGGGTGTAACAAACTCATTTCACAATTTTATTGTACCAAGTCGTGGAACATAAAAGTCTTTATTTATACTAGTAAGAAGAGTACAAAATCCATACACTTCTCTAGAGATGAGATCTGCTCCACGAGTCTCTTCAAAGCACTCTGTGACCAATGAACACCAAAGTAACTAAACTTACAACTGGTGCTATAGGTTACCAATGGCAGCACCACACTGGTAAGACACAAATTTATTTTGTATTTCCAAAAAACAGTAACAGGAAATGAAAAACCATTAAATTTGCCTCTTTTGTTATTGAGGTTGAAACCCAACCTATCTTATTGTTGCTCTTCTCTGTCCATTCTGACAACTACGTAACGGCTCTGTTCTCACCCTGTATCCCAGTGAGGGAATTAATTCTGCACTGACTGTAGTGTTTCTTTCACCATGTCTGTCCATGACATACACAGGGAAGTAAAGAAAGGTTGTGAGTAAAATTGTGTGACCAGGCTGCCCAAGAATTCCAGTTCTGTGTATCGACACTCTCAAAGCCCAATGATGCCTTCCAACTCAATCGTGTACACCACATGACTTGGTTGGAAGTACCTATTGTGGAGGGTGTTTTATTGCATAACCCTTCTTCCAAACCCATCTGACATACTTGTTGCAGGAGGATGTTGGGACACCGCTTAACCCTACTTGGTAGCTGAGTATACATCACCACTACTGNTGACATACTTGTTGCAGGAGGATGTTGGGACACCGCTTAACCCTACTTGGTAGCTGAGTATACATCACCACTACTGTACTACCACCACATTACATTCATACCACCATTACTAACACCAATGAAAAAAAGTCATGGCTTTACTGTGCTAGTAGATTTTTATTATTACTGCATATACTGTATATATATATATCTCTGTGTGTGTGTGCACACGCGTGTGCATGTGAGAGAATTACAGAATCTCTCATCTATGAGTTTTTATTTACTTTAGAAGCAAAACTAAAAAATGAACTTGTTGGCATTTTTTGCAATCTCTGTGCAAATTGTACAGGACTATTGCTTTTAAGGTTTAATGTGTTTTTTGGGAAGAAATAGCTCATTATGAACACAATTGTGTGTTGTAAATATGTACATAACCTTTTTAATTTGCTTTTTAGATATGTATTTAAGTATCGTAGTGTTAGATCAAAATCCATTTTTCAGTCAAGTATATTTCTTTTAATACATCTTTAGTCATCCCGTTTATTATTATTATTATTAGTAATATATTGCCTTAATCTATAAGATGTGCCAGCTATTGCGTTTGGTTTATGGTGTTCAGCATATTGGTTATANTAGTAATATATTGCCTTAATCTATAAGATGTGCCAGCTATTGCGTTTGGTTTATGGTGTTCAGCATATTGGTTATATTAACTGAATTGGGGCTTACAACTAAACTGCTGTGTCTAGTGGACGTGACTGTGTATCACAGAGGGTTCCACGGTGACTTGAATGAGACATTTCTACTTGGCACTACCAAGGAAGATGCCAACAAGCTTGTACGTGTTGCATGGGAGTGCCTTAATAGATCCATTGATATTGGTGAGTAGTCAGTAACTATATGGAAGAGTTTAAATGTAAAGCATTTCTTATCTTTTAAATGAATTACAGCTAAATTTCTATCATTTACCACTAAGGTCATTGGGAAACAATGGTGTTAGTTGGTAAGGCATGGTGTAGCCACAGTTTTTATTAAATATTTCTTTGGCAGTGTACAAAATTATGTACAGTTTAGAAAAATTTGACATTTTATCTGTAGGAGTTTTATTGGACTTGTGTGCATGTGGAACCAGTTAATTTAATATTAGTGCTGACGACAAGATAATCAAAAGTAGCATTTATAATTTGGTGTATTATTTAGCGTATTGTTTAACACAGCTATACTGTGCATTTTATTTTGCCCATTATCCTGTGTTTATAATTTGTTGTGCACATTTCATTTTAACAAAATTTTATTCTTTAAAGCACAGTTTTCTCCATTTAAAAACTTCAGTAAACCAATACACAAAATTGTTACACAGTGATGCAAACTCTGCTAGTGTCAATTTTAAATCTTAAGAAAGATGTGGAGCTGTTTCCAGCTACAAGTCGATTTCTCTTACCAACTGTGTCTGCAAGATCATTTGGTTTTTTCTTGGATACTTTGCAACCATTTTAGTTGTGCAATGCTGTTTTCTTTAGACTACTTGTCAGCTTGTAGGCTACTATGCAGAAAGCTTCTCTGCCTTGACACCTTGCTGTTTTGACATACAGAATGTCTTTAATACTACATGGCATTGAGGCAGTTTGCAGCAGCTGCATATTTGGCAGTGGGAGGGGTGATTTAATATAAATCACCCAAATCACTACCCTTGTAAAAATTTAAACTAATAAATTTCAAACCCTAAAAAATCTATAAATTGCTTGTCAAAGTGCATTTTTCTCCTCGTGAAGACTGCTTAAACATGTCCTGCGTAAAATAAAATTATGATATATGAAATATTAGAGTAAATCAATTAAATTTTACTAATAAAATGATACCCCAAAAGCGTAAACTTTATACCCCCTTGTCACCAAAAATGTTTATTAGTATCGAGCTGTGCGTTTCACAGAATGCAATTTCAATTTTCAAGTACTTCTTGCAGGAAAAATAAAGAGGATTTCTTACTAAAGTATGAACTTAATCTTTTGAATAAACTTCATACAGTTTTATTTGTTTAGGGTAAGTGGTGTGATTTTTTTTATTTATTTTTTTTAAACTTTACTGATGAGTAAGCAGTGTGTATTATTTGCAACCAACTTGTTACTTTATGTTTGCAGTATATAATATGTCCTTTTTTTTATTTTAAATAGTACTATTTTAACTACGCTTTTTNCTTGTTACTTTATGTTTGCAGTATATAATATGTCCTTTTTTTTATTTTAAATAGTACTATTTTAACTACGCTTTTTTAAAAAACATATCTTTGTAATTGCATAGTAATTATTTTTGTTTACTGAAATGACTAATAGTGCCATAATTTCATGAAGCACATGTTGTAAAGGTTAAAAAAAAAAAAAAGACTTCCAATATAAAAGTATGTACATTACTATGTATAAAAGATTAGGCTTTATTCTTGTACGTTATAGCTATTTGGAAACTNCTTGTTACTTTATGTTTGCAGTATATAATATGTCCTTTTTTTTATTTTAAATAGTACTATTTTAACTACGCTTTTTAAAAAACATATCTTTGTAATTGCATAGTAATTATTTTTGTTTACTGAAATGACTAATAGTGCCATAATTTCATGAAGCACATGTTGTAAAGGTTAAAAAAAAAAAAGACTTGCAATATAAAAGTATGTACATTACTATGTATAAAAGATTAGGCTTTATTCTTGTACGTTATAGCTATTTGGAAACTANCAATATAAAAGTATGTACATTACTATGTATAAAAGATTAGGCTTTATTCTTGTACGTTATAGCTATTTGGAAACTAAAGCATTAGTCACTCCGTCTCATTTTATCATCAAATTGCTTCAAGTAAAATTTGTCAAAGAAGTTTATCTGTGGATATCTTGCTTATGTACAGCTTTTATATAAACATGTTGGTTGTTCACGATAAAGTGAGCACTCTTGAAATCTACCTTTGAAAAATATCACTGCCTGTAACTGCATATATTTTATTTTTAACATAAGCAGGGGCCGCAATGGTGTAGTGGTTGTACTACTCGCCTCCCATCTGGGCGAACTGGATTCGATTCCTGGCGAGGTCACTCCCAGATTTTTTCATGCGAGAATCATGCCTGATGATGCTGCTGGTCAGCTGGTTTTCTCTGGGATCTCGTGCTTCCCCTGCCCTTCTTGTGTTCCAGCGCTGCTCCATACTCACCTCACCTGGTTTTACCTTCATCGCCTCTCAAAACTCAATGTTAACAGCTGCCTAAATCTCTCCGCTCCTCTTAACATAGGCAATGATGGCAATACACTAGTAGTAGTTTCATTTTATAACGTCTTATTAATTGTAAAATTAAAAATAAACGAAAAGGACAGAAATTTGGCCAGCAAAACATTGAGATTGCGCAACCGCGTGAAAAATGTCGCCCTTCTTTGAGTGTGTGCCTGCTTACAAGTACTAGACTGCAAGTATTTGAATTTATGTCTTTTATATATTTTTGGTAGCCTCGACCTACTTGTAAACTTAGTTGTAAAGTTTAAAATTGCTATCACCTGCTTTTCAGTTTGTTTTTGTTGTATGCAAACAAGAATAAAATTNACTTAGTTGTAAAGTTTAAAATTGCTATCACCTGCTTTTCAGTTTGTTTTTGTTGTATGCAAACAAGAATAAAATTCGGTGTGATTGTAACACATTTGTTCCTAACTCTTTCACATGATCACCTGGCTGTTGCAACTTCCAAGTTGGCTGGTTCATTGTTTTGTTTTGGTTTTTTTTTTTTTTTTACCTGTCAGCTTGTGTGTCAACAAAACAGCACTTTTATATCATTATATCAACGTGATTTTAAATCTCATTTTATATTTATAAAAGGACAGAAGCACAAGTACTAGAATAAGAGTACTNTTTATATCAACGTGATTTTAAATCTCATTTTATATTTATAAAAGGACAGAAGCACAAGTACTAGAATAAGAGTACTTGTTGCCTTCACTTAAATCTCACTTTGTAACTCCTGAAATAAAGTGTAGTCGGAACTCTAAATTACGACCATTCACGGTTCTCAGGAAAATTGCCGGTACTTGGGAAGAGTTGTATGATTTTGGAGCNGGAACTCTAAATTACGACCATTCACGGTTCTCAGGAAAATTGCCGGTACTTGGGAAGAGTTGTATGATTTTGGAGCGATTCTGACCCATTGCTGTCCCCTATACCCAGAAATTGAATTTAAATTTTTACCTAAGCTGTTTTTTTACAGTTTTAGCAGCAAAATTACATGCCGTATTTGTTAAATACATGCAAATGGTTGCAGTGAATTGACTGGTAAGGCCTATACACTTGCAAGANGGAACTCTAAATTACGACCATTCACGGTTCTCAGGAAAATTGCCGGTACTTGGGAAGAGTTGTATGATTTTGGAGCAGTTCTGACCCATTGCTGTCCCCTATACCCAGAAATTGAATTTAAATTTTTACCTAAGCTGTTTTTTCACAGTTTTAGCAGCAATATTACATGCCGTATTTGTTAAATACATGCAAATGGTTGCAGTGAATTGACTGGTAAGGCCTATACACTTGCAAGATCACATTATAAAAAGTTGACAAAATGCACAAGTACTCACAGTGCGGTACTTGTAGATAGACACACTCCAACAAAAGTCAAACACATTTTCCACGTGGATGCGCGGTCGCGCAATGTTTCGCTGGTTAGGCCAGCTTCATCAGGTACTACCTTGGGCCGATTTTTGGCATCATTTTTGTACTAATTTTGACTGTTATGTGGTCATATTTGCTTTTCTGAGGAATAATTTTAGTCGGAACATACCTACATTTTTAAAAAATGATGAATGAATAGTGTCTTATTTTCTAGCAAACTGTAAACAGAAAGTCTAGTCGGGCGCAGCTTCTTGGACTGATTCGCGGCCTTGTTTTTATGCTAATTTTGACAGTAATGTGTGTTCATGTCTGTCTATCAGATGTAGGGAAATAATTCCAATTTCCCTTACCCCTCTTGCTGTGCTGTGGCAATTTTTTAGCTTCCGATTTTTATCTATGAAAGATTTGGCTATCCAAGCTAGGAATAGTGATTTCTTAGTATCAAATTGTTAGGAAAAGAGCTTTAAAAAAAATTTATGTACATCATTTTATTTGTAATATCGCACAATGTTTCCGCCATGCCTTTTTTCCTTATAGCCTTGATGTAAGGAAAAAACTATCTGGATGTGTACTTTTAATTAATCTACTTTTTTGCAACCATGTCAAAGAAAGACAGTCTTTATTCTTCCTTTCAGCATTTCAGTCCAGTGTTTGTGTTATTCCGCCTCACGATGAGCGGTCTCTGAGATGGGCAACTCTGGAGCGTAACTTGTATAACGGCAAGTCGGACAAGGCGTGCATGGGTAAACATAGGTGACCTTGATAGAAGGAGCAGACAGTTATGTGTTGTTGATAAATTTAAATGTTTGCATATTTTCTGAGTGAAGTGTCAGTGTTATTGCTTTCTGCTTTATTTCAGCGCAGTTTCTTGTCCTAGAAATTATTGAAATTTCACATATGCCGACCTGGAAAATGTGCTGCTTCATGCAATCAGTCTGTATAAATTTTAAACCTAGAATAAACTTGGAGAAACTTTTGGATGAGTGTGTTGTGTTATATTTGCGATGTTTGTTGCAATTCTGAAAGCTTTAACAAATGTGTGTGTTATTTAGTATTTACGCTGTTCCCAATTTGCGAGTTAATACCTGGACACACATTTCACTAGTTTTGAAACAGTAATGCTACGAAAATGTTTTACGCTGCATGTGAAATGTTTCCTTAGTGTTAGGGATATGTTAAAACAGTTTTATAACATCTGTCAGAATGGTTTAATTTGTACAAACCAATACCGTATATAAAATGGCAATACTAACTTCCATGATTAACCTTCCAGGTAAATAATTTGGGGACAAATTATATTCTGCATTAAATGTGCAAATGTAATTTCATGAAATACATTGTCATCGCCTAGGTATTGTGTTGTTAGTGTTCTGGTGAAGTTAAGTTCATGTCAGTGTAGGTATTTACATATCATAAGTGATTTTTTTTTTTAAACAAAGCAGAGGCCTCTGCAAACGTTAGTGTTATGTGCTTTAAAAACAGTGTGCCTGGACAAATTTTTACAAAATGTGCATCAGATGATAAATATTACTGTGGAAGTATGCTGTAAAAATTTTGTTTAATTCTATTCAGCCGTTAAGTTTCACGACTGTTGTTTTTATTACTCATAATGTGTTAGCACTGCCCGCTATTTGCTTGTGTGTAATTTTGTATTATAATATTGATTTGTGAGGTGCGATTTGTGCTATATAATTCTACTCATAAATGGGGTTAAACATGATTCTTAGGTCATTTAATAAATGTTAAGGCATACTGTCATCTATATGAAGGAGGAAATCAACAGTACTGTAAGCGCCACAAGTGCTGGCGTCTCACCTCCCTAGATGCCTGCTCTTGGGACCGCTGGCACGGCCTGGCTGGCAGCAGCCGACATTAGTGACGGCCCAGGTGTACAAACTGTTACAAAAATATCTGCATGCATCTGCAGATGCACAACTGGTTATACGGAGAATAATGTTTTTAGCACTGCATCAAGCTGCGGCAGGCTGCATGCACAGCTACTTCTACCCCCACCGACAGCACCCAGCTCTCTGTAAATTCACCTGCCAACAGTCGTGGCGCTGACAGTATCAGCTGTTCACAGTTTTTAAAGGAGAATATTCATGAAGTCTTGAGGGTTTGTAACGGGAAAAATAATCAGGGTCAACTTGTCTGCTATTCTGTTGACAGCCTAAATCAAACCTATTTTCTCATGACCTCAGAATGGCTGGCCATAGTTGAAGGCATAAATAAA
Organism: Clitarchus hookeri; assembly: GCA_002778355.1. NCBI lineage: Eukaryota > Metazoa > Arthropoda > Insecta > Phasmatodea > Phasmatidae > Clitarchus > Clitarchus hookeri. The sequence continues at coordinate 337,488 of NQII01000242.1, read as the reverse complement.
CATATGTATAAATAGAAAAAAATCTCGGAACATTTGTCAATATTTACAAACCAATTTTATTTACTGAAATTAACGTGTGTGTGTGTGTGTGTTTATAGTGCTGATTGAAATATTTATTATTTTTCTTGTTTATTTAATGAGTATGGAGTATAAATATCAACTAGCTTTTTTAAACACCAGCTGAAAGTCACATGCCAATGTTTATTTTGATAGATATGCTGGAAGATACACAACCAACATACTGAAAGTAGAAACTTGGCAGGGTTTTCAAAATTGCTCATTTTACCATGAACATCATGTACTTTTCTTTTAAAGTGTTCTTTCTTCCTGGAAGCTTAAATTTGCAGCATCAGGGACTACTGTTGTACAATTATAGTCATTAATTTTTTTCATGCCAGGATTTGAAATATTGTTAAGTGTTAATATGTAATCATTATATTCCAGTTTTTTCTTGTAGATATCTGTTTTGTGTGTGTTTCTGATTAGTGCTGGCCATGAGCATGTTGTGGATTGTTTGCAGTGCGACCAGGAGAGAAATACCGTGAAATTGGGAATGTGATACAGAAGCACGCCCAGGCCCATGGCTTTTCTGTGGTGCGCAGTTACTGCGGCCATGGCATACATAGATTGTTCCACACGGCACCTAGCGTACCACATTATGCTAGTACGTCCCATTTCTTTGAGCTCATTTTGTATGGTACTTCTTGTAAGGTATTTTTTGACATCAAGCTAAGCTTGCACATTTCTAAATTTTAAGGGAATTTTGTGGTTTTAGAAAATTTTACAATGTGACTTGCAGTTTAGTGGTGTAGATTGCACAGTTAAGTGCATAATAAGGATGTTGGGGATGTCCAATTCAATTCCACAATTCTTAAGGTATCATAGAATTGAGAATCAGAAGATTAGGAATCAAGGTACAGTAGAAAGTCGATTATCCAAACTAAAAGAACTAAACCTACTTCGGGTAATCAAAAATCCGGGTAATGGAAATATGTTGCAAATGAAGATAACAGAATTTGTAAAAACTCTTTTCACACAACGTAAAATTTATTACACATGCATAGAACATGACAAAAACAGAAACTGTACGTAAAATAAACTAAAAAATTAAATCAGTTAACAAGTAACTACCCCCCTCCTGGACGTGTTTGCTGTGAACAACAGGTGAAAGGACACGTCACAAAAGTTGACACAAATGCTTGTCTCTCTTCCTCGGGTAAGGGAAACACTGTGATGAAAGAAACTTTCGTATTTTTTCTATTCTCTTTATTTTTAAAACTAGTCCCAATAACATACGTTCGGATAATTGACTTTATACTGTATTACCAATTACAAGTACCTAACCAGGGGCCACGGTGGCTGAGAGATTAGACTCCTGTTCGCCTCTCGCCAAGGCAAACTGGGTTCAATCCCCAGCCAGGTCACTCCCGGATTTTCCCAAGTGGGAATCATGCTGGATGATGCCGCTGGTCTGCAGGTTTTCTCTGGGTCTCCTGTTACCCCTGTCGTTACATGCCAGCGTTGCTCTGTTGTCACCTCACTTCACCCTCATCTGCTTTCAAGACGTTAAGCGCTGCCCAAATCTCTCTCAACTCAACTCTCAAGTGCCTAACCCAATGCCAATGAAATTATTTATTACTGTATTCATATGTGTAATTTGACGAGTGATTCTCTTTGATAAGTAAATATAAACACGACTTCGCCACATCTGCACACGTAATCATGTAACCCAGGTGGGGTGTGAATCTCAAACCACTTGCATCAAGAGTCTTCCATCACTCCCCTAGTTGCGGGGGCACTCATGGACAAAGGCAGCCAAGTTGGTTCGCCTTATTATCAGACGTCACGCCAACCACTCTCGTGTGATAGAAGCTAGCTTAGCGCACCAGTTAAGCACCTATGCTCACGCCGCCAATGCAACCCCACATGATGGAAACTCCTGCTTTCGCCACGGACCGGGAGATGGCACCAGAGAGCGCAGCTCCACCCACGGGAGGAAGAGCTCACCCTGCCACCACCGCACCTCAGAGAGCCCGCTGACAGGTGGAATATATGTCCGTGCACNCACGGGAGGAAGAGCTCACCCTGCCACCACCGCACCTCAGAGAGCCCGCTGACAGGTGGAATATATGTCCGTGCACAGCAGTTCATTCTCAGCAGCTCGCTCCACCACTTCCAGTGCTGGAGCTCTCTACTAACACCGACATCTTTGTGNCACAGCAGTTCATTCTCAGCAGCTCGCTCCACCACTTCCAGTGCTGGAGCTCTCTACTAACACCGACATCTTTGTGACCTATCAGACAGTCTTCAAGATTTTCACCAGAACCCTCCAAAGAAGTCAACATCCCTTTTCTACACCCACTACCTTTCTGGTAGTGGTACTCGAGTCCCTTCTGGACTACAAGCATCGGGTTTGTTAGGGTTAGCCAATATAATAGCTACCTAGCTGCATCTGCTTTGTTAGTTCAGACCCAGGTACCCTTCACCTGGTTTGCATAGGTTTCCGTTACAGTTCTTGATAAAGTAAGAGTTGATACAGGTCACCGTGTTATTCCTCTGGGTGTAAGCATGTCTTCTATTAACTTCCGTGTACTCATTGCGAAGGGTGACTGTAACTCCAACTTCTGTAGACTTCAGCCCACCAGGGAAGAGCAGGAGACCGCAGCATTCCCAACATATTTTCCGAACCTAGTGTAGGACATGAGGGCTCACTTAACCGTTTGCACATACGTCAAAACAATACACATTAGGTCACAACCACAAGGCGGTTAGTCAGTCCAGTCCATTTACTCATTCACCGTACTGAACTGTTGCCGGAAAGAGTGAGAGACTGGATCTGTGGATCTGGCCCCTTTGGTCCACACCCACGTTGTTGTCGGACTCTCAGGGTAAACCCAACGCTCTAACCACCTGTCACCGGTTAGAGTACTCTGGTTGGCTCGACCTAGGCTTGACTCAACACTTTGTTAGGGTACTTCATTGCCTGCTCCTCTATTGCATGGCCGGCCGTAGAACCTACCTACATGCCTTAAATCGGTAGGAGTAGTACCAGGTTGCGTATTAGAAAGACAGCTACCAACTCCAAGCTTAACTTGGGCTGTAACCCAGCCCCAACTGCACTTCGCGGCATAACCCTCTGGGAACGAGCTCAAACCGCCTGACAGTTGGAGAGGCTTCACCTCCCAGCTCCCTCCCCCTCATATATTTTTTCTTCCTAGTAGAGGTTCAAATTTAGGGCTCGTCTTGCATTTGGGTAAATGCGGTAGTAAGCACCAACATGATGACAGTGCATGAAACATTTGTGCTCCAAACCGTGTGCAGTTGATGTACAAGGCTGACCAGAAGTAAAGTGACACAATAGGTACANATGAAACATTTGTGCTCCAAACCGTGTGCAGTTGATGTACAAGGCTGACCAGAAGTAAAGTGACACAATAGGTACACTGATGCCCCTACAGGAAAGGACATTGTACAGTTAATGAAATTTGAATTTTGTTAACATTACATACCGGTGTTGTTCTCATACTCTACTTTTGAACTTTTTTAATTTTGTAATAAATATGTTTCCAATACTTAACAAAATATAGTACTTGTATTAGTAGTTACTTAACTAATGTTTTTNAATTTTGTAATAAATATGTTTCCAATACTTAACAAAATATAGTACTTGTATTAGTAGTTACTTAACTAATGTTTTTTTTATGATTACATTTTTTATTTCCTTCTCCAAACGATATGTACTTTCAGTCATGCCACTATAAGCCAGAGTTAGTTCCACAACACTAGCATAGCAGTACTTCGTTCAACAGCAGACTTTGACATGTGAATCTCGCACCCAATTTAGGACATTTACAGCTATGCTAAAGGTTATATGATCTGCCAGCTATAGTGCAATCATAACACAGAAAACATTTGCCTTACCACCAACACCCTTAATCAGAGAATAAATATTTCAACATACGTAGTTTAATAGCTGATGTTTCCATTCTTCTGACTATCACTGATGGACACTGGCAGTCTACCCCTTGTGTGACTGTAGTCAATCTAGCTTCCCTGTGGGAAGCTAGATTGATCACTCAGAGCACTGACTTTTTATTTATTATCTGTATTACTGCCAGGCATTACAAAACTATGATTATACTGAATACTAAAGAGCAGAAATATTAACTGTTAATTGGTACTATTCCATTGCTATTAATGAACATTGTTTAACCATGTGTGATCTATGCTGGTCAGTGTTGTTGGAATGGGGCTGATTGCTAAAGCTTACAGACAATTTTTTTTGCAATTTAATTATTGATGGGTTACCACTTATAATTCTGCTCATTATCTGCCTAACGTTGATACTTTTTCAGTTGTTGATGCTGTTTTGTGTGTGTTCACTCATTTAAAAAATGCAATTTAAAAATTCAGGTTTATAGTTATTTAGATTTTTATTTAATTTGTACCGTAAAATTGAAGTTACAAAGTGTGTATTCTAACTTAGTTAATTTTTGAAAATGATAATTGACACAATGTTAAAATTTTAGTATTCCAGAGATTTTTTAATATAACAAGTGCCTGTACTTAATTGGAAGAATCAGAAATAATAGCTGAAAATTGTGATTTGAAGATGAAAAATTAATGGTAAGAAAAAAATCAACTTAACTCAAGTGATAAAGTGTTACATTCACATTCACACATGCCATGCGAGTTAAACAGTATGTTCACATGAAGATTTTTAATTTGTTTCAGAAAATAAAGCTGTTGGAGTTATGAAGCCTGGGCACTGTTTCACTATAGAACCAATGATTTCACAAGGTAAGTACATAGGCAGTTCTTTTTCTGTTATTGATAATTCTATAAATTCAGAACACCTTTGTTACTGTAAAAATTTCTGCATCATGTAAAAATTATTTGGTACAAAGGCGCGTTGATGAATTACAGTTGACTCTATTTACCAAAAACGCATGTATCAAAAACAGGATCCATAGTCAATTTTCAGTGGTCCGGTCAATATTCCTATACAAATAATGATTAAATATGTTAAGTGAGCCACTGTTTATCATCACTGGGGCACAGTGCTCTGCTCTCCAGTTCAGCTGATGGTGTNATTAAATATGTTAAGTGAGCCACTGTTTATCATCACTGGGGCACAGTGCTCTGCTCTCCAGTTCAGCTGATGGTGTGTGTGAGTCAGGCGCAGTTGAGCATGACCTTGTTAGTTCCCTTTACGTTCCCAGCAAGGGGAAGGAGTTACGTAGGACCTAGCAGAATGGTGTTTTCTCTCTCTCTTTCTCTCTTTTTTCCTCCTCGTAGATGCTGGAAAGAGGAGAAGCTGTTGTAAAGCAAAAAAGTTCAATAATANCTCTTTCTCTCTTTTTTCCTCCTCGTAGATGCTGGAAAGAGGAGAAGCTGTTGTAAAGCAAAAAAGTTCAATAATATATATCTGCCAGATGTGCTTGCTACCTCCCCTTACATGCCAGGTGAAAGGGGAATTGGTAGAGTACATGAACCCTTAAATAAAACTAATGATGCTATCTCAGTTCTTAACGGCACACGGTTATCCTCTCAAACACACCGCACCACACATCTGTCAAGTGCTGTGCTGTCTGACCTCTAACAAGGTCTCAGCAGTTACAAGTATGCAATGGTAATCCACTACGGCACTGTACCATCGTTTTTCAGGTTTACAACTCTACCAAAGATCACATAAATTTTATAAAAATTATCTGTCACTCAAAATATTATCACGATAGTATTTCAAAGGAAATGGTTTCGCCTGAGAATGTTACACAATAAATTTTAACCAGAAATTTTTTTTTACAAAGAATTTTTTTTTTGCGTTCAAAGTTAGCTTTAACTGTAAGTTCGTGTTTAATCATAACTGGTGTAAAATCGTAATGATTTTTAAGTGAAATATGAATTTAATTCTATAGGCAGCGTTTTCCAAATGAAATGATACTCCAGAAGCATATACTTGACCTCTCCTTACTACCAAATATTGTTTCAACATCGAGCCAGTTGGGTACTTTAGTAAAACCAATTTAAAAATAGTGATTATTTTAATAAAACCAAATAGTGAGCAAAGCACTTCAATTATGGCAAGTTGAAAACAGCATCATCTTAGATTCTTAGGGCAAAATACCGGTTACAATATCGGCAATTTAAAAATTAATTGCTCACAATTACGATATCGGCCGGTTTCGATACATCGGTACCAGTATCGGCTCAGTCCTACTTCTGTTGTTATATTACAGGTAAATGTGTACTTTGCAAACAGGAACTTTCTATTTCACACAACGGCAAAAGCGACTTGAAGCAACACATGCAAACATTGTTGCATAAAAAAAATGAGTAAAAGAACCAAGTTAAAGTTTGTTGTTTGTACACAATTGTCATGTTTAGGTGTGCCTCTTGGAGCAAAATTCTGCCATATTGATTCTTACAACAACTTTGCTGTACTGACAAATTTTGGGGAACTGTGAGTGTGTATAAAATCAAGGTTTGACTGTATGTATGTATATGTAATGTAGGTATATATTTAAAAGACCAATGAACTGTAATGTGACTTTTGTGGTACTTGTAAATGAATAGTTATATGCTNGGACACAATTGTCATGTTTAGGTGTGCCTCTTGGAGCAAAATTCTGCCATATTGATTCTTACAACAACTTTGCTGTACTGACAAATTTTGGGGAACTGTGAGTGTGTATAAAATCAAGGTTTGACTGTATGTATGTATATGTTATGTAGGTATATATTTAAAAGACCAATGAACTGTAATGTGACTTTTGTGGTACTTGTAAATGAATAGTTATATGCTGGATGACCCAAGGTGTAGTTAATATGTATTTGTGTAGGGAGCTGGCGTGATGAGATGTGGCCTGATCATTGGACTGCAGTAACAATAGACGGAATGCTCTCTGCGCAATTTGAACAGACTCTGCTTGTTACGGAAACAGGCTGCGACGTACTGACCCGTAGGCAGGCCAACAATGGCCTTCCGTACTTCATGGACACTGCAGTCTAATGTTGGTACTCTGTTATTGTTATGTGAAAAATTGTGTGTTTGCTCACTGTGGTACTTAGTGCAGTGTCTGAGCTCATTGATGACTGCATTTCAAAAGAAACATTTTCAATAAGCACCCAGACATCGCAACATTAACTGTGGTGGTGTTGCACTTATGAATGAGTATTCCTTCACATTAATCCCTGATAATGCACCCAACACCTTCCCTACAGTTTGTGCAAGCTTGGTGTTTTATGTAAAGTGATACTATGTATTAACGGACAAGATTTAAAGTGAACAGTGTAGTGGTACATGTTATCATCACTGGGTGAAAAACTTTCTCCTGGTAACTTCTGTTTTGAGATATAAGCAGTTTTTGCTAGGCCCTAAGAGTTTAAATTACATTTGGTTACTCTTGTAGACTTTGTGAGTTTTACCGTTTGTGTGTAAAAAGTTGCTTGTTTTATTTTTGTTGGATGTAAGATAATTATGGTGTGTGAATTTGAACACAAGTGTGTGTGTGTGTGTGTACTAAATTTATTGAAATTTTGCAAATAATTTAGTACAAGTTGTGGTGTTCAGAGCTTTGTTTCTTAACCTACCTTATTTTGTCTTTCTAATAAACAGATCAGGTCACTCACTGTCTTTAAAGAAATATTTCAAAATTAAATAAATGGTTCTGCTTCGTTGGTGTGAAATGTATCAGGCCAAAGCTAATACAATAAACTCCCTATTATTTGCGCTAAAGTTGGGAGGGAGGGCAATGCCAGGGATTAATTAAAAATGGCAGATAGTTTGCTAAACTAATCCCATTAATTTATTTAAACTTGAACTTAAAAACTTGCACAACACTAAACTGGCATACCTACTTGAAAAAATTTGTAGTGGACTTTTGTTTCAAAGATGTGGATTCTTTCCTTCTTATATTACTGTGTATTTTACACATCATTAGTTTGTCCGACAAGTGTGTGTCATCTTCTTGTTCTGAATAATACATCAGATTGTTTGTACATTCAAGTGCAGCTGAGTGCATAATACGCTTCCGTGGAACCAAATCTTCATCCTCTTCTTCGTCACTTTTGATTTTTTCACCCACGTGACCTTGCGCATGCCGCACTATTTCTGTGTCACTCAACACCTGGTGACCAGGCACTGTATAGTCCATTTCAAACCACTTTGTGATATTCTCACTCTCAACATTTTCTCACCCTTCTGTGCCTGTTAATGCAGCGGATAAAGTTTGTCCTCAAATCAAACACAATCCTCGATTTCAATGTTTGGAAGAAAAAATTCCCATGATGAGGTAGTTGTCAGCTTGATTGAACTGGCCTTGGACAACTATAAATAGTGTCTAACTCAGTCAGCTTCTGCCAGAATATCGTGAGATTGGCGTCCTCATCAATGTGTCTTTGAAGAAGGCAGCACATGTACAGTTTCTTCATTGTGGCAGTGGCCCCTTAATCCATAGGTTGAATCAGTGGTGTTACATTAGGTGGCAAATATTTAAGAAATATCCAATTTGCGATGGTGTATTGTCGAATACTAGCACATCTTTTTGTGGCAGGCATTTTGATTTTAGTTGTTTACGCACTTGTGGCACAAAATTGTGATCAAACCAGGTTTGAAATATATTGCGATCCACCATGCTCATTTTTGATTGAAATATATAACTGGCAAACTTTTTTTCTCAGTCCCTTTGAGATAGCAAGGTTTTTTTCCTTTGTTATAACACAAAGTTTAATTTTGTGTTAGCCAGTAGCGTTTGCTCCAACACATCACTCTGTCTGTCTTTACTGGACTTGTGGCCCAGTGCACTGTTCTATTTCAAATGCTAATTAATGAATGGAAGACACTTTCAATACAATCCTGTTTCATCTGCGTTGTAGATATGTTCAATTTACAAATCTTTTGTTTAGACAAATTCTTGGAACTATTTACAAACATTTGCTGGCAGTCTGTTTATTAGCACTCAATTTATCCATTTGAACAGCAGTTTCGTGTATGCTGTGCCGCTGTTTAACCTTCTTAACCAGGCTAAGGAAGCGTTGAATTGTTCTCCTTCCATTCCGAGCTTTCTGAAGAACTTCTTTACCTGTTCTGCACAAATAATACCAGATACTGTAGGGTCTTCAACCCTTTTTTGACATCATCACTTCAATATTGTCATATGTTGCAGGTTTCATTGTTTTCCTCTTTATCATTCTACTAATAGATTCTGAACTGCGCATATGTAATTAGTTTAGCTTTATTATCACGAATTGTTCATGTAAGTAAAAGATTTTGAATGGAGGTACTAGCTTCAAGTTTGTTTGTTACTTCCAGTTTTTCTTCAATCGCTAGCGTAACACGTTTTGGTTTGATGGGCATTTTCACACAGAATGTTCACCAGTGCAACCGATTCGTAACAGACTATACTACCCGACTGTGAACGGGAATTGAACAACACGCGTCTTATAAAACTAGTTTTTTGGTATTTATTTTTAAAAAGTGCTGCTGTTAATCTGCAAAACTGATAATCAGGAGTTTACTGTAATTGTAAAATTATCTGCTTTTCCATTTCATAGCATTGAAGAAGGGCATCAAAGTGAAATTGTGATTTTTGTTTCTCAAATCTGTAAAGCTTATTTTTTTTTAGTGAACATTGTAGAGATGAGCAAGCCTCAATTTCAGATACTCAAGCAGAGTCAAGCCAAACTTTAAAAAAATTACATCAAGCCAAGTCTTATTTTGAAAATAAAATTGGCCTTATTTTTGAAATATAAAAAGCAATGATGTGTAGATACACAAATTGCCTTCAATACAATATTATTATACCGTAGATGTGTATCACATTTGCTACTTGCAAGTGACATGCTTCTATAGTCTGTCTCACAAGTGCGAGCACTTCAGGTCTGACAGTAATCCAGTGTAAAGCTGTTTCCATGCGACAGCAGCATATCCCTCTACCAAAGCTGATGTTTGCAATCACAGGAAAACTTGACTGTCAAATTCTGCACAGAATGTTTTCACTGTGAATAGAGGCTGGCTAACCTTGTGGAGAAAAATATACAGTGGAAACTAATCCATCAAGCATGGATGGATCGAAAGTCTGTGGTCCCAACAAAATTCCTATGTAAATAATGCTAAAAAAAAGTCAGTTTTTGCCAAACTCAAAATTGAATTTTTACCACATCTATTAAAAAAAAATTTTGTAGCATTGTTTAAAATTATGTGCTCCAATCATTAAACAACGAAGTATTAACAAAAAAGTATAAGTATCAACTGTAGTCACCATGGCATACGAAGTTGGCACAGATATTATTTTAATATTTTAAGAGGCCAAATCATATATCTAATAAGTTTCAAGCACAGTTTAGGATAGTTTTTGTAGAAACATAAAGATATGTTGCTTAAGTTTTTTACTATTGTCTGTAAACAGTAACTGTTAACTTGGTTTATTTTGATTTCCCCAGTGAAATATAAGTTTTATTTAGAACTAAACCATAGAATAGTATATTTATCTCCATTTAAGGTATCTTTTGGTATGTAATCTGGGTGCAGATCTGATGAATTATTTTTTCTAGTGTAAACATTTTCTAAGGCGGGAG